>CM032624.1:8326928-8655741 GCA_019097785.1 Fraxinus excelsior
CTCTAAAACGACAATCGTAGGTGTCTCCGTCACACAAACATCAGACACCACAACCTCTTCAGTAGATTTCTTGTCTTCTTCAGCCATTATTACAATTTCAAGAAATTAAACAAGATTTTCTTGAAAACCCAATACAGAAAAAGTTGAAGCTTTGCAAAACAGCAAATGATTTGAAGAGAAACCAAGAAAGGGGGGAATCAATATACGAAGTGGGTTCAATTTTCTTGGGTGGTGGGGTGGGGGTAGGAATTTAGGAACCATATTAAGTATGCTTTGGAGTGCAGAAAAGAGGCAAAGATGAGATACAATAATGGGGGATTGTCGGGGTTTGATCCGACCACCAAATACATAAGAGAAGAGGGCTGGGTTTGTGCCGCTGTGCTGTCGGCAGTGGCTGATTTTTTGCCCTTTTTTCAGAGAAAAAGGTGAGGGATGGAATGGTTTAGGGTTTTGGCGGTAGCGGCGGAGGAGGCGGGGGGTGGGGGGGGGAGGAGAAGAGAGAAAGAGAGAGAGAGAGGTTTTGTTATTTTTAACATTTTCATAAGTTTGGACTGATTTGTATTTTTTTAAAAATTTAGGAGTAGATTGCAATTTATTCGTTTGACTAATTTGCACCTTTTTAAAAGTTTGAACTCATAATTGCAATGTATTCTTTATTTTTCTTTTCTTTTGTGTTTGTTTTATTTTAATAGAAGGGTAAAATGGTCAAAAAGAGACGAAAATGACGTTTTACGCAAAAAATGTAAAAGGTTGGGACGTTTTTCGCCAATTACCCTAAAATAAAATTTTGTCAAAATATATAATAACATTTTGTATGCATTAATTTTATTACATTAAATATATTATTTAGTTGTTAGGATATGTGTGAAATAACCAAATGCTCCTCAATCCCCACTTTTAATATATTGTAGATATTGGGATGTGATGCCATTTAAATGGTTCAATCCATGGACAATGATGAAATTGGGCTAAGCTCACTTGTTGGTATCTGCCATTGCATGACAACAAACGAAATAGGCCCGAACCCCGAGCCCAAATAAAGAGGACATGTGTGTTGATTTGGACCATTGATCACCAACCGATTGTCCACAGTGATGAAAACGTGTATTTAAGTGGCCTAAGTGGTTACCCTAATTGATTTTTTCATCTGATTTCTGCGAGAAGCTTCTGGGTTCTCTCTCGATGTCTCTTCTCATTCCTCTTTCGTTTACTTTGTGTAACCCTAAAATCTCTGATTTTTGGTAGTAAACTTGTGTGTATTGAGTATGTGTGATTATTCGATTAGATGTTTAGAGGTGAAATCAATTTGGTTGTTCGTGGTCCATTGTAGTATCTGCGTTTGTTCATTCTATATTAGGGTTAGGGTTGCATGGGCTTTTTTCGTTTTGTACAGAAGGGTACAATGTTATTTTGTGCCCAAAATAGTCGATTTTTGATGTTGATGGTCCTTTGTTGATATTTTGATTCTAAAGGGCTCTCATATTCTTGGGTACGTTTTATGTTCGAGCGGTTAAGAGTAGATAATATTGTACACAAATTCATGTTATTACAAGTAATTACTACTTTGTAGTAAAGATATTCATTTTGCTGCTAACACATCTTCACTTTATTTCTCGAGCCTCAAATGAGTGCAGAACTCCATTTGTGAACAATCTTGTTAGAAGACACGTCCCCTACTCTGCAGATTGTATTTTATTGTCAAATGCCAACACAATTTTGATAGCTGTAGGAACAAGGACCTTCTAGTCTGCTGTCTTGATATATACTTAACTTGAAAGTACAAGTTGTTAGACAAGGAACTTCGTCTATTTATAAGTTCTTCAAGGAGCAGAAGAGAAACTTGGATGATCTACATTTAGCAGTTCGTTTTGATAAGTAAAACTTTTATTACAGAATTTGCAAACAGCCCACCCCTCCTCCGGGTGGATACAAACAAGGATTGACATAAAGAGACTAACGTAAAGATCTCCTGCCATCACTTCTAACAGAAATATATGATAGGCACGAAGAAAAATCTGTTTATTTTGTGCCATCTATCTACAGAGAAAGGAAACATTAAACATCACAGTTTCTCAAAATGGAGATTGACTCCGTGTTCAGGTTTTATAACTAATCTACTTATGGGCGAGTGCTGATATGCCAGGGACAAAGAGAAGCTAAACTTCGACAGAATGAGAGACAAAATTACTTTCAATTCAGACATAGCAAAGTGTTGGCCTGCACAGGTACGACTTCCCAATCCAAACGGCATATAAGCCTGTCGAATCTTGCATGCCCCGGCAATTCCACCGGCAAATCTTTCTGGATTGAACTGATGCACATCCGAGTGCCATAGATCAGGGTCATGGTGCAAAATGGGTATAGGAATCTGAATGTTGACGCCTTTCGGAACATGAATTCCTTTAAAGATGACATCTTGCAAGGCTTCTCTCACCACATAAGCTACTGGGGGGTAGAGACGTAGTGTCTCCAGAATCACCATAGTCAGCTACCAATGGAAGATGCATGTGAAAAGTTACTTTATCTAACCATAGCAAATAAAAGCGTTCATCTAGAAGCAAGTCACAAGACTATTATGGTATTTTACTTATAATATGAAAGACTAGATGAGGACACGAATGCAGCACATAATGCTGTGTTCATGCAGATACATGAATATGAACTGTATATGCTTCCACTTACGAATATTTACTTTTACATGCTATCGACTTCATATAAGTTCTGGAAAGAGGTTCCAATACAAGATGCAGGTTGACAATGAGTTTTGTGTAGATAATAACTTGGTTAATTTAGAGCACATTTGGCTAAGCTTAAAAGAAAGTAAAAGTTGGACAGTTTACCTATTTATTACTTATAAATAACAAAAGTTATTAGCCCCCGTTTGGTACACATTAAAATTTTCATTTTTATTTTTTTACTCATTTTCAACCACACATTCTTCAATAAAATAATATTTTTCATCAAATCAATAACTTTTCATTCTTTTTCAACCACACATTCCCTATCAATCTATTATTCCAATATATTCTTCCAGAATAAAGTGGCTCGAACACTTGAAAGTAATTCTTATCTTACTGTTAAAATAAGTAACCTACTTATTTTCACCTTTTATTGATAAATAGAATTTATGCTAAAATTTATAAAGTAAACATTTTAGGCTTAGTTTTTAATTATTTTGGAATCATGATTTGACACAATTTCAGTGTTGTGAACAAAATATGCATATAAAAAGCGATGTTGGTATTTTAACTACAATGGACTTACAGTTTTCAAGCTTCGAAGAGTATCTGCAGCCGGAAGTCTCATGCCACAAATTTCAAGAACTTCTGCACGTGCACGAGCTTGCCATTCTGGATGGGCCGCAAGTAACATCAAGCACCATGATGCTGAAATTGCAGTAGTTTCATGGCCAGCGAAATAAATGTTCTTGCAGTTATCCACAATAAACTTGTTAGGAGTAATGTCTGCTGGTAAGTTGCTATTGTCTCCATAACTCTTGGCTGCACTAAGTATCAATTGTAGAAGGTCTTTACCGCAGGTATCTTCACTGCGCCTTTCGACTAACCCAAGTATAGTTGAACCTATCTCTTTCTCCAATTTCCATATCTCTCTGTTACGCCTATTTGGAAGGTACCTGTTACGTTTCACAGCATCTTTTTAACTAATATATTTTGGATTGGAGGAGTAGCAATATTTGTTTAGAATAAGTAATTTCTTCCAAATGAATGGCAAGTTAAAAGAGCAACATTAACGACTATGAAAATATAAAGACATCTAGCATGGTTCTCTTAAAAGGTATACTTCATAAAGAGGATTATCATCAATTTTTGTGATAATAAGTGTGTTTTACCTTAATCCAGGAATTCCAATATTTCCCTTTGACATGACCATTTGAAGAGTTTGAAGCTTGGTAAATATTTTTTCCCCTTCGGCATAGTTGCTGCCGAAACTAGATCTTGAAATAATGTCTGCTGACAAACTTCTCAAGTCTTCATCAACTCTGATTTCTACTTTTCCTCCCCAGGTTTCAGCTTTACTCTCCCAAGTTTTTAACATTGTCGATGTGGATTCTGCCATCATTGTCACAAAGCCCTGAAAAAGAGAATTGAATGATTGCACAGATAAGATCATATATTCAGTTATAATACTCATTTCAACATAGAGAAGCCTGGGATGGTAAAGATCGAGAATGCTTGAGTAATCTGTTGGTTAACACTCTTCTCCAATATAAATCCCACCCAGATTGTTCTACTTTGTAAATTTGTTAAGAATCTTTTTTCCCGATTATATTTGTTTCTGTGGAGTAATTTCACTACCAAATGCAACTCACAGGATATAGTTCTTCGACAGTGGTGAATATGATAATAATTTAAGGAGTACGATAACATTTCCTTTGTATTATGAACCATCATGCGAGAAAGGAAAGAAAGATACAAATATTTGAACTTCAATTTTCGTTTCGTGAAATATATTTCTGGGTTAGATAATATCCAGTGTTTATTCTCAAATGATACACGATGTGAGGATGGTGTACCTTAACTCTTTCGAGGTAGAATTCAGGTGAAATGATCTTCCTTTGCATATCCCAATAATGACCATTGGATGATAATATGCCTCGGCCAAGCAGGGGACCAAGTTCTGTCGATAGATAAGAAGGCTTACCTAGACTCCAAGAGGTGCAAAGACTTATTTCCTTCACCATCTCCAGATCTGTAACGCAAAGTAACTGTATGTTCCCAGTAGAATACATGAATGTTGGTCCTGTCATTACATCCGGTTATTTCTAATTGTTTTCATAATTTAAAAATAGAATACAGAAAGGAAACTACTAGTTAAAAACTTGCAGCTTCTTGTTATGCGCGATTGATCTTCTCTGCATAGTTGGACAAATGGCTTTATTACTGTGGTAGGTAATCAGTAATTACCATTAGTGTCCGTTTGATTGCAAAAGTGGAATTTGAGTGAAAATAAAATGAATTACAAGGAATTAAATTGTCCAGAATTGTTTTCCTAGAAATTGTCAATTAATTGTGTTTGATTGGTATAATTTTCTACCTGAAAAATGTTGAAATTTTGGATCTTTTGGTATTTTTTTGGCTTTGTTTTTCATGGATATTGTCCATTAAAGGGAAAAAAGATTTTACAATTGTCCATAAAATTTGTTTTCATTGCCAAAAAAAAAAAAAGCTGGAAACCATTTTCCCACTACTTTTTTTGGGAAAATCAATTCCACAAAATCATGAAAAAAGGGGACACGTGACGGGTGAGAGGAAAACATTTTCTATAGAAAATTTTGGTTATCAAATATGGTAAAAGTATGGAAAATAATGGACTATCAAATAAGCCTAGGTCTACAAATCCATGAGTTATTTGGGAAAAGTTTTAGGTCAAAAATCTAAGATGCTTAAAACCCCATACTTTAAGGGTTCGTTTGATTGCAAGAGAGGAATTTGGATGGAAAGAAAATAAATTTCAGGGAATTGAATTGCCTAGAATTGTTTTCTAGGGAATTGTCAATTAATTTTGTTTGATTGATATAATTTTTCATCAAAAAATATTGAAATTTTGGATTTTTTTGTGTTCGTTTGACTTTGTTTTTCATGGAAATTGTCCATTAAAGGATTTTTTTTTTTTTTTTTTTACAATTGTCCATAGAATTTGTTTTCATTGTCAAAATAAAATTAGAAAAAAAAAAGTAACGTGGAAAACCAAGGAAATGGTTACCGTGTGAGCCAAACCAAGAAAATGATTTTCATAGAAAATTTTGGTTATCAAACAACACTTTTTGAGGAAGATGAAATTTTATTTCTAATTCCTATGAAAATCCTCCAAATCAAACATGCCATAAGATTCAATTCATGGTCATAATATCTATGACGATATGGACAATGCTTGGTACATTGAAGTGGATGTTGACAAGACAAGGTTAAGAAAAAGAGACATGATAAAATGTGCAATTATGGTTTGTATAAATGTGGTTTATAAAAGTGTGTTAACAAAATGATGTTGCAAGATTTAGGTTATCGATTTCAAAAATTATTTTTGAATCATTGGCCAAGATGTTGTCACAACGTATTGCGTAAGAAGCATGACTATAAAATCTGTCACTGGTCCTATTCACTTTTGTCAAGCCGTACGAAAAATATGCCATGTAGGGTCTCTTCTTTATTGAAGTAGAACAAATTTCAATTTTGGCATTGAATTTAGCCTAAAGAAGCTGATAGAAGTATAAATGCGAAAAGAAGGGCATTGATAATGATAGGTATCTTCAGTGCGTCTCTTTTTCATGTATATCTACAGAATCCCTTATTCATCAGAAAAGCACTACTAATTAGCCCATATGCATGTTTTTGTATTTCTTCAGTTCAATCGCTAGCAAATAAAGCAAATTATTGTCGAAGATATCTACTTCAGTTGGGAAAAAACAACTTGCAGAAAAGTACAGAGCATACACATGGTTCGAGAAGAACAACTCTCATTTCAGTGGGGCATTTTATCAAACACGGTGTCTCTTTTACGAAAAAAACCAAAATTTTTATGCAAAAATTGTATCAATTTGCATACCATATTCTCTACGCCATTGCTCAATATGTGGAAAGACTGCAGAGGTCCAGGCATGTTCTACAACGCTTCTTCCACCAAACTGGTTGTCTTCAACTGACACTCCAGTCGGACGCTTCTGAAGTTGAATTCTCTTCAATTCAGCAATGTTTCCATACATCAAAGATGGTATAGGCCCTTTTATACCCTGTATTTGAAGCTTTAATCTTCTACTTCTCGGCTTTAACAACAAAGCATCATATAGTTGCAGAAATAGCAAAAAAACCCCACCAAAAAACAGTGACAAAACGATCTTTTCTGCGAGAATCATCCTTGGTAACCCTTCTTTTTTTTCCTTCTCCTCCTTCACCTGCTATGAGGTAATCTGTTGCTCTATACGAATTGATATAAAGATTAATTTATGATATATTTTATGTGATTTTTTGGTCGACAAAAATTGCTCAAAAGATTTCTTTGCCTGAAAATATTTGTCCGTTCTTACCCTGCCAGGTTAGACACATGGGGGTGGGGTCACAATTTTTTTTAAATATTGTGTGGGGCCGGCGTTACAGTGAGGGGCCCTGTGAAATGAAACCCCGGTAATGAAGATTTTTTTCCTAACTATACTAAAAGAGGGAGTTTGCCACGTCATCGTCGTCAATACGACGTCGTTTTCTCCTTGAACAGATGTCGGCTTCTCCCATCGTCAACCATCACGACGCGTTTCACTCACCGCCTCTTCTCCCTTAAACCGCCATCTTCTCCCTTAAACACCCACGTCTCTTCTCACTTTAGCAGAAAGTTGAAGCTAATTCCTTGCCTTCTTCAATACTTTCTGAAATTCAAATAATTTTGGCGGATTTTCCGAAAGTGGACGAGTTTAATTTCCTCGAAATCAGAATCCTACTTTTCAGCTAAAATCTCAACTTCTTATTATTCTTTACAATTTCAATTTTTATATATATTTATTGACTCCGTGTGGATTTATTGAGTCGCGGAGGGAGGCAGCCGTGCCTCCGTTCCACACGGAGGTAGCCCGTGCCTCCGTGTGGAACGGAGGCACGATGCCTGCCTCCGTTCCACACGGAGGCAGAAACTGAGCAGTAATGAACCCGACTTTGAATTTCGGCACGCTAAGTCGAGCTCGGAACTTGGGAATTTAATCGATAACTTTTCAACTGATAAGTTGTTTTCTGATGGTCAGGTTCTGCCAGAGGTGAAAGTCCATGCAAATCAATCTCAAGTTTCAAACCGCGTAGACTTAGAAGCTACGTTGTCACCAATTCGAAGCCATAGGAGATCAGATGTAAACCAGTCGAAGTTCAGAAGTTCCAGTAAGAAACAAATTATGGAAGTAAAATATAAAACAAATGAGAAGAGCCCCTCAGGACAATCATTTAGCCAAAGGTTTTTCTAGTCATTTGCCACCCCGTGCAGAGACTGCCGCGCTGTTCAACCAGCACCATCTATGAAAGAACATGCATTGCAATGAGGAAATATACAATGATTCCATGCCTTCGTTTCAATTTTTTGTATTGATTCTGCACTCTCTTAATACCCTTTTACCTTTTAAATTTTTTTAAGCATAGTCTATTGAGATAAGAGTTCACATGCAGTTCATTTCAGCTTAAATTTCTTCGAAGGAGCTTCATTACTCGAATAACTGAATGTCAGAACCATATGATCCATCAAAATATTCAACCGTTAGTTTTGATGTATCAATTTTTATTTACAACTGAATATCAATATGAGCAGAGTCAAAATTCCCTTTCTTTGGGCAGAGGTAACCTACTACACTAAATCAGCTTATATGTCTAGATATATACTTCTGTTGGGTACTCCAAAAGCATTGGAATGAATGGCAAGAAATGGTGGACATGTCTTTATTTTAAATGTCTTTACACATTATATTTGTTATGATTAGTCGCTATCCCATAATACCTAGAGCCCCATAATACCTAGAGCAAAAATAACATGAAAAGGGAAAATTGAAAGCAAGAATGCATAATTTATAGTGGTTCATTCTCAATCGAGAGCTAGGTCACTAAATGCTGCACATCCAGTAGTATTTAATCACGTTAAGATTTATGCTAAATAATAAGGATACTTCCTGATACGTTAAAAACGAAAACTATGAATCTGAGTGTTGCGGAAATAGATCTCATAGGACTCTAAAGAGGTACTCTTATTCAATTACAGCATTTCTCAACATTCCAAAATTCAAGTTTATATGGGGTTGATGAGCAATGTTAGATTAGGAGATTTTGACATTCATCTTAGAAGCTTGATTGCAGTTTCCATAAGCAATCACAAAATATTTTCCATCAGAAATATTTTGTTAGTTTCCTTCACTCCCGGTCTAACCCCACTGTTGTGGAGTTGTGTTATTATGTCATTTTGTTTAGACACGTGAATCCAAAATGCATGATGTCTCAACAGTAACCAAAAATTTGTCAACGCTATTACGTAGCCAACTATACTACAACACGTGCCTTGCACGTGCCCTCACTAGTATTCTTAAAAAGAGTAACTTGACCCAAAACCTACGAACGAATCCTGTTTGATAGAAAAAATAACAAAAAACATTACAATTTATAAAAATGTTTATAGGAAAATATTTCTTAAACTTGTTGATACGATATAATGAGATTAATTTGCCATTTGCACGGTTCAATATTCTTTTGACCCACTTTCCATTATTTTTTACGTGATAGATAACCAAAAAAATGTTTTAAGATCACTGGTGGTCGAGATAAACGTGAGATGAGTTGGCATAAATAATAACAAATCGAATTGTATAAAATAAACATTTGAAAAAAGTAATCTATCTGATTTCGAGTGATACAATCATTTACAAGATGTTTAATAAGTTTTAATTCGTAAGATGAAATTGAGCTACTAAATGAAAAGAATTTTGAAGTTCGGTGGGTAACCGTGAGAACATTCCATGTTGGGTGAGTGTTCAAATGTAACGCCCTAAAGTTGAGTGACTAATGAAAAATATTCTAAAGTTCAATGAGCCCCTGTTTGAAATCCATTTTGAGGAAAAGAAAAATTTTGGAATAGTGATTGATGTGACAATGTGTGATGAAAAAGCGATGAATTTTTTTTATTTGTATATAATATTATTTTATTTGGAGAATGTGTGGCTGAAATGAAAATGAGAATGAGAAATTAATGGGTATTAAACGGAGGCTGAGTAACTCGTGGACGGTGGACCACAACCAAAGTTGAGTGGGCGTTGAAACATTTAACCCTTGAGTCATAGAGTGCAATGCCCCAAAATTGAGTGACCAATTAAAAGCATTACGAAGTTCGATAAATAACTCGTGACAATATTTAAAGTTGGATGGATGATGAAGTGCGACACTCTAAAGTTGAGTGATCAATGAAAAACATTCAAAAGTTCGACGAGTAATTCGTGATGATGCCCAAATTTGGGAGAGTGTTGAAATCTTAAACTCCATCATCGGCCATCAAACAATTTAGAATATATATCCTACTGTATAAAAAAATGAATGGAAAGTCATTGTAGATATGAACCCTTACGAGGGACACTGCACATGTGCACGAATATGAACATCAGTTTGATCCAATTATCAATATTTTATTCAAATTTGTCTCACAGTATTTATGACTTCACCCTTTTTCTCATTTTACCCTTTTATCCTTTTGAGGAAACGACGTCGTTTTGTCTTCATTTGTGGGCAAACGACGCCGTCTCTTTCCTTTGAAGAAATAACGTACTGTCTTTCTTCAGATTTTTACATTTGAGCTGAAGATTTTGTTTTTGAAGCTGTTCTTTTGTTCTTGATGAGCCCAACTTTTGGTCTTCGAAGGACTTTTTTATCGTTAAAGTGCTGGAAGTTCGAATTTTTTTTTATTGGTGCTATGTGTTTTACCGAAGATTTGGGCTTTGAAGCTGTTCTTTTATTTTTTGTGAGTTTTAAGTAAAAAAATTTCAGAATTGTTAGATAATAATCTCTCAAGTATGAGTTAGAGTGTTTTAAAATCATTATTAAAGTCACCATAAATCAGATCCCTCGTAAACGTCCCAAATCAGTACAATGAAACTATCCGTAACTCGATCTCAAAACTCTCAAGCAGACCATAAGTCAATGTTAAGAAAAATCAACATAAACTCCTCTTTGCTTCGTTACTTAGTCTACTTGACCATTCCCAATATCAAAAGAAAATAAAAAATCAAATGTTTTTGCATCCTAAACACTTTAGGTATGCAAGTTGGGAACAAGAAAATGAAGAATCAAAAGAAGTCAATTAACAATTTCAAGCACGAGATTATTGAACCAACTTCTGACTATAAAAATTCATTAATTTAAGATAAATAACATTAAGAATATTAGAACATAAGTCGAGTTCTGGGATGACTAAATAAGATTTTAGGGCAAAGTATGTATAAAAAAAAATATGCTTATCATCGCTCCGGTTCATCTTGCTCGTTGGCACCTCTAAATAAACTAGGTAGAAAAAAGGCGAAAAAATGTTAAACTGAACTAGTTGGTTTGCAGTCGTAAGAATCAACTATTTCTTCGATTGGTTTTAACGAATTACATTTTTTTAATTGAACCCACCCTTGACCTTTGCGGTCCAATCTATTTTAGAAAGTAACATAAAGCTTGAAGACCTGGAATGTCAATTGTGGTACTAGAAATCGATACATACATATAATTCTTTGTGCATATATGTATACAATCTAACGACTAAATTAAAAAATAAGCGAACGTACATTAATAATTTAAGTTCACGAAAGAAGTAATTTAAGTTGGCATCGGAACAAATAAAGATTATGAATTCACATTATTATGTCTCGTCATCGAGGATCTAAAAGGGCCCATGTGGCAGTCACCCGAGAGCCTTATAAGCCCACACTCCACTTCATCAAAGATGACGAAGCAGGCACCTCAATTGAAGTGTCACCACAAATGAAACGTTGTGGCTGAAGGCAGATGAGGATCTTGATTCACAAGAGATCTTCTGCACACAAGATCCTATGAAAGTAATTAATGTGGCCTCGTACACAACATAAGGTCTACATCATTGGTATGGAGACGGCTGACCTAAGCCATAGAGTAGTTACTTTACAGATAACATTATATGATGCAGATTCTATGATGCGTAAAGCGTCACGTCACCTACGATAAGATATCTCAACTATTTCGATGAAACCACACGTTTTTTCATCCAACGATCACCACTTCAACCAAACCATAATAAAAGCCCATAACTCACACCAACTCAAGGATGATGCAATTATATCTCACAAGCCTTGTAAGATTGCTCTCTCTCATTCTACCTATACACTCATACACGTCTCTGGTGCCTGAACACTTAAATCGTTCTCGTCTCACACCCAAATATGTTACCTCTTTGACTGATACCTCCCCTATCATCGAAGAAGGTTACTGCGACTAAAGATTTATCCAATTGTGAAGGAACAAGCTCGCGTGGACGTTAGTGAAAACGAAATCTATTGTCCATGTCTTCAGTGCAAAAAGCGAGGTCAACGCACATCATTTTAATCTCATTATGAAAGTTGTGTGTGTAACATGTTATAAGGCAACAACAATATTTACAAATTAGTAAATTAATATTTTTTTCATAATCAACAATTCGACCCAGTACCTAGAATTGATAATTGGACTAGAATGGGTTCTAATCTCACAATCGAATCGAATCATGGGCGGACCCACGTGGGATCATGTGGGGTCAAATGACCCCACAATTAATTTATTTTTATTTTTATTTTTATTTTTTTGAGTTTTTTTTTTTTAAATCTAACACTTACCCAAAAGCAACTCAATCCATAACTCACAAGTCCAAGTCCAATTACACTCTACACCAACTCATTAATCCATAATTCATTGATTGACCCAACCCAACTAATATATTATGACTCATAAGGCAATGGTTTTGATATCCTACATTCAAAAATCTGAAATCTCTAATTTTCTCATACGCACGCTACTTTCGCGGCTACGCACGGTGAATTCGTCTCTCGTCTTCAATCCATTTTTCAATTAATTTAGGTATTGAATTTTCAATTGAATTGAAGCTAATTCGAGCATATTAGTTACTGATTCTTCTAATTTTTAAAATGTATTTGGAATTTGGTAGTTGATAGTTCACTAATTTGGATTTGAGAAATTGTAAATATTATAGTAAAGTAACTCATTCTCAGTAAGTAATAGTTTTATCAGTTTGTCTAACTTGGTGATTTAAAATAGAATTGGTTGTGAAAGTTGTTGTTTATTATGAATTTAATGTTATTTTTTGATGAAAAATCAAATGTGGTATTTATTTGTTTATTTATGTATTGAATTTGTTTTTTAATAGTCATGGAGAAATATTTTAAACTAAAATCCGTATTTTCGAGTATGGTTGATGATATAATGCGGCATTGTTAATTGACTACGCGGATGAATAAAGTCTACCCTCTTGAAAACAAGCTACACATCTATCATCACAAAAC
Source organism: Fraxinus excelsior (assembly GCA_019097785.1). Classification (NCBI taxonomy): domain Eukaryota; kingdom Viridiplantae; phylum Streptophyta; class Magnoliopsida; order Lamiales; family Oleaceae; genus Fraxinus; species Fraxinus excelsior. The sequence continues at coordinate 8,339,959 of CM032624.1, forward strand.
CGTCACCCTAGCAAGATCGTCGACCCCCATAAAATCGCCTACCACCATGAGGGCATGCTACGACCCCCATGCCTATCGCGCGAAGCCGTAGACCCCCATGTCTACCGCATGAGGTCAACACCACACTTAATCATACAAATGATGATGTGCTAGACAAAAACCATCCAACAATGAACATGGGAACAACCAACCACTTGAAGAGTGTGAATCATTCTACCCGAACGTGGGAAAAGTGGGGAGGCTTACGTGTGACACATGACACCAGCAATCTCCAAACGCACGAGTAACCACATGTGCCTATAAATACCTCTAAGGTGAGAAATATTCTTTTTCTTGAAACTAGAACTACGTGAATTCACATTATACTATTTTTCTACTCTCGTAAACCGATTACTAATTCTCACACCGGAGGTACAACGGGGGAGAAAGCCCCGACCTCATTTTGTAGGTAGCAATCATTGACTGAAGCAGCCGGACCACCGCACTCGGTAAGGTAAACACGGAGGATAATCTCGCAAAAAATTTCATTGGCGCCATCTGTGGGAACTTTCACTGAACAAAAAAGCTATGTCAAGAAGACGGACAAGGAGTGAAACACAAATAGTCGGGAATATAGCGGAAACAGAGTCAGAGTCTGTCGCAAGGGGTCAAGATCTGCCCCCGCCTTTGCAGTACGTAACGCAAAGCAAATTTAATGCATTGGAGACACAATTGGCAGCCATGATGACCCTTTTGAAAGGTCAGACGTAGAAAATCGTAGCCCCTCCGCAGAGTTCGTCGGATGCCGTACGTGAGTAACCACCCCAGGTGGCTCAAACAGTAACCCCACCTACTACTTAGCCAACAACAGGAGACACTGGGGCTTCAGGTTTCGTATTCCCATAGATTTCCCAACCCGTGACAAACTTGGCAAAGAAAATAGAGGAGATGATGACCTAGAAGATAGACGATGCATTAACCAAGAGAAAAGACAGGTGCATGCAGATGGTCATGGAGGAAGATCCTTTCACCCTTGAGATCATGGTCGTGCCTTTACCGAAAGGCTTTAAACAGCCAATGATAGAGGCATACGATGGAGTCACAGACTCGTTGGACCACTTACAGACCTTCGTTGATCTAATTAGGCTCTACGCAGCCCCAGACGCAGTGATGTGTAGATCATTCCCTCCAAAGCTGAGGAGGGAGGCTAGAGACTGGGTGGCCACACTGGAACCCAGGTCTATTAAGACCTGTGACGAATTATCCAAGAGTTTCGTGGCATACTTTTTGAACAGCAAGAGGAAACGAAAAATAGCTATAAGACTAATGCAGGTGGTACAAGAAAAGGATGAGTTTTTGCAAAAGTAGTTGGCTAGATTCAGCAAGGCAACACTTGGTATAAGGGACCTTCACATGTCAGCAGTAGTGACAACATTAATAAACGGGACACGAAATCGAGCTTTCAAGATGTCACTCTCCAAAAATCCTCCGGAGTCAATGCATGACCTGTTGAAGAAGGGTGACAAGTATGTTGATGCAGAAGAAGCGAAAAAGGTCACAAAAAATCTTAGAGAAGGATAAGAGACGGGGAGTAATAAGCGAAAGGTAGGCGATGTGTGAAAACCCGTTGACAAGGATAGACAGAAGAATGACCGTTTAAGAAGGGTGTATCCTCAGGACCGGATGGTCAGGCAGAGACGAGAAGAGGTCAAAGCCTTCACCCATTTAAATACTCTGCGGGACAAGATATTGATGGAAATTCGAGACATGAAGGAACTTTAATAGCCAAGACCGATGGCAGCATCAGTTGGCAAACGGGACAAAAACAAGTATTGCCACTTCCATAAGGACCATGTGCATGAAACTAAAGAGTGCATACATTTGAAGGAGGAGATCGAGCACCTCTTGAAACGGGACTTTTTGACTAAGTATACAAGGAATGATCGAGGCAAGCAGAAGGTTAAGGACCAACCTCTGCTTAGAGCCGGTGTTATAAATGTAATTGTTGGAGGAGTTGCAGCGGGTGGAGACTCAACTCGCTAGAAAAAGTTATGCACGGACAACTGCAGTCTGTTCTATTCAGAAAATGGTAAGGTTTGATCAGAGTATCACGTTTGATGAAGAGGACTTGATAGGTATGACAGCTCCCCACGATGATGCTTTAATAATAATTGGCGACATAGCAGACTATGATGTAAAAAGGGTGTTGGTTGACGACGGCGGTGCAGCAAATGTTCTAACTTGGGAAGCATTTCAAGGTTTGAAAATTTCAGCGAAAAGGTTGAAGGCTGTGTCAACCTCTTTATAGGATTTGGAGGGGCTACTGTGATTCCAGAAGGAGTAGTAGAGTTACCAATAACATTGGGCAACGAGTGTGGTCATCCTAGCAAATTTTCTGGTGGTCAAAACCCCAATGGCATATAATGATATCTACGATCGACCGTTGTTGAATGCTGCAGGAGCCATTCCCTCTACTTACCATCACGTGATGAAATTCCCAGCCAGTCGAGGTGTGGGATGTGTGAGGGGCAACCAACAGTCCTCGAGAAAGTGTTATGTAGATAATATACAGACGAAGGGATCCCCACCAGTGATGATGCTAGACCTCGAGCCCCCAAGGGGAAAAATCGAATCTCTCAACGCTACAGAAAAAATTATGGTGGAAGGAGGACGTGAATTCAGCTTGGGGACAGGATTGGAGCAGGGCAAGAAAGAGGAGTTGGTGAAATGTCTGACAAGTAATTTGGATGTTTTTGCGTAGAGCCGAGTGACATACCAGAGGTTGTCCCGTCTGTTGCACAACATCACCTGGGTGTTTTACCAGGTGCTAAACCAATGAAACAGAAGAAAAGAAATCTTGCCCCAGAGTGGCAAGCGACAGCAAAGGCCGAAGTCGATGAGCTACTGCAAGTAGGTTTTATCAGGGAAATACAATATCCAAAGTGATTAGCAAATGTCGTCCTAATGAAAAAATCGAATGGAAAATAGCGTATTTGTGTAGACTACATCGGACTTAACAATGTGTGTCCGAAAGATTCGTACCTTCTGCCCAAAATAGATCACCTAGTGGATGCCACATCGGGTCACGAACGACTAAGTTTTCTGGATGCATTCTCTGGGTATTATCAGATCTCCATGGCATAGTCGGATCAGGAGAAAACCTCTTTCATAGTTGATGTTGGGACGTATTGTTATACAGCCATGCCGTTTGGTCCAAAAAATGCCGGGGCAACTTATGAGAGAATGGTGAATAAAGTCTTCAAATATCTGCTTGTAGGTGTCATAGAAGCATATGTGGACGACATGGTCATGAAGAGTGTGAAGGCAAGCAACCATGTTAATGACTTAAAGAAAGTGTTCAACACCGCTCGACAAAACAGGTTGAAGTTCAATCCAGAGCAGTGTGTTTTTGGAACAGCAGGTGGCAAGTTTTTGGGTTTCATGATTACTCAGAGGGGCATAGAAGCAAATCTGGATAAAATTCGAACCGTTTTAAAGATGAAGAGCCCTGAAAATAGGAAGGAGGTCTAGGGGCTGACGAGTCGGGTAGCGACACTGAATCGCTTCATGAGCCAAGCTGCGGATAAGTGTTATCACTTTTTCAAGGCGATTGGGGGCTCTACCAACTTCGAATGGACCAAAGAGTGTGAGGAGTTGCTGGAATCTTTGAAGCAATCGTTACAGCAGCCACCTGTCTTGACCAGGCCATGCCCAGGGGACATGTTGAGCCTATACTTAGCAGTGTCAAAATATGCGGTTACTGCAGTACTGGTGAAAGAGTTCCCGAAGATGCAGAAGCATGTCTACTATGTTAGCCAAGTATTGAGGGGTGCGAAAACTCGATACACCCTGGCGGAGCAGTTGGTATTCGCGTTGATTGTAGCAGTCAGAAAGTTAATGCCCTACTTCCAGTCTCATACGGTACAGGTCATGACCGACCAACCTGTCAATCAAATTTTGCACCGGCCTAAGACGTCGGAAAGGATGTTGAAGTGGGCAATCGAGTTGAGCAAGTTCGACATTGAGTTTAGGCCAAGAACAACCATCAAGGCGCAGGTGTTGGCAGATTTATTACAGAACTGACAATTCCACTCGACTACCCACGACAAGAGGAAGCAGTTTGAAAAATCTTTGTTGATAGGTCCTCGCATGGCGAGGGATCCGGAGCCGGCATCATTATGATTGGACCAGAATTTGAGGAGTTGGCGTATTCGTTGCGTTTTGAGTTCCCTGCAACGAATAATGAAGCTGAATATGAAGCAGTCATCGCGGGTTTGAACTTGGCAGCCAGACTTGGGATAACATCAGTAGAAATTTGCAGTGACTCCCAGTTGATCATTGGACATGTGACAGGAGAATTTGAGGCAAGGTGACATCCTATTTGATGAAGGTTCGGGACTTGCAAAGGGGGTTTACAAGTTTCAAGATAACCAAGGTCCCTCGCAAAGACAATGAACGAGCGGACGCCCTGTCTAGGCGGCATTGACTAATCCTAAGCATCTACCTAGCACCGCTAATGTACAAGTCCTACGACAATCGAGCATTTACTCATAGATGATGTTGCAAGTCTGGAGCTTGAAAAGAGCTGGGTAGACCTGTTGGTAGACTGCTTGACGAAAGATAAGTTGCCCAATAATGCAATTGAGGCTAGGAGGATGAAAATATGAGCGACGTCATTCACAATGATCAACGGGCAGTTATACAAACGAGGTTTTACCATGTCATACTCGAAGTGCTTGTGTCCAATAGAAGCTCATGATGTACTGCTCGAGATACACTCGAGGATTTGTGGCGACCACCCGGGGGCAACCACCCTTGCTTTCAAAGCTCTCCAGTAGGGGTACTACTGGCCTATGATGAAGGATGATGCCAATGAATTGGTAAGGAAGTGCGACGAGTGTCAGCATCATGGAAATTTAATTCATGTTCCCGCCGAGCAATAATCATTTTGGGGTGAGTCCTCTCTTTCAGTGGGGGAATGGACATTCTGGGACCTTTGCCCATAGCTAAGGGGCAATAGAAGTTTTTGCTAGTGGCCATTGATTATTTTACCAAGTTGGTTGAAGTGGAGCCTTTGGCCACCATTATCACAGCGAAGGTACAAAGCTTCATCTGGAAAAACATAATATGCAGATTTGGTATACCAAGAGTCCTTGTCACCGACAACAGCAGGCAGTTTGACAACCACAACTTCAAGGCTTTTTGTTCAAGTTGCCACATAGATCACAGACTCACCTCGGTAGTTCACCCTCAATCTAACGGGCAGGCAGAAGTCACAAACCGAACGATCCTGTGGGACCTCAAAATAAGATTAGAGAATGAAAAAAGGCTTTGGGCAGACGAGCAACCTAACGTGTTGTGGGCATATCACACCACCCCGTGAGAGTCCACAAGGGAAACCCCTTTCAAGCTATCTTTTGGAATGGAGGCCGTTGTTCCAGTGGAAATCTTAAACGAGTCAACGGGATGAAGGCCAATCAGCTTGATGTCTCGACCGCCAATGCAGAGCTCGACCTATTAAAAAGGGTGAGGGAGAGATCAGCTATGTGGATGACGACATATAAGCGGAGGGCTGCTGGGTACTTCAATCGCAGGGTAAAACCAAGAATGTTTCAAGCTTGGACCTAATTGGGAAGGACCATACGAGGTGATTCAGAATCTCTGGAAAGAAGCTTACAGCCTGAAAGACTTGAAGGGAAAACCATTGGGTAGACCACGGAATGCGGATCACCTCAAGCAGTACTATCAGTAGACGGGCGAGTGTAGGATACGAGCAGCGTAGTGTTTGCATGTAAATATAGTTGTTAGGCGAATATTTATTTCTTCATTTCTGATGCAATGATCGATTGTAAATATTGTAGCTAGGATGAAATGCCTAAGTGGCGACAGATGATTACGGAAGGGCCAGTCTAGTTGGGATGTCCTGGTACGCCCACTGAGTCCCTAAATCTAGGCAAGTTATTTTCTGCTATGAGATGTTGGTTTATAGCTACTTGAAATGAAGACACTAGCGGTGAGCAAAAAAGTCAAAAGTTGGCTAGTTCAAAATCGCTAGGGACTGGTGGTGAGTTTTCAAAACTAGAAATGGTTAAGGCTCAAAATCACCGAACCCCAACCTCGACGATACAAGAAAGCTCGACACATAGTGGTGAGCTAAAAAAATTCAAAAATTGGCTAGCTCAAAATCGCTGGAGGCAGGTGGTAAGCCTTCAAAACCTAAAATGGTTAAAGCTTAAAACCACCTAACCCCGACCTCGGCAACGCGAGATTACTCGACACACAACAATTAACAAAAGAAATGAAGAAAGCAAAACCAAAATGATATTCAATAAACAAATACTCATACATGAAATGTAACAAAAGTGTCTGTCCACATCCCAGACCAGAAGAATGTGCAAAGCAACCAACTGACGAAAACATAATAGAAAATGCTCAAAGGCCAACAACTAAAAGATCAGGTCAGCTCGGGCGAAAGATCTCATCACTCCCGTCTCGTGATCTTTGCCCAAATGTCTTGGGCTGGGGGCTCCGCCTTCTTTGCCTGGCGCTTTGCCAAGAACTTATCATAGCATGTGGGATCGATGGAAGGATACTCAGTAGATATCCACTCCTTAGTCAATTTGATGGACGCCGCCATCACCTTACCCCCATAAGAGTTCAGAGCCTTAGCAAAATGAATAGACGACTTGTATCGCTCTACCGAGGTCTCTACATCCTTAGTGTACTCTGCAGAGGCCTTATACTTCTCCATCGCCTCCTCAGGAGCTCGAGCCAAAACAGAGCACAAGTTGTTTATCTCAGACTCCTGCTCCATAGAACGAGACTCCAATTCCTCGACCAACTTCCTAGAGGAAGAGAGTTTTTTCTTGTAACGGTGAGCCTCCTTCTCCTTCTCTTCTACAAAGATCTTCAATTCCTTCAACTCCGACATTAAACGACAACAGGACTCGACAAGCCCAACCTGAAGAGCCACCACTTGAAAGGGACAAGAGATCACACAACTAGAGCATTTACAAAAAAAAGGTTCCCTCTGGGTGTGAATCGACAGAACTCTCTTGATGTCGTCGGCACTTCGACAAGCAATCTACTTGACACGACTGGGCACAACCAAAGACTTAACTGCCCTCATCTCTGAATAGCCCCAAGAAGGAGGAAATTTGAAATTTGGTAGAGGGAAATCCTCACGCTCGGGGTCCACTGGTGGCGGGAATACTTCAACAGGGTCATCCGAAAGTTGAGAAGCTTCCTTGGCTGTAGGCTGCAGTGCTCCCCCACCGCAGGCCCTCTTTCTCTTCAACGGGGCGGGAAGTGAATTAACGTCACTCCCATAATCGCACTCCGCCAAGGAGTCCTTGGTCTCCCCTAAGTTAAAGGCAATGCCTGTATAAAAAAAAAACTATCAAGTCTACGAAATAACAAGTCAAAAAGTGCAAAAATAATGATACATGTAAAATTTTTACCATCAATAGGGGCAAACCCCTCATCACTCCCCGGCGTGGGCAGGGACCTCAGCACCTCGTCCAAGTCAAGGTTCATATCTGCAAACAAGCAATCAAGTTAATCAAGCTCAACTAATAGAAAACAACACAAGAGATACTCTAAAAAATAATATATGCAAGCAGGGTATGAAAACCTACCAGTAGGACGACCGATCCCAACTAGCAACATGTTCTTCATCGTCAGAACCGACCCCAGATCAAGCGCGAGGGGTGGAATTTTGGTCAACTGTTGGATTTGTGTTTTCAGAATAGGGGTAATCTCAACCTCACTATTGAAAAGATTAGGGGGGGTACCTCCAATAGGTGTTGAAAGGAAATTGGCCCTCATGGGGGCGAGCAAAGAAAAATCGGGACTTCCATCCGCTGTTGGAATTCCTAAACTTAGGGAATTGCAATGGGACCCAGACAGTGAAATAAACAAAGGCATTGCTTTGGGCCAACTCGTGCATCTCGAAAACGCACTTGAAAAGACCCATTGAAATGGAAATCTCCATACTAAGGCAAACGTACAGAAAATAAAGTGCTTTCCTCCACACATTGTGATTATTTTGCTAGGAGTAAGATGGAACTCATTGAATAATGAGACAAAGAAATGATGTATGGGAAAGCGAAAACCACCGTCTATGATGTCTTTATAAATGGCTACCTCGCGGTGGTCGGTCCCGGGATGTGTTTCATTGGGTCTAGGGGCTCTATAAATATAGTTGTCTATCGGCTCATACTTCTTAAGTGATTTTTCTAATTTAAATGGTAAGTTGTATAAACTATGACACTTGAGAATCTCAAGAAGCACTTCCTCACCCGCGGCATCTCGACCAATTTCTACATTTTGATTTAAAGATTTAAGTGACCCAACATGAAGTTTTGGGGGAATCTGTTGGAAATCTTGAGATTCAATCGTAGGAAAAACTTGACTCGAAAGGAATTGGAGCACAGGGGAAGTCGTCATCGACCAGCTCGGCCACTGGTTGACATGGTCAACCAGCAAGGCTGGTCGGCCTCGGTTCGTTGTCGACCGACCCACCCAAAGATGGGTCGGTCGACCCTCTCACCCTCACTTTCGTCAGAAGATGAAGAAATGAAAGTTTTATACATTATGAAACCCGAACTGATAAAGAAGATAAGAGAAATTACCTTAAGGGAAGATGATGAAGATGGAGTGGGGTTGACAAAAAGTGGAAAAATGAAATGGGAGCCCCCCACTACTCCTTAAATAGTGGAGGGTTTCAAAAATTTTGAAATATTTGGGGGAAAGCTTCCCCCCAAATCTAAAAACCAAGGGCACACATACGATTCGTTTGGCTAAAAAGGCTGTTTCGAATAAATGGTCATGACTTTTTGCACCAGTGTCAGATTTTCTATTATAATATGTTTTCGAGAATATCTCTCAGTGCTTGGTTGAAGTCGTTTCCAACCTCAAATTCGCAGCTTAAGGCATGTTACTGGGCGACCAAAGTTTTAACGCTATTTTTTATTTTTTCGTTTTAGTTACATTGATTTAGTGGATGTCTATTTTGGGCTTTTTGCTTAAATTAAGATTTCCAAAGACCATTTAAAGGATCTTTTGTTTCCGAATAAACGGACATCAATTTTGATACGTGAGTTGATTAGCCTACGTAGAGGAGCTGCCTCTTATCGATAAGCATCGGCAAGAGGCAGGCATCGGTAAGAGATAGAAGGGCTAATGATATAATGTGGCATTGTTAATTGACTACGCGGATGAATAAGGTCTACCCACTTGAAAACAAGCTACATGTCTATCATCACGAAATGTCACCCTAGCAAGATCGTCGACCCCTCAGGAGGCCGTCGACCCCCATAAAATCGCCTACTACCACGAGGGCATGCTACAACCCCCATGCCTATCGCGCGAAGCCGTAGACCCCAATGTCTACCGTATGAGGTCAATACCACACTAACCATACAAATGACGATGTGCCAGACAAAAATCGTCCAACAGTGAACGTGAGAACAACCAACCACTTGAAGAGTGGGAATCTTTCTACCCGGGCATGGGGAAAGTGGGGAGGCTTACGTGGGATACGTGGCACCAGCAATCGCCAAACGCACGAGTAATCACAGGTACCTATAAATACCTTTAAAGTGAGAAATGTTCTTCTTCTTGAAACTCGAACTACGTAAATTCACATCATACTATTTTCCTACTTTCGCGAGTCGATTACTAATTCTCACGCCGGAGGTACAACGGGTGAGAAAGTCCTGACCTCATTTTGCAGGTAACAACCGTTGACTGAAGCAGCCGGACCACCGAACTCGGTAAGGTAAACATAGAAGACAATCTCGAAAAACATTTCAGTTGATAACGATATAATTATACAACGTTTTCAGATGAAAACGCGTAGACTATAATTGTAATAGCGTATTGACTTATTTTCGTTAATGTTAAGTACTTCTAAATATTTTTGATCCCACAAGACAAATGGTTTAAGTCCGTCCCGAACCGAATTCAATTGAAACCAAATCGTACAATCTGGTTTGGTCTGGTTGTGATTCCGATAGGTGATTCTGAGTAAAAATGTCAAATAAATTAAAAATTACTTTTAAAGTAAGTTCAGATGATTGAGACCAAGTCAACGCACTACAAATGACATCACAGCAATATTCCACAAAAATGGAGAAATTATTGAAAATACCCCAAATTTGATGATAGCCTTTGCAAAGTACCCTTTGACTATTCAAAGGTAGTAAACTACCAAAAATACCCCTAAATAAAAGATTTACAACCAAAGTAATCATAATATGAAGAAAATAACAATTCAGTCCTAAAAGATTTATTTTAATCTTAAAACAATAATTTCTTTTCAAAAAACTAACTAAAACTATGACTAATAATAAAATGAAAAGGCCTAGATCTAAAAGGGGTCCATATAAAATTAAAACGATTGTAAAAAATAAAAAAGAAATTGAATTTGAAAATGAAATTGATAAAATAGGATATCAAGAACAATTATATGCTGCTCAAGAAATATTAAAATGTTTTAAAGAAAATTTAATAGAAAATTTTGCTAGAGGAATTGTTAGATCTATAATTATAAAAGATATACAAGATATAATAGATAAATTAGAAAAAAGGAAAAAGAGTATCTCAAAATATAATATTCCTTTTGGATCAAATATAGATATAATAACAGATCTTGATATTATGAATTCTCAAACATTATTAGACTTTGAAGATTTAATTAAAAGCCTATAAATGAGGAAACCTATTACAAATAGATTATCACAAGAATATAAGAAATTAAGGTTTAATTTAACTTTGAGATTTTATATATCTATAACTAATAATAGATTAGAATTTGATAAATTAAAAGAATACATAGTATACGACTATTTAAAGATTAATTAGATTTTAGATTTTAAGTATTATTTGATTTTTGTTCGCTCTAAGTAACCCCCCAGTCAATGGTATCAGAGCCATAGAAATCATGGACATTACAATTACAAAAACAGATTGGTATTACAAAATAGAAGATAGTAAAAGTAATATATTTTTAGAACATATTCCTAAGAAAATAAAAACAATAACGTTAATAATAATTAAAGATTTACCTCAAGAAATAAAAGAACAAATTATAGATAACCTTATAATAGGAACACTGAAAGATGAATATATATATGAAAAAATTATTATTGAACTTGAAAAAGAAGAAATGATGTTATATTGTAAAGATTATGAGTAATAAAATTATAAAAATAGATAATTATTACACATTAGAAACAGAAAGAGGAAGTTATATATTTTTAGAACCTATACCCAATAAGTTAAAAATAATAACATTAAGAATAATTAGAGAATTACCTATGGAAATTAAAGCACAAATATTACATAAGCTAATTATAGAATCAATAAAAGAAAGATATATATATGAGAAAATAATAGAAACTTTAGAAAAAGAAGAAATCAATTTATATTATAAAGAAAAATATGAATCAGATGATTTGTAAAAACTATTAATGGAATTAATGGAAGTAAAAGAAATTCCAGATAAAAAATTAGTAAGAATAAGAGAAATAAATCTACAAATACAAGATGAATTTTTAAAACCTGAAAATATAACAAACTCACAACAAAAACAAATATTAAAATTAAAACAAGAAAGGTATAAAATAAGAGCAAGTTATTACGAAAAAATGAAAGAATTAACAAATAATAATTATGTAAAACAAAGATGTGATAAAGTAATAAAAGATTGTAAAAATACTGAATGTAGAACATATTACTTATGTCAATAAAACAAAATGTCAATTGGTGAGCATATAGAAGAATTAAAAACACTAATAAAAATATTAATAGATGATGTTCAAAACATAAATAATGAAATAAAAGAAGTAAGAAATGATATTAATATTCTAAAAATTGAAGTAAGAAAAATAAAAGAAAATAATAAAGGAAAAGAAAAAACAATAGACAAAAAACTAATAGAAAAAGAAATGTCTAGAATAGGGAAAAAATATACTGAACAAGAAAATATAAGAATAGAAGCAGGAAGTATGGATGATGAATTTAGGAAAAAGATTTTACCAAAAATAATAGAAGAAGATGAAAAAATGGAAAAATCTAAAGAAAAAGCAATAGGAAAATTAGAAATCAAAGAAAATCAAGATGATATAGAAGATAAAGATGAATGAAGAATTAGACTTACTTATAGAAAATTTTGATCAATTAAAATTAGAAAATTTAGATGAATATCAAGTCCTAATGAATACTGGAGGAGGACCAAATAAAGCAGAATTCTCTAATAAACAAGAAATATTAGATTCAGATGAAAGTTATGCACCTATATACATTAAACCATATAGACAATACTATGAAACAATAAGAGATAGACAACCACCAAAAGGAAACAAATACATAAATAGATTTGAACTAAATGATAATTATGATAAACCTGTCAATCATGGAGGAGCAAAGTTAGACTTAGATTGTAAAATAGATATTAAAAAAGCCTTAGAAATTTGGGCAAACTCAATGATATTATTCTTTTTATATAACAAAGATGATACATGGGAAAATACTGAAAGAAGAATAGACTTTTTAGTAGCATCCTTTGAAGGAAATGTTAGAAATTGGTGGGATGGAATAAATAATGATACAAAGACACTAATAAGAAGAAATATTCAAACAAAAATAATAAAATCAGATAGAGAAGATATAGAAAGATTAGTAAACTATATCTCAGATGAATTCTTAGGAGAAGGTTGGATAAGAAATTTTGATGGAGAAGCAATAAAAGAAAAAGAAAATGGTAGGATAAAATTAATAAATCTAACAATATGTGATATGTGTAAAATCAAAGAATATACATGTGAATTTAAAGAATATTATTATACCCAATTCTATAGTAATGAAAATCAAGATGTATATAAAGATATGTACTATAATAAGTTACCAGGAACATGGGGAATATATTTTAAAATAGAATTTGAGAAATACATTAAAGAAAATCCTGAAGCACCTAGATCTTTAGGATCAAGAATAAAATTTTTATTTGAAAGACTTGCATACATATGTCAACAAAGACAATTAATGAAAAAATCAAGAAGATTAACTAAAATATGTTGTGAAGATATGGAAAAACCTACACAATGGGGATGTAATCCTGAAAGAAAAAATATTAAGAGAAAATTCAAAAATAAAAAATTTAAAAAATTTAGAAATTTTAAGAGAAAATATATAAAGCCTAGAAGAAGATATTATAAAAGGAAATACAATCCAAATAAGCAACAAAGAAATAGACCTTATAAAAAAGATAAAAGCCAATGTAAATGTTGGAATTGTGGAGAAATAGGACATATAAGCCCTGACTGTAAAAAGAAAAAGGTTAAAATATTACAAAAAGAATATTTAGATATAGAAAGTGAATTAAGTGAAATATCAGATATTGAACAATATTATGATCAAGAAGTATATATAAGCGAATCAGATTCAGAAAAAGATAATGAATCAGAATCTGAATAACGAGATTGAAGAAATAGAAAGAGATAATATAGATAAACAAGAATATGAAGGAATAGAAGGTTATGGATTGAAAGTAACATTTGATAATAACAAATTTAAGAAAATGAGAAAATTATCTTTAGATTTAAAAATAGGAAAATAGGAAGCCTTAGATAGAATATGGAAAAGAGAAAGAATAGCAATAAATGAGTATCATAAAATTGAAAAAGCTATAAATGTTAGAACAACTCAAGGAACACATAAATTAAATCTTTTAACAAGAAATACAGTAGATGAATTATTAACAAAGATTAGTAAAAAACAAGGAGAAAAAATTCAATATGTCTATTTAGCAGGAATACAAATAATGTTTAAATCCTTATTTAGAGAAGGAATAGATTCACCTTTAACCGTAAGTTTACATGATGGAAGAATAATAAATTTAAAAGATAGCCATTTAGGAACTATAGAAGGAAACTTAGCATACCAAAAATTAATATTTACTTGTTACCCAAAATATTGTGTCTCAATTATAGATAAGAACTTCAATGAAGTCTTAGGACTACATTTTAAGTTACATAGAAATGATATAATGGAACCAGGAGACAAGATTATGACCATAGAATATAGAGCTTTGTACACATTTACTAACTCTAATTATGAAAATATATACTCTAAAAAACCATACATAGAAGTTCACAAGGAATACAAGGATATTAGTAAAATAATAGAACCAAGCAAACAAATAAGTTTAATTCCTAAAGAATATGAATTTAGTATACTTAAGGATAAACCTGAAATAGCAGAAGATAAAGAAGATGATTATTCTGATAACATAATGTTTAGAGATGGAAGGTTAATTAAAAGGTCAACAAGCCTTAAATTACCTAGAAAACATTTAGAAGGAACTAGTAATATAAAAGAAATCAAACTTCATAGAAATGCTGGAAACATGAAGATAGAAGGAGAATATTATAATGGAAGAGAATATATTGAAGGACCAAATATACTAATTGATACAGGAGCAAGTGAATGCCATATAGCTTCAATCAGAAATAAAGGATTAATGACTCACAAAATTGAGCCATATAGATGTGTAAATTTTGATGGACAAATACATACTACAGAATTAGAAGTCAAAGTACCAATAAAAATAGGAGGAATTAAAATGGTAGTACCATATTATATGGATAATAGTATGAATACAGATCCTCATATATTATTTGGAATAAGTTTTCTAAATGAATTAAAAGACTATAGTATAAAAAGAGAAGGATTATACATAACACATAATGATCAAACTATATTATGCGAAAAAAAGATAAATGAATAACCAGATAAGTTTTCCATTAGCCGTATATATACAAGTTACTATAGTAGAAACAAATATAACAACATGTGCCTTAATAGATACAGGAAGTGATATAACAATATTTAAAAACTTCTTAATAGAATCATGGAATGAAAATAGTAAAATAAAAATAACAGGAGTAACAGGAGAAAGTACACAAATAATTAATAGTGCTGATAAAGTCAGTATTATACTTGGAAGTAAACAAGTAATAATAAACAAAATATATAGTTACAATAAATTAGATTGTGATATACTATTAGGAAATGACTTTATCCAACAATTTCAATATTGTAAACAAAATAATTATATGATAATGTTACAAACACCATGTGCACACTTATTAAAAATTTCAAGGGAATTTAGACCCTATAGAGTTCAGCCAGCCCAGCGTGGTGATAAATGGGAGAAAAAACCAATAATAAATAAAGACATAAACACAAAAATTCTATACAAAAAAGTGCTAAAAGCAGAAATAGAAATAAGTATAGGAAAAATTATAGAACAATTAGAAAAGACATGTGGAGAAAATCCATTATTATTTTGGAAACCATATCATCCTAGAGCTAAAATAGAATTAACAGAAAATGTTATAATTAGAGTCAGACCAATGATGTATACTATACAAGATACACAAGAATTTAAAGCCCAAATAAAAGAATTACTAGAACAAAAACTTATTAGACCAAGTAATGGACCTCATAGCAGTCCAGCTTTTATGGTCATGAAACATTCTGAGCAAGTTAGAGGAAAGGCTAGAATGGTAATCAATTATAAAGAATTAAACAAATATACTAAATTTGATGGATACTTTTTACCAAATAAAGAAGTCCTAATAAACCTTGCAAAAGGAAAACAATATTATTCTAAGTTTGATTGCAAATCAGGCTTTTGGCAAGTTAAAATGGAAGATGATAGTATACAATATACTGCATTTAGTACACCTCAAGGTAAATATGAATGGTTAGTAATGCCTTTTGGTTTAAAAAATACACCACAAATATATCAAAGAAAAATGGATAATATATTTAGAAAGTTTGATGAATTTTTAATAGTATATGTTGATGATATATTAATATGTTCTAATACTAAAGAAGAACATAGAAATCATTTGATACAATTCATAAATGAATGTAGAAAAGAATGGATTGTTCTTTCAAAAAAGAAAGTTATAATAGAAAAACAAGAAATTGATTTTCTTGGATTATCAATAGATAAAAAAGGAATAAAATTACAAACTCATATATCTAAGAAGATAGAAAGTTTTCCAAATAAATTAGAATCAAAAGAACAAATACAAAAGTTCTTAGGATGTCTAAATTATGCAGAAGGATTTATTGAAAATCTTTCAAAAAAGAGACAAAATACAAGTTTTACTTAGAAAAACAAATACTAAAGGATGGAGTGAAGAACATACAGAAATAGTTAAATTATTAAAAGAAGAATGCAAAAATTTACCAAAATTAAGATTGCCAGATGAAAAGGATAATTTGGTTGTTAATACAGATGCTTCTGATAAATATTGGGCAGCTATATTAAAAATAGATTTAAATGAAATTTGCAGGTATTCAAGTGGAACTTTTAACCAAGCAGAAATAAATTATACTACTCATGAAAAAGAATTGTTAGCAATAATTAGAGGAATAAAAAAGTTTCATTATTCCTATTATCTAAAAAGTTTATTGTTGAAACTGACAATTCTAATGTTACAGGATTAATTAAAAATAAGTTGACAATGGAGCCTCAATATAGGAGATTGCACAGATGACAAACATATTTGTCATTTTATAATTTCGATATTATTCATATTAAAGGTATAAACAATTATCTTGCTGATTTTCTAAGCAGGAATATCGAGTTCGGAGATGGATAATATCAAGCAGGAGATATTAGAAATAAAATCTGCGGCAGCATATGCCAAAGACGAAGCTGATGATATAAAAATTGGAATGGAGGCATTAGCTGAAACCTTAAGTTATAATGTCAAATTATTACTTGAGATCAGTTCGTCCCATACCAAAGTTACCAATGAATTAAAAGACCGAATTGATGCTCTTGAAGCACAATTAGAGTCTACAAATACCAAAAATACAGGGATTGATGCTTCAGCACAATCTCAAAATACCAAACAGGGAATACAAACAGGTATACCAAGTGGAAGCAGCAGTGGACCCAGTCAAATAAAAAGAGATACGATTATGGAAAGTCCCCGAAAGGTGACAATAAAAAATGATGATAAACATACAAGGGTGATCAAAATCAGAGCAAATGAAGATGATGAAATCCATTTAACACCAAGAGAAGAAGAATATAAAGCTTTTGCAAAACTTGTCTATGAACTACAAGATGATGAATCATATTTCATCTCCCCAGGAGAACATGTTTACCCAAGGATGATTATTACAAACGATGGAGACCCTAACATGGTTAAAATGGCAGCAGACTATGGATTCTTGGATTTAATTTATCCAGGAAAAGATTTAAAAGAAATTGAAAAATTTGATGATATCTTCCGATGAGAAGTTTCAAAATTTGCCAAAGGAAGACCAATATATCTTAAATTTTACTCAATCAGTCCAGAAATCGATGGAAGGATATATTATCCTGCAGAACATATTATTACAGTCGGATATGTAGGCCGAAATTTCCAGATTGAAGTAGGCCAGAATAGAAAACAATTGCCAAACATTAACAGATCATGGATGAAATCCCGAAGAGTCTTAGGGATGAAAGTTCTCTACAACATGGCAAAAAATCTATATGATAAAAAATTCCAATGCTTATGCCAATATGAAGGATGGACACTTATGACAAATAATGGAAAGGATAAGTCTACAATTTTAAAAGAATACATCCAAAAGTTTGATATCCATCAAATCCATGGAAGTCCATCAACCATACAAGAATCATGCCAATTGAGGGAATGTCCCACATGCTATCCAAATGAAAAGAGGACAAAAATATAAAGAGATAAGAGGCCCCGCCACTATGAAGAATCTTGACAAACTCTATATGAAGACAATAGAGGAAAAGAAGATGTGAAAGAAAGGCGGACAGCTGGAAGATATAATAGAGCTACAATTATGTAGTGAAGAAATTATTGTAATGATAGGACTCCATTAGTGGAGTATGAGGTAATGAATGATGTAAGAGGCCAATAATCGAGCCTCATGTAGTTGTATAAATAGAAGCCTTTGGGCTAAGGTAGAGGCAGAATGAGTTGAAAAAAAACACTTGAGCCTTCATATTGCGAGAAAAAACACTTCTGTCTTTTGATAGAATCTTTGTACCAATTTCAGAATATCAATAGAAAATCCATTTCTTACATAAAAAAATGAATTTCTAAATCTTCATTCCCATAGATTCTTGATAGATCTAATAAGAAATTTCTTTCTTATTTTAACAACAAAAACAGTTTTTCTTTAATCCAAGTTTAGGGATTTGTCCTTAGAAACGAAACAGTGAAGGCAAGAAGCTGAATAGCAAGGATTCCGTTAAGGCAGGAGGCCATTGAAGGAAACAATTTGCACATTCAGAGCCTGAAGGTCACTCGATTCTAAGAATAAAGAGCCAGATTAAAATTAAGGTAGAACTACTATTTCTTGTTAAATTTTGAAAGAATTTCTTAAGATCTTAGAGAATCGTAGGGATTATAAATGTTTATGATTATTCATGATGTTTGGATTACTGTCTACCATGATGTCTATAATACTATGATAATGTTTATATAATATCCAGTTATGCCAGGATATACAGTTAAAGGATTAAACGATCTGTTAAAAAGAATACTTGAAAAAGTAGAAAATCTTATATCCCAACTAGAAAAGACAGATGAAATATCTGAAGAATATATTAGACTTATAAAGGAATGTGAACAAAAAATAACAGATTATGCTAATATATTAGATCAAAGAATGGATTTATACTTTAAAAATCAAAACATAAGAAATATAGAACAGATCAGAAACCTATTTTAAAATAGAAGGATATGTCTTGCAATAAAGAAACATATTTCATTAAGGGTAAAATAGACTTTTCTACGAAAATTCCAAATAGATTAAGTCAACAGACTAGTTTGAATAATCTCCCAAAATGAGGGCAAGAAGAATATCCCGTCCAATACTGTAAATCCATGGGCGGTGTTGAGGCCGATCGTCCTCTGGTTTCATAGTAATCCTTCTTCATCCACCATTAATTTCTCGTACTCTTCGCTCTCTCTTTCTCTCTGTATTTATATACTTCTGATATAAACTTATACAGATATGTTTGCACGTTCATTATCGTTACCCATTTCAAGAAACACACACACCACGCACTACAAAGAAAGTTGAAAATTTTCTGGTTTTGAATTTTTATTTTGAGCGATTCCTGATTGTTACCCATTTCAAGAAACACACACATGCACTACGTATGTAATGCATCAGAAAAAATCTGAAGTTCAAATCGGAACAGAAAGCAGTGGCATCTCTTCCGATTTCAACCCCACCCCACCTTCTCTTACCCAAAAACACCCTGCTCTTTCGCAGAATTTCCGGCAAACTCTCCACCACCACCAGCCGTCGAACAATAGTACCGCCGCTACCTCCTCTACCACACTCCAAATTCTGATCGATAATGACAAACTTCAGGAGAAAAGTGGCCCGTTTAATAATATTCAGCAATTTTCAAAGTTTATCGCTACAGCTTCGAGTTTATCTAATGCATTTCACAGATATGGATTGTTTTCTGCTCAAAAATTGCCATCAAAATTTAGTCTTTTATTCATCAAATCTCAAAAATTCTTGGCCCATTTTCACCACCACCTCTGCAGCCTCCGCCTCCACCTTCGGCTTATCCTGCTATTTTCCTTGCCCTTTTTATACTTTCTCGTCTCTCAGCCTTCACACTCCTTCATTCTTGATTTCCTCTCCACATTCGCCTTCTCAGCCTCTCTTCTACTCTCCCTTAATTTAGCCATTCCGAGGCTCCCCACGATAAGGTTGTTCTTGGCAAGGTCATTCCCTATTATAATTAAGGGAAAAAACCAAATGAAAGGGCCTCATTTCCCTGTTTTTTGGTCAATTGGATCGTGCCAAAATGCCAAAAAAAAGGCCATATCGGGGTGCTTTGTGCAGGCATATAGCAATGGAGATGTATATGAGGGTGAGTTCCATGAGGGGAAGTGGAGTGGAAGTGGAGTGTATTATTATTTCATGAGTGGGAGGTATGAGGGGGATTGGGTGGACGGGAAGTATGATGGATATGGGGTTGAGACGTGGGCGAGGGGCAGCTGGTATAGAGGGCAGTATAAGCAGGGTTTCAGGCATGGTTTCGGGGTGTTCAGGTTTTTCACAGGGGATGTTTATGCAGGGGAATGGTCTAATGGACAGAGCCATGGATGTGGCATTCATACTTGCGAGGACGGGAGTCGATATATTGGGGAATTTAAGCGGGGGGTTAAACATGGCCTTGGACACTACCATTACAGGTAGAAACTGTTTAATTATTGCTTGATGAGAATTTATCCAATTGTTAGTTTTATTATTTTTCGAATTGGGAAATACTAAAAGAATTCTTATCAATAGCTTATGTTGATTGTGTTTTGGACGGCAAATTTTAGTTTATGTTTTTTGTTGGTATCTAGCCGGGTTGTTGTAAATGTATGATTAAAAATGAGTATGTAAAACAAAAGTTTGAAAGTCATAGTTTATTGACAAAAATCATTATTCTCATGTGTTATGGTTTATTAACGGCTTTTTGTGCTTGCCCTTGGATGGCATAAAATTATCGATTCACTGTTAGTACTAAGGATTTTAGCTTGTTTACCTGTGTCTGGTTAGCAAGATAGGTACTTTTAAGATATTTCCTATATTTCATATGTTTCGGATTTAGAGTGTCCTGGGGAGATTTGCCGCAATGTAAGTTTGTAGGAAACGATTCTGGGAAAAAAAATTGTGCCTTCTATTTCCTACCAAAAACTAGAGATATTGCAGACCTACCCATTCTTCTCAACTTTCATTGAACTTGTATATTTCATTCACTTCACATTTCAAGACTTATCTATGCATTCCCTGCTGTTCAGATGGTGCCTAAAATTCAACAAAAAAAAAAAAAAAAAATCACCTTAATTTATCGTGATTTATCATATATTCATATGTAATTGCATTTGATATGGAACATTATAGTATCTGCTATTAGCATCTTGTCTTCAATTGATTGCTTTAGTAATGAACGACGGTGTCAAGATAATCAAATTGTCTGTTATATTTGTACTATAGTTATTTGATTTCTAGAACATGATTGTTTTTTGTCTACAGAAATGGGGATACATATGCTGGACAATATTTTGCTGACAAGATGCATGGATTTGGAATCTATAGGTTTGCAAATGGCCATATTTATGAGGGAGCTTGGCATGAAGGTCAAAGACAAGGTCTTGGAATGTATACTTTCCGTAATGGAGAAACTCAGTCTGGTCATTGGCAAGATGGGATTCTTGATGTTCCGAACACGCAGAACAGCACCTATCCCGTATCTCCTGTTGGCGTCTACCACTCCGAAGTGCTTAATGCAGTTCAGGTAAAAAATGTAAACGTTTTCTGCAACTCCAACGGAGAGGTTTATTTTTTGGCATGCTGGCCTCAAAATTATCTGGTTCTGCATGTTCTGGGTTGTGTTAGGCCTATTAGACAGGCCAGTCACATTTTGACACCTCTACACAAACATTAGTTCTACAGAGGCCTATTATCATTTTTGTGTTCTCATCAGACGCAATGGGAGTTGAAGATTGCAATGTCAATTGATGCAATATTTGCTTTCTCGTTGTGGTTACTTTTTCTTCCTTTTATATCGAGTTGATATGGTATTTCCAAGTTTTCTTGGTTTTTGGGATCAATAGCCTGATTATATTTCGAGATTTTGAGCTCATTTAGCAGATTGTTTGTTTGGTTTTCTTGGATGACAGTCTTGTATGCTTCTCATATCATGATTGTTACCCAAAATCTGCCTTGTCATTTACTCGGTAGTGTTTAAACGTTGTGTAATTGGCCTACCGCATTTTTCTTCCATCAGCTGCTGTTCTTCTTTGGTTGTACTTTTACTGAAAGAAGTTCCGTATTGGTGTGAGTGTAATCGACATCAGAAAATTTCAAAATTCATCGTTCTCAGGCATTGAAATGCTTTGAATTTTTGTGAGAAAAACTCCAGTTAATCTGTCTGAGGAGTCATGTTGACATGATGTGCATCTTCTCTTGGTCTCTTGGTACTCTTCCTCTCCCATTTTCTGGGTGTTGGCATGACGAACAAAGGACTCGAAATATCTTCTATTCTTGATAGGACTCGTGGGAATTGTTCCTCCAAGAAGCAGAAGAAACGGACAGTCGGTCCAGTGTAAAAACCCATGGCTGTATTATCATATTATATATTTCATTTTCAAGAGCAACGATCTTCAAAATATTTAGCTTGATTTGCAGAATTGTAGCAGTAGAGAGACTAATTAATTTTTTTTTGACCTCCAGAAAGCACGGTGGGCAACAGAGAAAGCTTGCGAGGTGACCAAGGTCGACAAAAGAGTCAACAGAGCAGTATCATCCGCTGACATGGCAGCTGGTGCAGCTCGAGTAGCAGCAACGAAGTCTATGCAAAAGCAAATGCATTTTAAGAGAAACAGTGACGAGATTTCAATTTCTGTCTTGTAACGTAAAGAAAGAGATGGGTGTACTCCCCTCAAATGGACACGACTAGTAGAACCTGAATTTTCAGGCAGCTCATTCTTGCTTCAACTAGGTGTAGGTTTTGGTTGAGATTTTTGTATAGGTTAGCTAGGAAAAAGTTTTGTGCTGGTGTTCAGGAAAACCTCAATCTAACCAGCATCATATTTTCGAACAAGTGATGTACTAGTAGTACAAAAAGAAAAGACCGTGCTCGTCTAAAAATTTCCCTATAGTCAGTTTTATGCGTCTGTCTGAAAGGCAATGAAAATACATGAACTAAAACACGTTAGTTCATCATATAATAGTTTATATCAAATAGATATTCCAGACAATACAAAAATTGCCACTTATCCGACAAAAATATGAATCTAAAGTTGCATAATAAAAATGAAGTAAAGCAGCACATAAATGCAGAAATCTAGCACAAAAATTAACTCTCAGTCTGCTCCCTCAGCCTCCTGATTGTGCTCCTGACAGTCACGGCACTAGCAGTGCTGCGAAAAAAGGGCATGTCAATTTTTCATAATACGAATGCAGAATAGAAAAGAAGCAGGTGTTGAGAACAATTACTTCAATGTGTAAGCACCGCCAGCTTTGACTTTGCCACAGTCCTTGCACCCCCAGATGCCAACTGCCTTTCTCTTAACGGCATACTGCAATGTAACAGTACAATTTAGACAACACTCATATTGAACATTGACGGAACTATAACATATGTAACCTAAGTCGAAGAAGCATACCTTCCCACAGAACTCACAAAAATACTTGCTGTGTTGACTGACTTCCATCTTCTTAATCTGCTTCCTCAAACTAGCACCATAACGAGTGCCTGAAAGATTAATAGAAAAAACAGAAAGTTATTACAAAGGCCTGTTTAGCAATTAAGGAAAATACAAGTTCAACTACAAATAAACCTAAATTTGATTCACCACAAAAAAGCAATTAGCCACTTAATTACTTGTTCATAGTACATTATCTTTTTGTAAGTCACAACTTCCTAAGTGATCCTCTCATCAGCAGGCAAAGAATATTATATCATGCTTGTTTCATTTCACCAAGCAAACATGACGCCCACCAAATGTCTATTCCTCTCTATCCCAAAGCTATGAGCTACTTTCATGGAAGAAATAAACTAAGAACGAGAAAACAGGCAGTTATAAAAAAAAAATAACAATCATGATGGCACGTACCGTATTTCCCAACAATGCCTACCTTCTTGGTTCTCTTGGCCTGCACAGATCAAAGGGTGATGTTTAAAATCACAATCATGTCGAATATATACTAAATTCCAATCTATAGGACCAAAAAATTCTCTCCTACAAACTCTGAAAAAGTAGAGCACGTAATAAAATTTCATCATGTAACAGCGTTAATAAAAAGGTTATAAATCAGCTGATTTACTGGTGAACTACTGAAGTACAATAATGGGCAAAAGAGGTAGAAAGTATAGAAATTTCAATAACAATAACAAAATTACTAAATAAACAGTCTTCGGTGGAAGAAATATAATCAACAAATTGAACAAAAATTATTCATATATTGATAAATTCAAATCGAAATCGTTTTACACATCCCAAACACACTCAACAAATATAAAAAGTATCCACAAAATAAAAACAAGAAAAATTGCTCTAATGAAGTTCTCGAACATTGCATATGTATAGAGGAAGAGAGTACCATCGCAAACGTGAGAGAGGAAAGTACTGAGGGCCGACGGTTGATCAACGGCAATTAAACCCAGATTCAGCTCCAACCAGAATCGTTGCAATTTATAGTCTGCCGTGAGCACGAAATGGATTAGCTTTATGTGTGCCCTAAAGCTTGAAGCCCATGAATTGGTTTTCTTGGGGGCCCATAAATATTCAAATTGTAAGGCCCATTAACCTTTCTGTGCTACTAAGGAAAGGTAAATTGATAAAGTAATGTATTTATTCTTTCTTTTTTTTTTTTTAAAGAATTTTTAGGATAACTTAGCGACGAATTAACTAATATTAAAATTTATTTATTCAGAAATAAATATTTTCAGCAGACAACAAAATACAGTTCCATAATAGTGGCGCGTTGTATTTAACGGCGGCGCGTCGATTTGTGAGCGGCCAGACTAATGTGGGGGCGAGAAGAAGTCTATTCAAATTTTCGAATCCTAATAAAACACCTCGTATTTCTCCTTATTACAATTAATTAATATTTGAAAATACATTAATTACTGTATATATATATCTATATATATATATATATATAATCCTACATATATACACATAAACATTACACGCACTCTCTCTCTCTCTCTCCCTCTCTCAATTTATCTTTCTTACAGAATCAAAACACGCACAGCGCATGCTCTGTGTTTCTTCTTCTCCTCTGTTTTTTCTCTGTGTTCATAGTTCCCGCCCTTGGTTCACTTCCATTAAAACCCTAATTTCGATAAAGGTACTGTTTAATTTTTTTTGATATGTGGGTTTCTTAATTTGATCTGTTTTGTGTAGGGATAGGAATTGATTTTAAATTATCGGGTAAAGCTTTTTTTTTTTCCCCGAAGGTGAGAATTTATGTCCAACAATCAATCAAGGGGTGATAGGACCGAGTCTGGACTGAACAGGAAACCCGTCCGATCCAGCAGTTTCTATCAGCCGCGCCATTTATCCGGCGCCGTTAGGGGTGGAGGTGGAGGCGGAGGCTCCTCCTCCGCTACTACCGCTAATCCCTCTATCCCCAACCGCAGGTACATATGTATACGCGTGCGTATATTTTGTTGAATTTGTCTTGCACAATATATATGTTCACCTGCACACGTGCATGGGTGTATGGATGGATGTACTTGCAAATGAGTGCTTTGTTTTGTTTGTACATGGAAACTAGGGTCTGTGTTTTTGGATTATGTTTCACTTGGATTGTTAAATTTTTTGGGCGTGCAGTCTTAAGAAGTCGAATAGCAATGTACAAGGGGGGCAATATAGGGTGCGCAGTCCGAATGTGAACCAGGATTCGAGTCATTCATTCCAAGCGCCTGTTGTACAGAATGGTTCTCAACGACATCAGCCACCACCTGGTATGATGAGAGTGCTAGCGATGTTCAGATGACATCAGTCTATTCATTTGTAGTATTAAAATATGAAAATTGCATAAGGGGGCTAAATTTTATGATGGGATTTTCTAGCTTGGCTGTGGTTGTGAGTTATTTGTTTGATTTTGCAGCATTCTGATATGAGTAGTTATGCCATTTTTCCTTTATTTCCAATTTTTTAGGATTTTACGTTTGTTAATTTTAGTAGCTGTTATTTAGGAGTGTCTGGTGCATTAGTTACAAGTAAGAGTGTAAGTGTAACCCCGGTCGACACTCCAACTCAGAGAATCACCCAAGCTGTTCCAAGATCTCCGTCTTCTAATGTTTCTATCGCAGCTCCATCTACCAGTGCTTCTACTGCTAGCTCTGATACCAACACCTCTGCAACACCTGCAAAGGGTATGGCTACCGGTACTTGATATGCGCTTGAAGTTACATATAAGCATTTTGGTTTTATTTGAATATTAGAATAGTTAGTCTCTTTTATGATATTTTATCATCAATTCCTCGTCTTTATTTTCTGTAACTGTAATTATTTGCTTCTATGGTTTTTGAATTCCTTAGCTCCAGCAGATGCTTCCAGCTCATTTTCTCTACAGTTTGGGTCTATAAGTCCTGGACTTATGAACGGAATGCAGGTACTGTCAATTGTATGAAATCCAATATGCTTTTTGTTTCTGCTTATAAATTTGTGTCGCAGTTTCTTTACTTTTATTTTTAACGATACCTCGTGTTGTCCCCTCATGTTTGTAGATTCCTGCTCGAACAAACTCTGCCCCACCAAATTTGGATGAGCAAAAAAAAGATCAGGTCTGTGGTGTTTCTCCTCTGTCCAGGTGTTCAACTGATAATAAATATGTGTTCCTCTACGTATGAGAGTAAGATTAAAATACTAAAAAGGTCCCTTTTACTAGATACAATGGAAAGTCACTGCTCTAAATCTCTGAGCGGTTGTCTCATTGGTCTTGTTGTGTGCCATTTTCAGAAACTTGTGTTTTTAGAGTTACCCTTTTACTCACATGTTTATGCATTCAAATACAAGAGTATATATTACCTCCATAAAATTTGCACGACACATTATAGATATTTCGTTTAGAACTACCACAAAATAGCTTTCAACAGTCAATATGTAGTTGATATGAGCTGTTTCAAAGATAGTTTTGTTGCTCAAGTCGCATACTATGATGCTAACCTTCCATGTTATTATTTTCAACAGGCCTGTTATGACTCTTTAAAAGCTGCACCTGCAGTGCCAATGCCATCCATTCCCAAACAGCGACTGCCGATAAAAGACACGAGGCTCCTTGATCAACCCAAAACTGGTGAAGCTCAGCCAGTATCCAAGTCCAAAAGGGATTTGCAAGTTTCAGCTGCACCTCCCACAACTCAAACTCAAAAACCGTCTGTACAGCCTATGTCTGGGATGTCCATGCAAATGCAATTTCACCAGTCACAGGTTCCAGTTCAATTTAGTGTCTCTAATCCCCAAATTCAGTCGCAGCCCACGCCAACCTCATCTTTGCCAATCCCAATACCAATGGGGATGTCAATTCCTTTACCCATGGGAAATCCGCCAATGTTTATAGCAGGTCTTCAACCACCACATGCAATGCAGTCTCAACGATTGATGCATCAGGGTCAAAACTTGAACTACTCATCGCAAATGGGTCCTCAGATTCCCCCTCAGTTGGGTAGCATGGGAATTAATATGACACCACAATTTCCCTCACAACACGCTGCAAAGTTCACGGCTTCTCGTAAATCAGTAAAAATTACTCATCCTGAAACTCATGAAGAATTGAGACTCGATGGGTCATTAGGTCCTAGCTCACACCCTAGTGTGCCACCTCCTTCACAGCCTATTACATCATTTCATCCTAATCATCTGATGAGCTATTATTCTAATTCTTATAATTCTAGTTCCCTCTTTTTTACACCTTCAAGTTCCATTCCACTGAACAGTGCCCAGATTCTTCCCAGTTCTCAGCCACTGAGGTTTTTTAATCAGGTCTGCCCTTCCTGAAGATTGTAACTGGTCTTACATAACTTCTGTTTATAAAACCTGTAGACATTTGCACAATATTGCACAGTCATCAAGTATGGAGAGGGCGATAAATTATTTGATAATCTATTTGCCTGGATAATTTCAATGCAGGTGACCGTTAAACCAGCTGCTGGCTCTCACGTGGATAAAGGCATATTGCCATCTAGTGCGAAGGGAGAATCTATGAAACCTGCAAGGCCACATGGGGAAGATTCACATCGTCCTCAAAAGGATTTTGAACCTTCATCTTCAAGCTATTTGCAGATGTCAAAGCCCAGTGTTGAACTATCATGTACAGTGTCCATGACAAGTAAACAATCTGCTACATTGTTAGGTTCTGTTAATGTGGAGACTGAAGGGCCCAAAACTTTGTCTTCTGCTTCTCAATCTCTTGTTGATGATATTGCATCTTCACAATCCAGTGGTGCTGGAAAAGCTAGAGATAGAACAGTTGATGGACCTGACTCCATTGCCGATGAACAGAAAAAACCGAGCAACAGAGTACAGTGGGATCAGGTATTTTATTTGTTGTTTTGTGGTCCAATTGTATTATATATAGTACCAGCTTTACCATGATTGGTGAGTTGCACATCATCTTCGCAGGTTTGTTCGCAATCTCCATCTGCTTCAGGTTTGTCCTCTCAATTCCCAGTACCTGAAACTTTGGAAGCTAAAACAAGTATTTTGTCACGAACTGGTGTGATGTTGGAAACTGCAAAAGAGTCATCATTAATAACTACAGCTACTGCTTCAGAGGCTTATGATTCAAAAAGTGATAGAGTTGCTGAAGGCAAGACAAGTCAGTCATCAAATATTTTAGACACGAATAATGTGAAAAACATTCTATCAAAGACTGAAACATTGGGAAAAAGGGACAAAGGAGAAGTAATCTTGTCTGAGAGTTCCAAACCACATAATAGTATCCCAGAGACATCTTCAAAATCTATTTCTCCAGAATCTTCCGAACTCACTTCTAATCATGAAGAGAGCTCTTCTCAGGAGGTACTGGCCTGCGGCAGGGACGGTAGTTTATTGGAAACTGCGCAGCAAAAGTTGGAAGAATGTACTAGTTGCTCTGAAGATGTTAGTGTGGTGGATGATTTAATTGCATCTACTTCCATGCTGGATGGTGGAAGTGCAAATGGTGCATCTGCTAGGGATGATAAGACCTCAACTTCAGACGCTCCTTTAAGTGTGCCTGATAGTGTAAATAGTAAAGAAGCTTCTGTTGTGAACTCTGCTATTGTAGACCAAGATTCCCACCCTGTTTCAATTCCATCTCCTTCTGGCAGTGTTTCAGAAAGTGAAAATGAAGGCATTGAGAACAATAGTGTTGGATTCGCTTCTCCACCACCTTCTGGCGTCAAAGAAAAAGTTATGTTAGAGCCAAATGTGGCCAATAGTACGATGCCTAGGGGGGAGAAGAATATAAAGGAATTATATCGAAAAGCAGAAGCTGCCGGTACAAGTTCTGATCTTTATATGGCATATAAGGGTCCAGAAGAAAAGAAAGAAACTGATGCCCCAGCACAACGCACGGAGAACACTCTGAGCAATACCACTGATGTGACTCAGGATATTGCCATATCAAGTCTTAAAACTGGTCAGAGTAAAGTGGAGCCAGAAGATTGGGAAGATGCTGTTGACATCTCTACTCCAAAGTTAACCATGAAAAATGATCAGCAAGTTAATGATCACGATGGCGATGGATTAATGACTAAAAAGTATTCCCGAGATTTCCTCCTCAAATTTGTTGAGCAGTGTACTGATCTTCCCGAGGATTTTGAGATTCCCTCAAATATGGCTGGTGCCTTGATGGTCTCTAGTATTAATATTTCACGTGAATCATACCCAAGTTCTGGGAAAAAATTTGACAGGCCTATTGGGGGTTCCAGACCAGATTATCATGGAAGCGTCATGGGTGATAAGGACAAATGGAGCAAACCTGGGCCTCTAATGTCAGGGAAGGTAGATTTGCGGATGGATATTTGTTATGGGGGCAACATGGGATTTCGGCCTGGCCAAGGAGGTCGTGCACAGACACCTATTCAGCATGCTGGACCAATGCAGTCCTTGGGACCACAGGGAGCTCTGCAAAGGAATAACTCTGATTCTGACAGATGGCAGCGTGGAACTGCCTTTCAGAAGGGTTTAATGCCTTCTCCTCAGACACCGTTACTGATAATGCACAAAGCTGAGAAGAAATATGAAATAGGTAAAATTTCGGACGAGGAAGAAATCAAGCAGCGGCAGTTGAAAGCCATCTTAAACAAGCTTACTCCTCAAAACTTTGAAAAATTGTTTGAGCAAGTGAAGCAAGTCAACATTGATAATGTTGTAACTCTCAATGGGGTGATCTCTCAAATATTTGATAAAGCTTTGATGGAACCCACATTCTGCGAGATGTATGCTAACTTCTGCTTTCATCTAGCTGTGGAGTTGCCTGATTTGAGCATAGAAAATGAAATAACTAATTTTAAGAGATTACTTCTGAACAAATGTCAAGAAGAATTTGAGAGAGGAGAAAAGGAAGAAGAAGAAGCAAATAAAGCTGATGTGGAAGGTGAAGCTAAACAGTCAGAAGATGAAAGAGAGGAGAAGAGGCTCCGAGTACGGAGACGCATGTTAGGTAATATAAGACTAATTGGAGAACTGTACAAGAAGAGAATGCTGACAGAGAGAATAATGCATGAGTGCATAAAGAAGTTGTTGGGCCAGCATCAGAATCCTGATGAGGAAAATATTGAAGCCTTGTGCAAATTAATGAGCACGATTGGTGAGATGATAGATCATCCCAAAGCCAAGGAGCACATGGATGTCTATTTTGAAATTATGGCGCAGTTGTCAAACGATACGAAACTATCTTCTAGGGTGAAGTTCATGCTGAAAGACTCAATTGATCTGAGAAAGAATAAGTGGCAACAGAGGAGAAAAGTTGAAGGGCCAAAGAAGATTGATGAAGTGCACAGAGATGCTGCTCAAGAACGTCAGGCACAAGCTAGTAGGCTAGCTCGTGCTCCCAACATTGGGACTTCTGGTAGAAGAGGTCCACCTCTGGATTTTGCTCCTAGAGCTCCCAATATGTTATCTTCTCCTAGTTCTCAGATGGGTGGTTACCGTGCTGTACCCCAACAGCTTCGTGGCTATGGTTCTCAGGATTTTCGGTCGGAGGAGAGACATCACTTTGAGAACAGAACGACTGTTTCTCTGCCTCAAAGGCCCCTCAGCAACGATTCCATAACCCTGGGGCCCCAAGGTGGTCTTGCAAGGGGAATGGCTTTCAGAGGGCAGCCATCAGCACCTGGCCTTCCTTTGGTTGAGATGTCAAGTCCCGGAGATGCACGTAGGATAGCACCTGGGCTAAATGGATTTAGTTCTATGCCAGAACGGACAGTTTATGGTCAAAGAGACGATCTCAGGCCGAGATATATGCCAGAAAGGTTTTCTATTCCATCTGTTTATAACCAATCAAATCCACAAGAGCAAAGTATTAACCATGGGAATAGAGATATTAGAAATGCTGATCACTTCTTCGATAGATCTCTACCTACTTCTCCCTCTACACAAGATTGGCCCCCAACTTCTATGCAAGATGCTTCATCAGAAAAGATGTTGCCAGAAGAGCGCTTGACATACAAGTCCATGTCCGCAATTAAAGAATTTTACAGGTATCATCATTTATCATACCCCCTGTTTCTTATCTGTCTGTTAACTTTTGATTTCTACATTACCTCTCACAACTAGCATTTGACTATGTTTCTCGTATATTGTTAATGTACATGTTAGGAAAAGTTATATGAAGCTCAGTCACGGGGCTTTGCAATTCCAATTATTGACCAAAAGACCAAAAGAAATCTTGTCATATGTTTATTCAAATATGTAGACCTAGTACAAATCCTTAGGTAGGAAATGGAGTCACTTGGTGACCATTGATGATACATCCAGCAAAGCTACTGGAGTTGAGGATATGAATGATATTAGATTATGCTATTTATAGGTGTTATACATAGATGATGCTGTTGTTTACAGTAAATTTGGTTGAAATTTGAGAGCAGGATCACAATAGGATTACTGTTTTGTAACAGTAAACTGGCACTTCGTTTGATGTTCGTGGTACTGTAGTTAAATTACTTTTCATTCGTTCTTTTACATTATGATGGAAATGCTACTTAGCTGTCTGATATCATAAACTAGGATGATCTTGCTCATCCATTTTTGCTTGTAAAGAATATAAATTAATTGTCCACCAAGAGTTGATTATTGTATCACGACAATCAGAAGCGTGGATATTATAGAAGTGTCTTTGTAGGTCTATGCAGAGGCCTGGAACCAGTAAACTAGCCAGCCAATAAGTATGGTTCACGTTTAATCTTCAGTTTTTTTCCTACAGTTAATACTTCGTACCTTCTAGCCCCAAAGAGACAGAAGCCCAAATAGAATGAAAAACACTAAGCAGTTGGCTCATTGTCGAGTGAAAAATGCCCCAACAAATTAAAAGCATGTTTAGGAAGTGTTTATAAACTGTTTAAATCATAAATATATAAATATTTATAAAAAATTGAGTGGTAGATAAGTGGGTAATACTTGCACATCCCTTGAAATGTGTGGATAAAAAATGATTTTGAGTGTGTATAAATAATTTGTAAATATGAGCCAAGCATAAGCTTAAATACTATTTTCTTTCTTTGAACTTTTGCATGTTGTGAATGGAATTGCTGCTGTCATTCAAGGTTAGTTGTCACCAGCTATTGCAATTTCTGTCAAAAAGCTCTGATTTCATGATTTTTATTTCTGAGTTGGTAAAGTGTTTGATATTTTTAATTTTCTTTTTTCAATATCATAAAGTCTTCACCAAGTTACCTGTTTGTTGTTTATTTGTATCAAAATTGAGGCAAAGCATCTGTTCCTTTAAAATTAAAAGTTACTTTTTCTATTTAGTCCAAGTCAAATATTAATTTCAAAACACACATTTACAACTCCTACCCATTTATTAACTATTCATTTCCTGGGATTCAATACTATTCTTCCTAAAAAGTTACTAATAATTTTACCCAAACACTGCTAAATATACCATTATGTCCACAAATGCAAGTCTGCTGGAGAAGCAGGAAAGACAAAAAAATAAGGATTTTCATAGGGGTAATCCTTTTTGCATGTAAAAGAAATCTATATATAAAGTACATATGGTTGGGTTTTGGAACCATGAGGTTGGTCTGAATCTTAATTTTGGTTGGCTCTGGGTCAGTGTTCTGAACTTGGTTTTTTGTGTTGCATTTCAATGTGATAAATCTTGGCTGGAACTGAAAGTTATGTTACATTTTTATATAGGAACTGAGGCACAAAATTTGTTTTCTGGACTAGGATTGGTTTTGTTGAATTAGTTATCACATGGGAAGATGAAGTTATATCTCGCTTAACATTGAATTCTTCATATATATATATATATATATATATATATATATATATGTTGCCCTTACTATTTACACAATTGTACTCTCTTCAACTTAAATTAGTAGGGTGTTTAAGGATTTTGACCCTGGTTTTTATCAGGGTAACTTGTGGATAATTTCTGTCCAATTTTTTTGCCCTTTTCAAAAACCATTCTTGGGGTTCTGTTACGGTTTTTTTGTGATGCTGCCGACAGCAGCAGTTTTGTAAAAAGTAATTGGGGGAACATGCTCTAGTTTGAACCAAAATATGCAAAAATTTTGTCTGCTGGAAATTTTCACATATTTCATATTTTGGAGAGGGGTTGAATACTATGGTTTTGCTAGTTTGATATATTATGCCACATGCTCTGCTTTGTGAATTAGGTATTCCATTATGATGTCGTGGGGCTCTAAAATTTTGATGGGGGTTCCTATCATAGCCCTGGTTGTTCAATAACAGGTTGTCCTTAGAAATTATTATGAATTTTATTACATAAGATGGGGTGACGACTTTAATCTTGCTTTACAAAGTGAGATTTAGAGCTGATTGCAAGTTCTCATGTCCTGTTCCTTAAGATTAAGAACTTGTGGTTCTCCCTCTTTCCATTTTTTAGTCTTTTTCTGTTTGCTTTTTAAGCATGTCAATAGAAATGTGCTGCTTTTTGCCTCACATGGCTTGAGGTGAGATGAGTTCATGTTTATCTAGTCATGCGAATTGTTGCTAAAGCTTGAGGTACAATTAGTGAGTGTATTAAATTATATTAGCCAAGGGCTTTTGGTGTGCAAGGTTATTAGGATGTGTGCATTCGTTTATATGGTTTGTTAACCTACCCCAGAAAATTCATCTATAATGTGCCATACCAATTTCTCTCCGTCTACCTGTTGAGCACAGACTCTGCTTCTGCTTCTCCATCCCAAGTCCCACCTTTCTCTCCATCTTCTTCTGTCATCATCCTGCTGAACGCCAGCCCTGCATGTAAACATGTCTTTGCATCTGTATCTAACGAGTGCCTCCCTGTTGTCTTAAAGCTTCAATCAATGCTGCTGGGATCTAGCCTAGACCATAATAATGCCATTAGTTACCATTTTGATACAAAAATATAAACCTAATTAATCAATTGAGCAATCACCTGGCTTAACCTCCTACCCAGTTAGCTACTATAATCTAGGGCAAATTTGTAATCCAAAATTTTCAACTTTTAAGGCCTTACAAGGTACTCCATACTCATTATTAACTACTTCATACAGTACCATTATTTACATAGTTATCAAAATCTCAAGTAATAATTTGTTCTGGATCTTGGCAATGAGGTCAATGGAAAACAATTGAAGTTTAGCTATTTTTTTTTTTTTTCAACAAAGTGTGTGCAAGGGCTTGCAGGTGGGCCTTATAGTAGCACGGACTTCTTTTTCTTTCTAGGTCATAGAAGGGGCCAGTGCGAAAGATGGCTATTCCTCAGGCAAGGAGCGCTTCCTCTAGAGAATATGGGATATCTCTGAATTTCCTACACTGTAATCAAGGATATAATAGAGTATGGGTGTTGCTTTTGTGGAGATTTGGTGATAATGAATGATGAGATTTAGGATTTTGATGATGGGAATCCTGTGGTAGCGCTGGAACCATACCTTTAAAGTGGGGATGGATTACTTTTCAATCTTTTCTGGCTTTAGTCAAGTTAAGATTACTTATGTACCGTCACTTTCGTCCCTTGATTTTATGGTATGAATGCAATCCTCGTCATACGAAAGTGGACGTTTTGTTTAACTACTTTTTTGGGGACAAATTAACTAGGTCATATATGCGTGTGTATTTAGCTGTCAGTTTATGCGAATGGATTACTTTTGTGGGCAACCTTTGTTGAGGATCAGTACGTAGGGGCCAGCTATTGCTCTTAGGACTTCGAGCTTGGTGAAGTTAGCATTATCAGTTATTGTACTAGACTTGTTGACTGTTTTGTTTTAGTTTCAAAATTACTCGAACATGTTCAATATTGTTGTTCCAAAATATTCATTCCCCAGAGCCTTTTCCTGCCAAAAATTTAATTTGTTTCTCTTTACATTGGGTCAACACTAGAACCCTTTTTTCTACATATTTTTATGAATATGAAAATTGAAAATCTGTCTCTTCAGCGCAAGAGATGAAAATGAAGTTACTTTGTGCATCAAGGAATTGAATGCTCCCAGCTTCTATCCATCAATGATTTCTATCTGGGTTGCTGATTCTTTTGAGAGGAAGGACACGGAGAGAGATCTTTTGACGAAGCTCCTGATTGGTCTTATGAAAACTCGAGATGGCATGATAAGTGAAGATCAGCTCATCAAAGGGTATGCCTTCTCTGATTGTCATGAGGTGGAAACTTAATTCGCACCTTTAATTAATTCTCAGGTTTCACTTTTGTTCTGTTCTATCTTCACTTGGGCAGGTTTGAAGATGTTCTCACTACATTAGAGGATGCTGTAAACGATGCCCCCAGAGCAGCAGAGTTTCTTGGCTGCATCTTTGCCAAAGTCATAATGGAGAACGTCATTTCATTATCTGAAGTTGGGCGGTTGATCTTTGAAGGTGGGGAAGAGCAAGGACGTCTGGTTGAAATAGGTCTTGCAGCCGAAGTCCTTGGGATTATCTTGGAGACAATTAAATCAGAAAAGGGTGATTCCCTATTGACTCAGATCCTTTCAAGCTCAAATCTGCAGCTAGAAAACTTCAGGCCTCCAGGTTCCAACAAATCTTGGAGACTAGATAAGTTTACTTAGCATAGTAATAATGCTAATTGTATCTGGTAGAAGAAATTCGTGACTAGTTTTTTAGGTCGCCTTTTATATTTTGCAGATATATGTTTCGTTCTGGGTAGATGGAAATTCATATAGGGGGTTATTTTGATGTTTCTATATTATTAATATTATTTGGAAAATTAATTGCAACTGCTAAATGTTCAATTGAGCATCATCTCATCTCTTTACTTTTCTCAAGTTGTTGATTCCTTGTGTTTCGGTGGGGGAGGCAGACTCTGCAGTTCCATAATTAAGTGTACTTTACATAGATATAATACAGTTGAGATCTGAAGAACTCTCTAATTGCTCGCTATGGTCCTCCAAGGCCTCAGAAACTGCGTACTTTTTGGCTGCAGAAAATGTTAACGAGTATGAACTTCCTGCTGAATTTTTGTGCGGCTTTTTAGAAATCGCAAACTCTATGATGTTAAATTTCCATTCCTTTCCCCAACCCAGTTTACATACATGCATACTGTGACACTTGGAATGCTTCGACTATCTGTGTGCGCGGGGGTTAAGTTCTAGCTGGCTTGTTCTCTTCATATTTTCTGAATTCTTTCCCCAGGCGAGGTGCATACTGGCAGGTAACAACTGATCTGTAAAGGAAATATTGTGCCTGAGATATGTTTTCCTCAATTATTGGTTTGTCTATAAATGATTTGTATTAATTATTCGTATAGTTTAGGAATGGTTTGTAAAAATACATTTATGAAATCAAATTTTAAATTCTGTTTCAATCTATAACTTTTCTAATCATTTTCGTTGGACAGTTCTGTTTCAAACCTTGCTGAACTTGGCATTGCTCTGCTAAAGACTTGATTTTTCACTCAAAAGTGAAAAATATTGCTATTAATTATCATTGTGTTCGTGGGGTAATAAAAATAATATACTAAAAGATTTTTCCTATCATGCCATTTTTGTTGGTCATGTCGACAGTTTGATGGTCATTATTTGGTAAAAACAAAGTTTTGAATGTAGAATTTTTGGAGAATATATAGTTAAAAAGTGGGGAAAAGTTTTGAGTTCACGTGTTGAATATTTTATTGTGTGAATATATAGTTGAAAATATGTAAAATAAAGAATTTTAAAATAATGATCGTCGTCAAACGTGAGCTTAATTTGGCGTGCATATGTAGCTGTCGAGAGACGTGCTTAAACTAAGCCCCTATTTGGTATATATTAAGATTTTCATTATCATTTTTTTACTCATTTTCAACCACACATTGTTCGATCAAATAATATTTTCCTCGCATCAATAACTTTTCCTTTCTTTTTAATAACATATTCTTCATCAATTTATTGTTTTAAAATACATTCTTTCAAAATAATGTGGTTCAAACACTCCCTAAATCACCCTAAATTTAATAAGAAATAAGTTCTTTTAAGGCAAAATAAATCCTTATTTACTAATTTAGAACAAAATAAAAATTGGCAATCAAAATTATGAAATGGAGACCGTCTTTTAATGTAGCAATTTGGCGAGCCGTATTGGTTTGAACCGGTCAGAACTGAAAAGTGGAAAGCCATTCCCCTTGGCCGGTTCACACACCCTTCTCGTAAAAGACCCTGTATGTCCTCCATTCCAGACTAATTTACAGTGCAGCCTCGCCCCCATTCTTCCACTGTCCAGAAAGAGAATCACAATGCATTATCAGGCCTAAACGGAGAGAAATGGCCGGTACACTGAGATCCAGTATTCTGCGCCACATTCAGGTCCCTTTATCTCGGACTCTAACCCCAAATGGATCCAAATTGGCCGCCGTCCGATCAATGTCATCGCACGGCGACGATCATCTCGACAAACAAGAGGTCACCGACCGAGTCCTCGACGTCGTCAAGAGCTTCCCCAAAGTCGATCCCTCTAAGGTCAATTTCGTCATTTAATTTCCCCCGTCTTATTTGCTTTTACTTATCCTTTCTGTATATTTGTATAATTATGTATATACATCTGTTCGCTATTTCCTTTTTCTTTCTCTTTTTGTAAATGCTGTTGGCTTTGATATTAATGGCTTAAATATAAGAAGATAAGGAAAAGAGTTAATTTTTCTTTCGAATTTACTGCTACAAGGTAGAGTGATGGTATGAGGCAAACATTAGAACTTGGGAAATTTTGAAGCATCACTAATAAGGTTAAAAAAAAAGGGGGGAAGAAGAAGCATTGTTTGTGAACAGTTGCTGATCATTTGATTGAAGTGAAATTTGAAATGGTTACACTGAATCATTTGAAAAATAAACATTTTTGTTTGGATCTTGTGAAGTTTGTCAGAAAAAGAAAGTGTTGTTACACACAAAATATCAATTAGCCTTACCAAAAAAAACTTATTCAACCAATTCGAACTCTTACACGACCAACTTGATCTCCACCTACTCATATCTTATGAGAACTACTGTGATAAATAGAGCGGCTTACAAAAAATCATCTTAACATACTGAACAGAACATAGCGTCATTAAATATATAATTTCTGATAACAAGTCATCAGGTAAACCGTAAATCTATAAAATGCTTGGTTTAGTTAATCAGAAAATAGCCAGCTTGTTAATTTAGACAGGGTCTTTTTTTTTTTTTTGCTTGCTGTAAACATCTCGTTATCCTTATTCTCCTTCCAATAAAATCATAAGCAGGTTAATTTTTTACAATTTCAATTACTAGATACCAAACCTTTTGTTAACTGAGTTTTAGAGGTTTATCCTGTTATACATGCTTGTTATATAGGTTAACTGGAATAAATTTAAGTGGCTTATACAGGATAACTAGGTTTTTAGCGTGACTTCACTCTCTTACTATAGATCATTTTACAAGGAAAAGCTCTCATTTTTCCCGTTGCACGAGTACCAGAAACTCTTTTGTGAGATGGAGTTTTAAACCACTGGTTTTTTATTAAACTGACATGCCAGTATAGGTCTGATCTGATCATATTGACTGACACCCTTTGCTTGTAAGTAGTGAGGACTTAGATGCGTGATTTATAAGAAGGGCTAGACCAATTGCATGAGAAAGTTGTCTAAAATAGAGTGTGAAGCTGGGAAGAAGTTCAGTGAAATCCTGATGTAGTGCATCACAACTACAATTAATAGTTGCACTTTATCTAGGAGTTTGTCTTTATTTAAATTATCTTTTCTAATTTTCTTTTCTAGTTGTAATAGGTTTATTCATAAATCATGTTTAAATTAGGATTAGTTTATTTCCCTTTAGAATTTAGTTTCCTTATTTTTGTTCATTTTATTAATAGGATTAGGGAATAATTTTACCTATAAATATAGGGGTATTGTACACTTTTCAACACAATCAATCATATATCAATACAAAATAAGATTATTCCAATATAATTCTTATTTTCAATTCTTATTAATGCTATCGCACGAAAATTGGTATCAGAGCAAGGAATTCACCTCAATCTGATGGCTGAGGAC
Source organism: Fraxinus excelsior (assembly GCA_019097785.1). Classification (NCBI taxonomy): domain Eukaryota; kingdom Viridiplantae; phylum Streptophyta; class Magnoliopsida; order Lamiales; family Oleaceae; genus Fraxinus; species Fraxinus excelsior. The sequence goes on from CM032624.1 coordinate 8,379,160, forward strand.
AGTTCAAGTGGCAAACAAACCACCGACAACGAACGGAGGTTTGAAAAAATTGAACAACTAGAAGGGATGGATAAAACTCTTCGCAATATCATGCAGATGCTAACTGCGATGACTATTGAGAAGCATCGTGCACCCAGGACAAACTAGCAGGCAGAAAAATGTACAAGGAGATATCAACTCAGATTCTGACGATAAGGAAGAAGATGCTAACCTGAATGCAAGAAATCATGAGGTTCTAGCAAGGAGAGAGACGCCCCCTATACCCTTGCCCCACGTTGACCCAGGTGTGGGGAAAGGATGTCGGCCCCTTGTAGATGATCAAATCTGGCAGTAGAACCTAGAAATCCGCGATCGAGTTGCCTGGCGCACGAACCTAGTCGCGAATCGCGACCCTCGCGAGGCTACCCCTCTACGATTCTACGAGCGAAGAAACAAGCGAGACGAAGGCGACCTCCGGGGAGGGGTACCAACCGGCGGCGACGACGAACTCGATGAGACCGTGAGCTCCGACAAGAAATCTTGAGCGAGAGGCAAAGACGCGTTTTGATTTTAGGAGAGAAATTGATTTTGACTATGGCATTAATTTTGACCGAGATTATAATGTTGATCGGGGTTACAATGTTGACCGAGGAGTTAAATTTGATCGAGGTCCTAATTTTCAACCAAGGGCGAGATACTTTGAGCAAAGACGGCCACGGGGTTTCGAATATTCATTCGAAGAAGAAAGATGATTTTCGACCAAGGACTAATAATCGGGGTACAAATGTTCAAGAATTTAAGATGGACTTGCCAAGTTTTGATGGCTGATTAAACATTGAAGATTTTTTGGATTGGATCCATACAGTTGAAATTTTTTTCGACTATTTGAATATCTCGAAACAAAGCTAAGTTAAACTTGTGGCGTATAAATTAAAAGGTGGAGCTTCGACATGGTGGGAACAACTTCAATTTAATCGTCAACAAGGAAAACGTGTGCAAACTTGGCCCAAGATGAAACAGTTATTGTGAAGACGATTTCACCCCCCAGATTATGAGCAATTTTTGTACTGGCAACATAAGAATTGTCGACAGAACAACCGAACAGTAAACGAGTACATCGAGGAATTCTATCGTTTAAATGCTCGAGTTAATTTGTCCGAAACGGAAGCTCAATTAATTGCTCGATATATAGGAGGCCTAAACTTAGTCATTCAAGATCGACTAGCTCTTCAGGAGGTTTGGACCATAACTGATACTGTCAGTTTAGCAATGAAAGTGGAAAATCAGAAGAATAGGACCACAACCCGTACTCGAGGCAATTTTCGACGAACAATTCAAGAAACTTATTCTATTCCAAAGGGTGCAACGACATCAGACAACAATAATAATAACAGTAAGGGTACCACGCCAATTCAGAATACGGCACAGAATCAAAGTGAGACTTAAGCTCCTGTTTAGTCTAACATCCAAAACAGAAACCAAGTCTAGCAACGAACCAATAATGACCCTTATGCACGTCCTAATCTTGGAAAGTGCTATCGGTGCAACCAACTAGTTCATCTTTCAAATAGTTGTCCAAACAGGCGATCCATTAACATTGTAGAAGAAGGCGAAAGTGATGGAGAACAAAATTTTGAAGATGATGATTATGAGGGTGGTAATGTTGTAGATGCGGATACAGGGGAAGAGTTGGCGTGCATTGTTTAACGCCTTTTACTTGCACCAAAAAAGCCCGATAACTCGCAACAACACAAAATCTTCATGACTCGGTGCACTATTCGTAGTAAGGTATGCAACGTGATCATTGATAGCGGTAGTAGTGAGAACGTCATTTCCAAAGCAGTGGTAAAAGCTCTAATCTGAAGACAGAGACACCCTTCTCCATACAAGATTGCATGGATTAAAAAAGGCCCAGAGTTCAACTTCTAGAGATCTGTAAGGTTCCTTTGTCGATTGGGAAAATATTATAAAGATGAGATCATATGCGATGTAGTGGATATGGATGTTTGTCACATCTTATTAGGTCGTCCATGGCATTATGACGTTGATGCCACTTATAAGGGGCGGGATGACACTTTCATATTTTGGTGGTTTGATAAGAAGATCGTTTTAGTACACCACAATCTCAACCTTTGGAAAACAACTCTGCTATCAAGGAAGGAAAACCACTTTTTACCAACATATCGGGCCCAGAATTCTTTGAACAAGTAAAAGAGCCGCGCAATATATTAGCATTACTAGTTAAAGGTCAATCGGAAGCAACTATGCAGATTCCCGCTAAAATTCGAAAGTTGTTGATTTTGCTGATATAGCACCTAATGAGTTACTAAACGAGTTGCCCCCTATGCGAAACATTCAACACCATAATGATTTGGCACCTGGGGCTAGTTTGCCTAACTTACCACATTATCGCATGAGCCCAAAAGAACATAAAAAGTTGTAGCGACAAGTTAATGAGCTACTTGATAAAGGGTTGATCCGTGAGAGTAGGAGTCCTTGTGCAATTCCCGCTTTACTCACTCCAAAGAAGGATGGCAGTTGGCGAATGTGTATAAACAGTTATGCTATTAATAAAATAACAATCAAGTATTGTTTTCCCATCCCGCGTCTTAATGATATGCTCGACGGGTTAGAAGGGGCACTGGTATTCACCAAACTTGATTTAAGGAGTGGCTATCATCAAATACGTATTCGAATTGGCGACGAGTGGAAAACAACTTTCAAAACTAAGGATGGTCTCTACGAGTGGTTAGTGATGCCATTTGGGCCGTCGAACGCACCAAACACATTCATGCGATTAATGAACCAAGTCCTTTGTCCATTTGTGGTAGTTTATTTTGATGATATTCTTATCTACAGCAAGAATGAAGATGAGCACTTGTCACATCTTAAAGAAGTTCTCTCAGTCCTGCGGGATAATAAATTGTATATCAATCTCAAAAAATGCATATTTATGAGTGATCAACTTTTATTTATTGGCTTTATGGTGGGAAATGATGGTATCCAAGTTGATGAAGCAAAGGTGAAAGCAATACGCGAATGGCCAGCTCTTAAAACCGTGCGAGAACTATGAAGCTTTCATGGGCTAGCAACTTTTTACCGGCGTTTCATTCGAGGATTCAGTACAATCATGGCACTGATTATCGATTGCTTGAAAAAAGGCCAATTCCAATGGGGCAAAGCACAAGAAAATAGTTTTGAGGCAATAAAAAACAAATTATGCACTACATCGGTGTTGGCACTACCTAGCTTCGAAAAAGTTTTTGAAGTTGAGTGTGATGCTTCAGTTATGGGAATTGGAGTAATATTATCTCAAGAAGGTCGCCCGGTCGAATTTTTCAGTGAAAAGGTTAGTGAGTCTCGACAAAAGTGGGCAACTTATGAGTTAGAATTTTATGTTGTTATTCGAGCTTTAAAGCATTGGGAACACTATTTGATACAGCGTGAATTTATGTTATGTACGAATCATCAAGCTTTGAAGTTTATTAATTCTCAAAAAACAATGAATCGAATGCACGCTCGGTGGATCACCTTTTTGCAGAAATTCACTTTTGTTATAAAGCATAAATCGGGCCAACAAAATAAAGTAGCAAACGCTTTAAGTCGTGAGCATCTCTTTTAGTTACAATTAGCACATAAGTAGTTGGGTTCGATTGCTTAAAGACTTTTATGCAACTGATGAGGATTTTGGCGATATATGGACTCGATGCAGTAATAAGGAATTTATGCCCGATTACCTACTTCAGGAAGGATTCTTATTTAAAGGAACACAATTATGCATTCCCTGTTCTTCTTTGCGTGAGCACTTGATTCGAGAATTGCATGCAGGCAGATTAGGAGGACATGTTGGTCGGGATAAGACAATGAGCTTGGTTGAAGAAAGATTTTATTGGCCCCAGCTAAAAAGAGACATTGGTCGTTTTGTTCAACATTGTCCAATATGTCAAAAAGCTAAGGGACAAGCTCAAAATACTGGACTTTATACCCCTTTGCCTGTTCCAGAAACAATATGGCAAGATCTCACTATGGATTTTGTTCTCGGTCTTCCACGGACTCGACGAGGAGTTGATTCTGTTTTGGTTGTAATCGGTTTTCGAAAATGGCTCACTTCCTTCCTTGTAAGAAAACTGAAGATGCTTTTTACGTGGCTAATTTATTTATTGTTCGCCTATACGGCATTCCTCGTTCTATAACTTCCGATAGAGATGTCAAGTTTCTAAGTCACTTTTGGAGGACTATGGAGAATATTTGACATTTCTTTAAAGTATAGTAGCGCAAGTCATCCACAAACAGATGGACAAACAGAGGTGGCTAATCGAACTCTTGGCAATATGATTTGAGCTATTAGTGGAGATAAACCAAAGCAGTGGGATGTTGCCCTTCCACAAATTGAATTTGCTTTTAATAGTATGCCTAATCGATCCACCAAGAAGACTCCATTTGAAGTCGTTTACACTAGTGTTCCAAGGCATACAGTAGATTTGATTCGACTTCCGAATGTCAATTCTAATGCAGAAGAGTTTGCTGAACGTATTCAAAGGATTCATCACGAAGTAAAACAAAATTTAGAAGATGCTAATATTCGTTACAAGACTGCTGCAGACCAACATCGACGCCTTAAGCTGTTCAACGAAGGTGATTTGGTGATGATCCATCTCCGCAAAAATCATTCCATGTTGGCACTTAGAATAAGCTTAAAGATAAGAAGATTGGTCATTTTCGCATTCTTCAAAAGGTTGGTGATAATGCTTACAAAGTTGACCTTCCAACTGATATGACATTTCCAATACTTTCAATGTTGCTGATATATTCGAGTACTATCCTCCATATGAGTTTTCGTTACAACCACAAAACTCGAGGACAAGTTTTATTCAAGTGGAGGGGATTGATGTAGTACATCACAACTACAATTAATAGTTTCACTTTATCTAGGTGTGTGTGTTTATTTAAATTATCTTTTCTAATTTCATTTTCTAGTTGTAATAGGTTTATTCATAAATCGTGTTTAAATTAGGATTAGGTTATTTTCTTTTAGAATTTAGTTTCCTTATTTTTGTTCCTTTTATTAATAGAATTAAGGAATAATTTTGCCTATAAATATAAGGGTATTTTACACTTTTCAACACAATCAATCATATATCAATACAAAGCAAGATTATTCCAATATAATTCTTATTTTCAATTCTTATTTTAAGAATTTCACAACGCTTCCGCACCAAATCCCCTAGATGGAAGGTAGCCATTGTCTAGACAGAAAGCTTGATAAATTGGGCGTTCGCTGAGAAGTCAGCAACTACCCAATTCAAGCTCCTTCATCTCGGAGAATATTTGTTGTTTCCTATCAAAAGATAGACTGAGCTTTTTGAAAGAGAGAAATTATCATCAGGCAGGATGTCCTTTCCCCTGTTTCAGGTTCTTGTTGATTGTGGCCATGATGCGGCATCTCTTGAACTTTCTGAGCTGCCTCCACCCTGGTTGCTCATTTACCAAATCTCAGAGGACTGTTTGAGTTCTTGCCGATAGTTTAAAAGGTATTATATAGAAGGAAAAGTGGGCTGGTCAGAAGTTAATTTTTGTTATTTTTAGTATTAAAGAAGAACATCTCATCTTTCCATTAGCGTAGATCTTAAAGAAACTTGACAAATGGTTTTGGCCCCTGTCAAGATTGGATTTCTGTCTTTTCATCAGCTCCTTATCTTATGAAGCTATTTTCTGTCTCGCTTCTGCCATGTGTTAGCTTTGGGGGCTTAGACATTTGCACGGCTCTTTACAAAGTGCCACTGTTTATCTACAATGAGTCAAATATTCAGTGTTGCATTCATGAAATAGAAAGTATATTCCGGATAAGTATTGTATGGCATGTTGCTACTGAGTGTCTGCTTTTCGAATAAAGATTATTGGGATTATTTTGGTGTTATGTTGTTTATTATGATCTTAGTCACTGAAAATGTTCCCTGTAAAGAAGAAAAAAAATAAGTTCTGGAGTTGAACAAACAAAATATGTGCAATATTTTACCAAAAAAGTCACCACTAGAATCCTATCATCATTTTTTTACATCTTCTTAATTTCTCTGTATATAGGACACTTGTTTATTTGAGATCCTTCGGTGAATTGGTTACCTATTCTGCATTTTGTTTGTTCTGCAAACATCTCTGCGCTGTAATTTTTTCTTTTCTTTTTTTATCTCTTATTTGATTATTGATGACATATTAATATCTCAAATGTCTTTTTTCTATATCAGCGTCTTTCAATAGGAATTCGAGTTATTCTAATCATCTATTACCAACCATTAACAACAGACATCATGTTGATATTACGATTTTTTATGCAAATTTCTGCAGGTGACTCCTGATGTTCATTTTGAGAAGGACCTGAGCTTGGATAGCTTAGACAAAGTCGAAATTGTAATGGCTCTTGAGGAAGAATTTAAGCTGGAGATTCCTGACAAGGAAGCTGATAAAATTGATTCCTGCCCTCTTGCAATAGAGTATATATATAATCATCCAATGGCCGGCTAATGTTGTCTTGAACTTTTTGTCTGAGTTTTGGTTTCTTTGATAATATGAGACTCCACTTATTGTCTCTGTTTAACTTGTCGGGATGTTATAGAATTTTGATCCTGCGAGGGGGAATAAATTTCCATGTTCGAAAATTTTAGTTCATATGTGTGTTTGTGATCACAAGTGCCATTTCCATCTGTATTCCGATTTTCTATCCTATTAGTTTTGGATAATTGTTTCACTAAATCTCGTTTTAAGCATAGAGATGCTTGTCTTTTTACAATATTATAGAACAAACTAGTTCGATGCCCGTGCATTGCACGGGCTTGTGTTTTTTAAGGTAATGTTAGTGTGATTGATTGTTGTATATGCTAGAGGATTTTGGGAATTCTCAAAGAGTTATTTAAAGTGGTTTAACAGAATTGTTGTATATTATGTTGTAGTGAGGGCTTAGGAAGAATTTGAATAATAGTAAAAATAGTTCTATATATCATTGCGGTCATTGGACAAGTAGTGCTTGCTAGCACTTTAGAGTATATACATTTCGGAATACAAAAAAAAAGACATCAAAATATTCGAAGTAACCTTACTATGTCCAAAAAATTAATAGATTATTTACTTTAGTGCTAAGTAGAACAAAGGGAAAAGATCATCCTTATGGTTATCGAGTAAAGATGAAGAAGGGTACACATTTGTGCTCATCCCGAGCCGTCTTCTTGTTTCCTTAGCAATTGCCAATTGAGCACCTACAAAGATTCCCAATAATGAATTACTAACATGGTTGAATGACACGCGTTCATGGTAATATTCTTTAAAGAAAAAAATGGCACACCACAGAGTAGCAAATTTGCTTCATCAGAAAGATCTTTAACCTACCTCCTTTAAATCTGCCAGCATCGAAACAATTGCAGTGTCAATAGCATCTTGGTTCTCCAACCCTGATGATGTTACTACCATCAGCACCAGTTATCCTTGTTGACACGTGGTAAAAACCTGTAATGGCATGATAGCAAATAGAAAATGTCACCTAATCAATAAGGGGAAAGCAAAAAACAATAGATTCCCAGTTAGGAAATATCAATTTAAACTTTTAAGCATTTTTAATCAATTTACAAATAGAGAGTTTGCTTTTATCGTTATCATATAATATGAAAACCATACAGAAATTTAGAACCTATATGGCATCCACATCATCATATAAGAATGGTTTAGTAATACAAAATCACAGACACTATCGCATTCACCAATAAATATAAATAGCATAAATAAAGCTAAATGTTATACCAAGTATACTAGACAAAAGGCTCAAATGGAGATGGATTTCTGCGCAGTTGTGGTTTGTGTTTTGATTTTAAAGTTCCTTTTTACTTAGTTATCAAAGTAGATCTTCAATGTGCAATATTTACCTACAATTGGTATCTATTTTGACTGGTGATATGTTTTCATTTTTTGGTGTCATATTTGAACTTGTTAGCTAAGTGTCTTCACTACTGGAAAACCTAACTTTCCACCACAAAGTGTCACTAAGCGTTTGACTACATATTGCTTTCATGATTCAGCCTTCAGATTTTAACATAAGATTATGATATTCATTTAGTTACGATTAATATTATTCAAGCATAAATTCTGCAATGACTGTTGCCATATATTTTCTCACTGATACGTTTGGTGTTTGATTTCAGGCTTTTGATCACTTCCCTCCAGTTTTTGGAGATGTAAAACTACAGGACTTCACTTATGCTTATGATTTAGGTGAAATTTTCAATCTAATGTCTTATCAAGATGTCACATTATGTGCTTCGAAAAAAAAGTTACCACATTACAGGATGTCAAATTTGAATTCCTTAGACTTAACGAGATCTCAATGAAAAGCTTATTGCTCACATATTTTTAAGTTTCCCATTTTTATAAGCTTACTACATATTCACCTAGGTTCCAACGACAATTAACAATTCGAAAAAAACTATCAATGAAAATTGGAAAAACAGTTAGATACTATTGTTACTTTTGTTTGTTCTAGTCATATTATGGACATATAAATTATTTCCACCTTTTATATGGAAAGGTAGTTTCATTACTGCTCGCATATTCTGCTTTTAAAACAAGAGTATTATTCTTTAAACATTTCATTAATATTTGGCACCACTCTACTCTTGAGCATTTCATCAAACAGATTCTTAGCTTCATAAACTCTCTTTACTTCGCATAATCCACCAATCAAGACATTATACAGAAACCGACCTGCCCGGTCAGGTCGTGGGGGTCGAGGGGGAAACATTGTTCGTAGTGTTTTTTTAATCCTATTCAAGTAAAATTTTGTATTAGAAGAATGTTTGTTTGATGATAAATAATCTAATCTAATCTAAAAATGAAAAAAAAAAAAATTTACTTTCTTCATCTTAAGCTAGGAAGAAGAAAAAAAATATATTCTTTTTAAATCAAAATGCAATTCAATTAATCAAAATATTATTTAAATACGTATATACAATATATTTATTACATACAATATTTTTTTTTTACCTTCAATTTTTTCTTTTCTTTGTACGTATTTTGCTTCATTCCATATACATATAATAAATTCAAAATTTTCATTTTTTTGCAAAAAAAAAATTCTACTAATTTACACATTGCATAAACTTTAAATACAATTTCATTTATAAATAATTTAATTCAAAATTATTAGAAAATATTCAATTTCATACATACATAAAAATCAAAATTCTTTTCGGATGCGTTGTTCCCGATCCCCCACGAGGAGCGCTGCCCCCTCGACCTGACCAGGCAGGTCGATCCCTGTTGGGGGCGTTGCCCCCAAACCCCCACGAGGGGCGCTGTCCCCTTGACCCCCTCGATCTGATCGGACAGGTCGATCCCCGTTGGGGGCAACCCACGAGGGGCGCTGCCCCATCGACCCCCACGACCTGACCTAGCAGGTCGATCCCCGTTGGGGGCGTTGCCCCCAAACCCCCACGAGAGGCGCCACTTGTCAATTCAATCAATAAATATGTAACTTATTCAATTTACTTCATATACTTCGATTATTTATTTTTATTTATTATAATTTTCTTTATTTGTCATATTTTTAGTCATTTATGATTCTATCAAATATTGAATTGTTTCCAATTTTTTTAGGTTGTAAGATATCGTTGTCAAATTAAAAATATTAAAAATTTCAACTTTAATTGAACTCTCACACTTAATTTCTTATTGTTCCCGAGGTAGTGAGATAGACTTTACTATTCTCATTAGTAAACAAAAAATTGGCTCCAACTTTTTGTACATATTTTTACTTTAATCTTATTTTCGTTCGTTAAAATTGTGCAAGGTCTAACTGCTATCCATCTCTCGAATTTTCTTCTCTTCGTTTTGCTCGGGTGAAAAGGTAAGAATTTCTTCTCTTCTAAAAATTTAGTTTTATTCGATAATGTTTAATTAGTCTTTACTTGTTGATAATAACATATAAAAAATATTTTTAATTTTCTTTAGATTTCATTTCATCAATATTTGAGTCAGCGACTTCAATATTAATTACTATTGAATTAAATTTTACAATTTCGTTACTTGACTTTAAATTTATGCATTTTATAAATATTATATACTAGAGTTTTATGACTTTTATTCATCAATTTTATTTCGCACTGTGCTACAGTTAGTGTTATTATTATTATTTGTTAGTTGTTTGACTAATAAAATATTTTCTATTTTATTCAAATAAGTGGTATATTTATTGTCCTCATGAATTCATTGCAAACTGGTAATGAAGAACCTGAGTTTACTAATCTTGAAAGTATTTCCGAAAGCACATGTAAATTTAGCATAGTTTATCACTACGTTAATAAATACTTTTTCTCAAATTAGCACGAAAAAATGTCAAGAGTTCTTTTATTTAGCTCACATTCGTACCTGCTGGTAGGATATAAAATAAATTTTACATCATGTCTCATGCGAAGAGATGAGGGGATGAAGAATATGCTTTTATTACCTTCATAATTTTTGTTATCTAAGATTACAACTTTTTTTGCAATTCTTCAATGTTATTGGGTTCCATTTGTCATTCAATTAATATTATGTTCTTTCGTTATTAATTCCTATTTTCATAATGTTTGATAATAAAGTTCAGTATCCATAATTCTTAACTCTGAAAAAGCGAGTACATGAAAAAAAAATGCTACATTATGCATTAAATGATTAAGAAGATCCACCAAAAAATGAGATAAATATATTTTTAAAAAAACGTTAATATTACATTCGAAATAACATTGCCCGTGCATTGCACGAGCAATAGACTAGTATAGAAGAGAAGTAAGAATATGGTAAGAGCTAGAAAGGAGAGTCTACCCGTTCACTCTTCGACAGTAATAGCCTCCCCTGCCCTACTTTTGCCTCGTATCTTTGAATTTCCGTCTTTGGGGGGCATGAATATGCTCTGAGTTTAATAGAAGTAGCATGAATCCAAGTGGACATGAACTTAAAGCACGTTGCCAGTGCTTAGTGCTGAAATGTGAAAGTCCCCCCAGGACCCCCCCCCCCCCCCCCCCCCCCCCCCCAAAAAAAAAAAAAAATTTTGACAATTTTTTTTTTATTTTTTATTATTACCATTTTGTATTGGTATTAGTGTTAAAAGTAATTATCGGATATATTCTCAAATATGGTTCTGAAAATGGATGATAACATTGGATGAGAAAGATGACATTTGAAATTAAAAACTTCAACCAATATGTTTTAATTTTAGAAATTATAGAGAAAAAATATTTATTTATGAATCCTAATAGTCGAAAATATTAGCTAGTTCTCATGTCTAACAGTTCCACTACGAGTTAATATTTACAACAAATGAATGACACTTCTAAAGATCATTAATTTTTCTCTCAGTTTCACTTTCTATTTAGGGTAATAGATCTCCAAAGTCCAAAGAACAGTAAACCAACCAAGTATAAGGACGAAATTTATTTCCTCTAAATTTTCACATCATGATCTTTCACACTCAGCTACAGTTATACAATGAAAAACACCTCTTTAAAAAATGAGCACTTGTAAAACCAATTATTTACTTAAGTAAATGCTATGAAACATAGAAAATGTATTAGAAGTGTAAGGCAACAAGGAAGAAACCCGAAAAATTTTCGGGGGCAACCCCCGTGAGCCCCCACTCCTTCAACTCTAGAACCCCCCTATTCCAAGAGGCTGGCTCCGCCCCTGGCCTTGTCTAAAGTTCTTTATCCATATACAACACTTGGAATCACATCAATCACAGGCATGTAGAAATAGTTGTTGGTAATTTTAGGATGCTATGCTATATTTACCTGAGAGCAGATTTGTGAAATTAAATTGTGAATTTTTAATATTTTAAATATACAAGTTCTTGATCTTACAATTTGAGTTCTTTTGGTCAGTCAACTTAATGCAAAAATAGTATTCATACTTTACAGTTTTAAATAAATTTAATGTATATTTATGAATTATTTTTTTATAATTCCACACACAAATATACATAAATACACACATCAAAAGGGGCAAATAGCAACCAAAATTGCCCCCTTATTTTTGAGACGTGGAAAACAATTCAAAGTCGGTTTACTACTTTATTCATTAGCAAATTTAAATTATATCTGTGTATTGCATGTCAAAAGATAGAATCAAATAGATAAGAAACTCTTTTATCTTAGGGGTGATGACGACTGTGAACGAGTAATGAATAAATTCGACTATAACATGTGCTAAAAAAAACTTCCATCATTTCGTCTCTCCTCTAATAGTGATGTTGATAAAAGGAGTTTACTTCTCCAACGAGGGAGAACCTATGGCTCTCGTGATGTGTAGATGAGATTTTTCATATTGATGCATGTTGTAAGTGTGTTAATAATCTTAGTCTATATCTTGCGGCTATGTCCTGAAGAAAAAAGGGCAATCCTTTGCGCTCGGAATTATTTGTGCATTTAACATTATACCTAAAATTGTAGCGAGATTGACCTTCGTGTTCTCCTTGACGTGTACGATGTTCCAGTTATTCCAATTAGCGATTGTAACCTGAGAAAAATAAGGTCGGGGCTTTCTCCCCCGCTGTACCTCCGACGTGAGAATTAGTAGTCGGTTTCAGAAAGTAGGAAGAGAGAATAATTGGAATTCAAAAATAGTTCGATTTTCCAAGAATGCCATACATTTCTCACCTTTAAGGTATTTATAGGCACATGATACAACACACTCTTTCAGCAGTTAATGGTACCACATGTCCCACGTAAGTCTTCCAACTTCCCTCATGTTTGATGGGATGATCCCTACTTTTCAAGCGGTTGGTTGTGCCCAAGTTTGTAGACGGTCTATGTGAACGTAGATGGCCTCATGGTGGTAAACGATATATGTGAACGTAGAGGGCCTCATGGTGGTAGGCGGTCTCATGGGGGTCGATGACCTCATTGTGATTGACGACCTTACAGTGGTAGACAGCTTATGTGAACGTAGATGGTCTCATAATGGTAGACAGTATGTAGGGGTAGACGGCCTATCATTTGGTGCTTTACGTAAAGTGTATATCAAGTAGTTCTCACCCCATTGGTCATCGTGGATAATTATTAATATCATCATTATCAATACCAATAGTTCTTAGCATTTAACAGTGATCTCTCGATACATGCTTGGACAAATGACTTTGCCTTGTTTTAGATATTGTGCACTATATGAAATGTTTTTTAAGATATTCCTCAACGTGTTACTAGTAAGAACTGAGTAACCGCTCGGGCTCCAACCTGTCGTGTCTGGGTGACGTGCCACAAGCTGCCGAGGCGATTGCGCAGAGGACGAGCTGTTTGCACCCGGTCCCCTTTTCGCTTCGCCCCACCGCGTCCTGGCAAAGATCCCCCGTACAGAGATCTTTGCAGTCAAGTCCATGATTGATTGGATATGTGGCAGGAACCAGAAGGCCAAATCAGCCAGTATGTGGCAGGACCCAAACGGTCAAATCAGCCAGAAGCACTCAATGCCAGCCAGCCTATGGAAAGACAAGTTGACGCCTACGGTGGGACTGGCCCCAATAATCTGGCTACACGTGTCTCCCAATCCAACGGCCCCCCTCCTCTTACACCCGGTATAAATACTAGACCCTTACGCCAAAAAGAAGGTACGCACTCTTTTACTCTCGATATATGAACACTTGCCTTCAAGAAGATCAAAAGAAAAACGGCCTCCGAGTGAAAACTTGGGGATCGATTGGATAATTTTCGGCCAACCCTACGCTGACTTGACCGTCGGAGTGCCCGTGGCCAACCCCGCCTCCTATGGGAACGGCCACGTGTGACTGACGTTGTGTGGTTTATGCAGGAAAGGACAGACTCGAAGGTATCACCTGTTGGCTCGGTGACAGATCCGTTTTTTGAGGTCAACAGAATTGGCGCCGTCTGTGGGAATCTCTGGGCAATGCAAACCACGATAACTTCCCACTAAAAAGCTTAGTCGAACTTCCGGCAAGAAATCCTTGAAAAAGGAGGGCGGCAGGATCGGTAGGACTCCAACTTGCCAAGAAGAGAAAAAGCCTTACTGCCTCGAACCATGAGTTCCAGTGAGGAAGAAGTAAATCCAAGGAGGACAAGAGAAGCCTCTGAAGAAGAGATCTCTCGAAATGTCACTCATCAGCGACCCCACCACAGGTATCGCAGAAGGAACAGAACTGCCCAACTCGCGGCTGAAGTAGCCACTATGGCCACAAACATGCGGAACATTGCGGCTCAGAACGCAGCCATGCAAGAATTCCTTGCTCAAGCTCAAAACCGAGACAGCTATTCGGCTCAACCGAGTCGACAGCATTTTGCACATAGGCGGTCTGGGGAAGGACCAAGCAGAAGGACCCAATCGGGGCCTCAGAACGACGCCCCTGCCGCGCGGGAGGTAGAGATGGACACGTCAAATTACACAGCTGCCCCAATCAGGGACACCTCGGCTGGAGAAAACAATTTCCCCCCGGATTATGAGGAGCAGCCCCAAAGATCCGCTAGCGTCTTCGACCGAATCGGACGAATACCTAGAAACGGGGGTCAGCATATCCCCCAAGAGGTTCGACAACGGCCACATGTCCAAAGTCAGGAAGCTCAGGTCCCTCCGCCTAGAAATAGGCGAGAGAGGCGAAGCGCTATAGACTGGGGGAACAGAGGAGCAGCAGCTCAACATCCGCCCCAGGCCGCCGAGGAGGAGGAGGGCCCTCACGAACCGTGCAGATCATATGAGCTTGATGACGACGATGATAATCTGCCCTTTTCAAGGGAACTTCGTTCCTTCCCGATGCCACATAACTTTGTTCCCCCGAAGATCCCGAAGTACGAGGGAAAGGGCGACCCGGAGAAACATCTCAACAAGTACAAAACGCAAATGAGCCTAAGGGGCGCCTCTCCAGCACTGAAATGCAGGGCATTCCACCTGACCCTCGCCGGCGCTGCCGAAGTGTGGTACAGTAGGCTAGCACCTCTTAGCATCAGAAGTTGGCCGGACCTGAAAAAGGCATTTCTGAACCAGTACCTGTCTAGGAAGGAGGGAGAGGCGCCAATACAGCGCTTGCAGGACATGAGGCAAGCTGCAGGAGAAACTCTGAAGAGCTACCTAGCTCGCTTCACTGACGAGATAACATACTGCGAACAGGTCACCGACAAAGAGGCTCTGTCCGCTCTGAAAGGGGGATTGAATATGAATACGCTGTTCTGGAGGGATGTCCGAAGTAAGAATCCCTCAACGTACGATGAGCTGGTGGAAATGATGAAAGTCGAAATTGTCAACGAGGAAATGATTGACCATCGAAACAGGGCAGCCCAAGGGATCCCTCCACCCAGGAGACAGATGGGCAGAGGCCCCACGTCCCAAATGGTAAGTCAACGGTGGACCCAGGCAGGACATGCAGTGGCTCCCACCTCGGGACAAGCATTGGCTACCGCTACGTTAAACGCAGTGCCTACCCTAGCCTATGAAAATGATGGATTCCACGAGGGCAACCCAGCCAGGGGCTCCAGACGACCTTCAACCTCTAGGAATAGAGGGCGAGGTGGGATACCTAGCAATAGGTTCCAGGAAGACTTGCGGCCCTATTGTACTTTCCACCGCTACTATGGACATGACATAAAGGATTGCAGAGATGCCAACCGGCCATCAAACGCCCCTCGAAACACAAGAAACGATCAAGGTCAAAATATCACTCCAAGGCGTTCAACCCCCAGGAGGGGAGAAACAAGGCAACACTCGCCCCGTGATACCAGAGATAATGACAGGGAAAGACCCCGAGGGGGCCAACGCCCTAGGAGGGATGTACCCGCCTCGGACGAGCGTTTCCCCATACGTGAAATTGACACCATAATTGGAGGGCCCCATATAGGAGGCGAATCAAGGAACGCTCAAAGAAACTACACAAGGGAGGCAAAAACTCCACCAATGGCCAGCTATATAGTAAGCCAAACCACCCAGGGCAGAACCGTGGAACCCATAACGTTCACCACAGAAGATGCTACAGGCGTACACTACCCCCACTGTGACGCCCTAGTGGTTCGGGCTGTAATAGCCCGCAATGGGCTTAAGCGAATGCTGGTGGATAATGGCAGTTCGGTCAACATCCTGTTCGGCTCGTCTTTTGATAAAATGGCGGTAGACCATGAACTGACGCCTATGGCCTCGCCCCTCTATGGGTTCACCGGAGACAGCATCATTCCCAGAGGCAAGATTACCTTGGCAGTCGAAATGGGGGCCCCGCCTCAGGTGGCACATCGCTTCATGGAATTTTTGGTAGTTGACCGTCGGTCAGCGTATCACGGGGTGTTGGGAAGGCCAGCCCTGAAAGATCTGTGGGCAGTCACTTCCATCCATCACCTATGCATGAAATTCCCCACGGATCGGGGGGTCGCGACACTCCGGGGCGATCAAATGGGATCTAGAGAGTGCTATCTCAACTCCCTGAGGAAAGTAGAGCCCCGAGTTAACATGGTACTGGATGCTGAAATGGCAGAAGCCCTTGAAGGATCGCCTGCGGTGCTGGATGTCGAGATGACAGATGTCAGACCCAACGTATCCCTTGAGGAGCTAGATCCCCGAATAATTGAATCGGAGCCCCAGACAGCCCCAATGGAGGAACTGGAAAACTTTTCGCTGGACCCTCAAGATCCTGCAAAGGTTCTACAGATAGGAAATGAGTTGGAAGAGGGGACTAAGGAGAGGCTAAGAGACTTCCTGCAGAAGAATGCAGACGTATTCGCATGGCGGCACGAGGATATGGTTGGAATAGACCCCGGAATCAGCTGCCACCGTTTACAGATCAACCCCAATCACACCCCTCATAGGCAAAAGAGAAGAGCTCTAAACGCCGAAAGGTACGAGGCCTTGAAAGAGGAGGTAGAAAAACTCATCAACAGCGGTTTCATCCGCGAGGCCAAGTACCCGGAGTGGATATCAAATCCCGTCCTGGTGAAGAAGCATAACGGCAGATGGAGGGTCTGCATTGACTTCTCCAATCTCAATCAGGCCTGCCCAAAGGACGGCTTCCCCCTCCCCCGGATCGACCAATTGGTAGATTCCACAGCAGGACACGAATTGCTCAGTTTCATGGACGCCTATTCAGGGTACAATCAAATCCCCATGTTCCCAGGCGACGAGGACTTTATTACTGACAAAGGACTTTATTGCTACAAAGTAATGCCCTTCGGCCTGAAAAATGCCGGGGCTACCTACCAAAGGCTGGTGAATAAAATGTTCGCAAACCAGCTCGGAAAGTCCATGGAAGTTTATGTCGACGACATGCTGGTGAAAAGTCTCAAGGCCGAGAGACACATCGAGCACCTAAACGAGGCCTTCCAAATTTTGAGAAGATACAACATGAGGCTGAATCCCCTCAAATGCGCGTTTGGCGTGGCCTCAGGCAAGTTCTTGGGCTACATTGTGAATCAAAGAGGAATCGAGGCCAACCTAGAGAAAATCGAGGCTCTGATTAATATGAAGTCCCCCCAGAAACCCAAGGAGGTACAACGACTCACGGTAGAATAGCTGCACTTAACCGCTTCATATCAAGGGCCACTGAAAAATGCATGCCATTCTTCAAAGTCCTGAAAGGAGGAAAAACATTCAGCTGGACCCCTGAGTGTGAAGAAGCGTTCCAAGAATTGAAGAGCTACCTGGGACGCGCGCCCCTCCTCAGCAAACCCAAGGAAGGAGAACCCCTACTGCTATACTTGGCTGTAGCTGAAGCCTCTGTAAGTTCGGTCCGTGTGAGAGAGGAGGAGGCGCACCAGCTGCCAGTCTACTACGTAAGCAAAGCCCTGCTGCCCGCCGAAGAGCGTTATCCGGGTATGGAAAAGTTAGCTCTGGCTTTAATCACCGCTTCCCGTAAGCTAAGACCCTACTTCCAGGCCCATGGCATCCGCGTGCTGACGAACTTTCCGCTCAGGCAAGTCTTGCAGAAACCGGACGCCTCGGGGAGGTTGCTCAAATGGGCTGTAGAGCTCAGCGAATTTGACATAACCTACACTCCCCGGGCAGCTGTCAAAGGCCAAGCCCTAGCCGATTTCGTCGCTGAATTTTCAAAGGCTCCAGAAGTCGAAGTGGACATGGAGCCGGCAGAGCCGCCCACCTAGAACCTCTTTGTCGACGGCTCCTCAGGAGAAGCCGGCTCCGGGGCAGGAGTGGTGCTGGAAAGCCCGGAGGGGCATAAACTAAACTGCGCCGTCAGGCTCGGGTTCAGGGCCTCCAACAATGTAGCAGAATACGAGGCCCTCCTGGCGGGACTCCGGTTGGCAAAAGAGCTGCGTGTAAAAAGAATCGCAGTCAGCAGCGACTCGCAGCTAGTGGTAAACCAAGTAAATGGGAGCTTTGTGGCCAGGGACAAACACATGGAAGCCTACCTGAAATTGGTAATGGGGCTCCTGCCCGACTTCGAAAAATTCGAGTTGATCCAAATACCTCGTCAGGAGAACACCCATGCAGATGCCCTGTCAAAATTGGCTAGCAGCAAGGATTCCGAACTTCTAAAGGTAGTACCGATTGAACACCTACCTGAACCCTCTATCAAGAGAGGCGAAGAGCTGATGTGGGTAGAAAACACGCCAGCCTGGATGTTGCTTATCTTGGACCATTTAAAAGAAGGGACCGTGCCAGATGATGAGAACGAAGCTAAAAGGCTTCGGAGAAGAGCTGCCCATTTCATCATTCACGATGAGGTTCTATATAAGCGTGGCTACTCTTCGCCCCTCCTCAGGTGTACGGGAGGAACAGAGGCGAACTATATACTAAGAGAGGTATACGAAGGCATCTGCGGAAATCATTCCGGCGGACCAGCGCTAGCGCACAAAATACTCCGGCAGGGATATTATTGGCCTACCCTGAAAAAGGAAGCCATCGAATTCGTGCGTAAGTGTGACAAATGCCAGCGTTTTTCCCATACACAAAGACGGCCCTCGCAGGAGCTCACCGTTGTCTCGAGCCCCTGGCCTTTTGCCAAATGGGGAGTGGATTTCATCGGCCCCCTCCCCAAAGGGAGAGCGAACGCTCGCTTCGCCATAGTAGCAATCGACTACTTCACCAAGTGGGTAGAGGCAGAGCCCCTGTCCAAGATCACCGAAGCTAATACATCGAAGTTCCTGTGGAAGAACATCATATGCCGGTTCGGCATACCCCACTCCCTGGTCTCAGATAATGGCAAACAGTTCGACAATCGGAAGATCCGAAACCTATGTGAAGAGCTCGGAATCAGAAAACATTTTTCTTCACCTCATCATCCTCAGGCGAATGGCCAGGTGGAAGCGGTCAACAAAACCATCAAGCTAACCCTGAAAAGGAAGCTGGATGCCTCCAAGGGGGCCTGGGTGGACGAACTCCCCCAGGTCCTCTGGGCTATTAGAACTACTTGCAAAACGGCCACCGGGGAAACCCCATTCTCCATGACCTACGGGCCGAGGCCATGAGCCCTGTAGAGGTCGGCGTCCCTTCCCACCGCCGCATCCACTTCAATGAAGTAACAAATGATGAACTGAGGCAATTGGGATTGGATTTGCTCGAAGAGAAGAGAGACAGCTCGCAAGTCAAACTGGCTCTCTACCAACGTAAAATGGCACGTTTCTACAACACCAAGGTGAAGAAACGGATGTTTCGCATCGGCGACCTGGTACTCCGCAAAATTTTTCCCTCTACCAAAGACCCCGGCGCCGGAACGCTGGGACCAAACTGGGAGGGCCCTTACAGAGTAACCCGAGAAGTCAGGCCCTGTACTTATGCAATTGAAAACCTGGAAGGAAAGGTTACGCCTCATCCTTGGAACATTGAGCATCTAAGAATGTACTACCAGTAAGAAGCCTGTCGACTATGTAAATGTTGTTATCAAATGAAGAAAGTGTTGTTCTTATCACGGTTCTAGCCAGCGTAACTTAAAAACAAACCCTTGACGAGGTGCAAGCCCCACCAAGGGGTCACACCCCAAGGAAGATCTGCTTAGTCAGAGGCGGTGCGGGTGCCACCTTTGCCAAAGCAGGAGCGCGTAACTTAAAAACAAGCCATTGACGAGGTGCAAGCCCCCCCAAGGGGTCACACCCCAAGGAAGATCTGCTTAGTCAGAGGCGGTGCGGGTGCCACCTTTGCCAAAGCAGGAGCGCGTAACTTAAAAACAAACCCTTGACGAGGTGCAAGCCCCACCAAGGGGTCACACCCCAAGGAAGATCTGCTTAGTCAGAGGCGGTGCGGGTGCCACCTTTGCCAAAGCAGGAGCGCGTAACTTAAAAACAAACCCTTGACGAGGTGCAAGCCCCACCAAGGGGTCACACCCCAAGGAAGATCTGCTTAGTCAGAGGCGGTGCGGGTGCCACCTTTGCCAAGGCAGGAGCGCGTAACTTAAAAACAAGCCCCAAGGGTCACACCATCTAATACGAGGCGATTTACTTGTCCCATTTTAATTAAATGGTCGAACATTTACGAGGCGATTTACTTGTCCCATTTTAATTAAATGGTCGAACATTTACGAGGCGATTTACTTGTCCCATTTTAATTAAATGGTCGAACATTTACGAGGCGATTTACTTGTCCCATTTTTATTAAATGGTCGAACATTTACGAGGCGAATTACTTGTCCCATTTTTATTAAATGGTCGAACATTTACGAGGCGAATTACTTGTCCCATTTTTATTAAATGGTTGAACATTTACGAGGCGGTTTACTTATCCCATTTTTATTAAATGGTCGAACATTTTACGAGGCGATTTACTTGTCCCATTTTTATTAAATGGTCGAACATTTTACGAGGCGATTTACTTGTCCCATTTTTATTAAATGGTCGAACATTTACGAGGCGAATTACTTGTCCCATTTTAATTAAATGGTCGAACATTTACGAGGCGAAAAGGCTAGACAAGCAGAAGTAACAACACTAGAAGCAAAAATCATTGAATTACAAAATTACCAAAAACAGAAGTGCAAAATACAAAACTAGTCTACGTGAACTATGGCTTCTGCCTCTGCTTCTCCTTCCCCAGCCTCTTCCCCCTCCTCCTCGTCAGGACCAGGGCGACCTCCGCTAGGCCCCCCGAACTCCTCCTCCAAGAAGTTGATGTCTAGCTCGGGGTGTTTTTTGCGCAGACGCGACATCACTTCCCTGGCAGCCCAGGACGCCCAGTAATTGGCGAAGTCATCGTACTCCGGAGTCGTGTGGAAGTTCTCCTTGTACTTCTGAACTTCCGCCTCGCCAATTGTCCCAACCTCCGCCTTCAGGGAGCCAATCTCTTTGGCTTGAGCCTCGGTAAGCTGTTTTAGCTCACCCCTCTCCCGGTTGGCCACTTCCAGAGCCTCGGAGGCTATTCGCTGATGCTCATGGCATCGTCAATCCTTTTTGTCAGAGCTGCCACTTGAGAGGCAGACTCGTGAAGCTCGTTCTTAAGCTGATTGACGCGAACCTCCGCAGTGTCCAACTTCGAAGTGGCCGTCACCCACCTCTCCTCCGCATATTCCGTCTCCTTCTTGGCCTTGGCCACTTCAGCCTCCCAGGACCCCGAGGCCTTCAGCCGATCCTCCAGTTCAGTATTTCTCTTTCGAAGGCCTCGGACCAAATCTTCTGCCGAAGCTCCCATACTCAGCGCCCTAGCAACGCAGGCATTGTTGGCAGCCAGTAGGTCCTCGATCTCGCACGAGGCGGCATGATTTGCCCAGTCCTCGGTCCAGTACTTACTATGGACCCGAACGGCGGAAGCGGTCTCAGGAGGCAGCATTTCCAGAACTGCTTCGGGAAGGTCCTCTTCCTTACACCCCAGGAAGTTGGCTAGATTCTCCTTGGCCGGGGCTCCGGCAGACTTCTTTAGCCTTTTTCGGGGCTGCTCGCCGGTGAAATAGGCGGTTATGGGCACAATGGCCTGGGAAGATGGCGGAGCTGGCGGGACGACCTCGGTGACTTCGGCACCGGCTTGCATAGAGGAGGATGCCCCGGACGGGCCAGTTCGCTTTTTCCTCCTCTGAACGAGGGAGGCACCTTCCTCCGCCACGTTCTCCTCAGTAGCCTGCTGCCCGACCCGACTGAGGGAAAGAAGACGCTCTGACTGCTTCTTGTAAGCAGCTGAGCTCGTCCGCAAAGTTTTGGCCTCAGCCACGCTGCGGCGGATGGAGGCGAGGTCAGGCTTCGGAGGCCTTTTGTTCACAAAATCATCTGCACGAGAAAGGGAACAATTAAGTTTCCTCGACTCAGGAGAATGATCAAATGAACTGAGACTAAATGATTTACCTCGGTTCGTCATGAGGCCGTGTAGGACGAGGTGGTGGTTCTTGTCGATGAGCTCCTTATAACTCCTTTCGGACGGGGGAGTTTGGTAGATCTGGCTAATGATGTCCCACTCCTCCTCTGATATCTCGCACTTCGGAAGGGAGCCTGCATGGAGCATAAGTATTAAAACATGAGCGAAACTGTTCCAAGTAAATCAGTTCGGTTAAATGACTTACTGTAAGTAGAGTAGGTGGTGGGGATTGTCAGAGGCGCCATGGGGTCGTTCTCAATGGTGTCCCACCTACCAGAGACCCAGAACCACGAGCTCTTCCAACCTTTGATGGAGGTAGGCACCCCGTGCAGGAACGGAGAATGGGACCCCCAAGGAGAGAGATAATACCAGCCCCGACTCTCCTCCCCCCCGACTACGTTTTTCGGGAAAAATAGGGAGTGGAAGACACTGAAGGGCATATCCGACCCGATGCTGGCCCGGCGCCATAGCATCCAAGTTCCCACCATTTGGGACCAAGAGTTCGAATTGAACTGGGTCGGAGCCACCCCGTAGGACCTAAGTATTAACCTAAAGAAGGGGTGGAAAGGAAGCCTCAGTCCGGCCCGAAGCAAATGATCACTCACCGCCACACACCCGGGCCTAGGGTAGCAAGCTCTCTCATGCGGTTCGGGGACGATCATTTCGATGGTGTGGGGAATCCTACACACGGTCCTGCACCTCTCTAACTGTTCCGAGGTGACTGAAGAAGGGTAGTTTGAGGCCCCCCACTGGACAGACGTATCTACGGGGGAAGGGGGTCGCCTCCAGATATTCTCTCCGGCCATAATGGCCTTGCTGAGTTCCTCCGGAGACACTAATATGGGCTCCCTAAGGGTACTCTCCTCGCCTCGCTCCTCCCCACTCCCCCTCACTATCAACTGTTCACTCGCCATCACAAACGCTGTCGAAAAATCGGAGAAAAAAGAAGGGGAAGAAACTGAAAATGTGCAAAGTTACCTAACACACCGCCGGGAGCCGGTTTGACGCCGGTGTTCACAGAGACGTTGCCGGAAATTGGTGAATTCGTCGGAATGCAGGGATACAATATACCTTGGGAGGTTTTCGCAAAAGTAAAAGCTTGAAAGTGAAACGAATGGGCCTTTTATAGGCACCATAGGACTGGCCCTAGCCGTTAGATCACCCAAACAGCATCTAGGCCGTTCGATGCTGAGGTGAAAGGGTCACCGTTGAAGTGAAAAGTCACTGAAATCAACGGCTACGATGGAGCGGTGAATCCCACGCACAGCCAGAGTGCGTCACCCCGAAATTCGTGGAGCCGTCGCCATCATTGCCATTTATGACGAAACAGGCGTGTCTCGGAAGCAGCAGGAACGCCCCCTTTGCAGGCATTGGAAAGGCAAAAAGCTTTCAAATCATTGGCGCAATAACCAAGATCGTCTCTTCGGAAGCCGTCGACTACCTTACCTTCTGTGGCCTCGGCACGACAGCTTAGCCTCGTTCCGCCACGGCCCCCCGGATTCTACAACCCTGGTCTCCTCGGCCAGGGCGAATGGAAGAGTTGCTACAGCTCCCCCAAGAGTTGCCAACTCTATGGCCTCGGCACGATAGCTTAGCCTCGTTCCGCAACGGCCCCCCGGATTCTACAACCCTGGTCTCCTCGGCCAGGGCGAATGGAAGAGTTGCTACAGCTCCCCCAAGAGTTGCCAACTCCTATGGCCTCGGCACGATAGCTCCGTTCCACAACGGCCCCCCAGATTCTGCAACCCTGGTCTCCTCGGCCAGGGCGAATGGCAGAGTTGCTACAGCTCCCCCAAGAGTTGCCAACTCTATGGCCTCGGCACGATAGCTTCGTTCCGCAACGGCCCCCCGGATTCTACAACCCTGGTCTCCTCGGCCAGGGCGAACGGATGGTAAGCCATTTCAAGCCCGATCCAACCAAGAGCCCCGCACTCCTTCCCACACGCCCCGTTCACAGCCTTGAAAGTCCTTCTAACGTATAAATACGTGTACAAGGACTTGGGGGACTATTGTTACTAGTAAGAACTGAGTAACCGCTCGGGCTCCAACCTGTCGTGTCTGGGTGACGTGCCACAAGCTGCCGAGGCGATTGCGCAGAGGACGAGCTGTTTGCACCCGGTCCCCTTTTCGCTTCGCCCCTCCGCGTCCTGGCAAAGATCCCCTGTACAGAGATCTTTGCAGTCAAGTCCATGATTGATTGGATATGTGGCAGGAACCAGACGGCCAAATCGCCAGTATTGGTGGCAGGACCCAAACGGTCAAATCAGCCAGAAGCATCTCATGCCAGCCAGCCTATTGGAAAGACAATTGACGCCTACGGGTGGGACTCCTGGCCCAATAATCTGGCTACACGTGTCTCCCAATCCACCGGCCCCCCTCCTCTTACACCCGGTATAAATACTAGACCCTTACGCCAAAAAGAAGGTACGCACTCTTTTACTCTTGATATATGAACACTTGCCTTCAAGAAGATCAAGAGAAAAACGGCCTCCGAGTGAAAACTTGGGGATCGATTGGATAATTTCCGGCCAACCCTACGCTGACTTGACCGTCGGAGTGCCCGTGGCCAACCCCGCCTCCTATGGGAACGGCCACGTGTGACTGACGTTGTGTGGTTTATGCAGGAAAGGACAGACTCGAAGGTATCACCTGTTGGCTCGGTGACAGATCCGTTTTTTGAGGTCAACAGCATGTGACAAAATTCAATTCCCAGAAAATATAAAGATATATTATAACACGTACAATACAAATTCAATAAACAAAATGAAGAATCAATCCAAACCAAATTGAAAACTAACAAAATCCTACCGATAGAGAATTAAAATTAAAATTTAACAGGCACAAGTTGGAAAGCATCAAGGAATCTTCCCACCGTTGATGGAGACTGTTTGAATATTAGTATAATATCATCATCAACAAACACACCATCAAGTCAAATTCGTACTGCCCTACTCACATAAAGTCATGCAGACATGTTTATATAGAGAGAGAAATCGAAATTTGTCAAGAAAGTTGGTGACATGATTTTATTACATTGAAGATTAGTGACCGAATTTGTAAGTAATAGCCCCTGTTTGATCCACATTCGTGAAAAAATGCAGTCTACTTCTACTCATTTTCTTGCCCACATTCATCATTAAAATCAGAAGGACCCAATCGGGGCCTCAGAACGACGCCCCTGCCGCGCGGGAGGTAGAGATGGACACGTCAAATTACACAGCTGCCCCAATCAGGAACACATCGGCTGGAGAAAACAATTTCACCCCGGATTATGAGGAGCAACCCCAAAGATCCGCTAGCGTCTTCGACCGAATCGGACAAATACCTAGAAACGGGGGTCAGCATATCCCCCAAGAGGTTCGACAACGGCCACATGTCCAAAGCCAGGAAGCTCAGGTCCCTCCGCCTAGAAACAGGCGAGAGAGGCGAAGCGCTATAGACTGGGGGAACAGAGGAGCAGAAGCTCAACATCCGCCCCAGGCCGCCGAGGAGGAGGAGGGCCATCACGAACCGTGCAGATCATACAAGCTTGATGACGACGATGACAATCTCTGACCTTTTCAAGGGTAACTTCGTTCCTTCCCTATGCCACATAACTTTGTTCCCCCGAAGATCCCGAAGTACGAGGGAAAGGACGACCCGAGAGAAAACATCTCAAAAAGTACAAAAACGCGAAATGAGCCTAAGGGGCGCCTCTCCAGCACTAAAATGCAGGGCATTCCACATGACCCTCGCCGGCGCTGCCGAAGTATGGTATAGTAGGTTGGCACCTCTTAGCATAAAGAGTTGGCTAGACCTGAAAAGGGCATTTATGAACCAGTACCTGTCTAGGAAAGAGGGAGAGGCGCCAATACAACGGCGGCAGGGGACATGAGGCAGAGCTGCAGGAGAAAAACTATGGAAGAGGCGACCTAGCTGGCTTTAACTGACGAGATAACTTACTGCGAACAGGTCACCGATAAAGAGGCTCTGTCCGCTCTGAAAGGAGGATTGAATATGAATACGATGTTCTGGAGGGATGTCCGAAGTAAGAATCCCTCAACGTACGATGAGCTGGTGGAAATGATGAAAGTCGAAATTGTCAACAAGGAAATGATTGACCATCGAAACAGGGCAGCCCAAGGGATCCCTCCAAACCCAGGAGGACAAGATGGGCAGGAGGCCCCACGTTCCAAAATTGGTAAGTCAACGGGGGACCCCAGGCAGGACATGCAGTGGCTCCCACCTCGGGATAAGCATTGGCTACCGCTACGTTAAACGCAGTGCCTACCATAGCCTATGAAAATGATGGATTCCACGGGGGCAACTCAGCCAGGGGCTCCAGACGACCTTCAACCTCTAGGAATAGAGGGCGAGGTGGGATACCTAGCAATAGGTTCCAGGAAGACCTGCGGCCTTACTGTACTTTCCACCGCTACTATGGGCATGACATAAAGGATTGCAGAGATGCCAACCGGCCATCAAACGCCCCTCGAAACACAAGAAAAGATCAAGGTCAAAAATATCACTCCAAGGCGTTCAACCCCAGGAGGGGAGAAACAAGGCAACACTCGCCCCTTGATACCAGAGATAATGACAGTGAAAGACCCCGAGGGGGCCAACGCCCTAGGAGGGATGTACCCGCCTCGAACGAACGGTTCCCCACACGTGAAATTGACACCATAATTGGAGGGCCCCATATAGGAGGCGAATCAAGGAACGCTCAAAGAAACTACACAAGGGAGGCAAAGACTCCACCAATGGCCAGCTATATAGTAAGCCAAACCACCCAGGGCAGAACCGTGGAACCCATAACGTTCACCACAGAAGATGCTACAGGCGTACACTACCCCCACTGTGACGCCCTAGTGGTGCGGGCTGTAATAGCCCGCAATGGGCTCAAACGCATGCTGGTGGATAATAGCAGTTCGGTCAACATCCTGTTCGGCTCGTCTTTTGATAAAATGGCGGTAGACCATGAACTGACGCCATGGCCTCGCCCCTCTATGGATTCACCGGAGACAGCATCATTCCCAGAGGCAAGATTACCTTGGCAGTCGAAATGGGAGCCCCGCCATTAGGTGGACACGCGTCATGGAGTTCTTGGTGGTTGACCGTCGGTCAGCGTATCATGGGGTGTTGGGAAGGCCAGCCCTGAAAGATCTGTGGGCAGTCACTTCCATCCATCACCTATACATGAAATTCCCCACGGATCAGGGGGTCGCGACACTCCGGGGCGATCAAATGGGATCTAGGGAGTACTATCTTAGCTCCTTGAGAAAATCCGAACCCCGAGTTACATGGTACTGGATGCCGAAATGACAGATGCTCTTGAAGGATCGCCTGCGGTACTGGATGTCTAGATGACAGATGTCAGACCCAGCGTATCCCTTGAGGAGCTGGATCCCCGAATAATTGAATCGGAGCCCCAGACAGCCCCAATGGAGGAACTTGAAAAATTTTCGCGGGAACCTCAAGATCCTGACAAGGTTCTGGAGAGATAGGAAAGGAGTTGGGAAGAGGGGAACTAAGGGAGGCTAAGAGACTTCCTCAGAAGGAATGCAGACGTTATTCGCATGGCGGCACGAGGATATGGTTGGAATAGACCCCGGAATCAGCTGCCACCGTTTACAGATCAACCCCAATCACACCCCTCATAGGCAAAAGAGAAGAGCTCTAAACGCCGAAAGGTACGAGGCCTTGAAAGAGGGAGGTAGAAAAGAACTCATCAACAGCGGTTTCATTCGCGAGGCCAAGTACCCGGAGTGGATATCAAATCCCGTCCTGGTGAAGAAGCATAACGGCAGATGGAGGGTCTGCATTGACTTCTCCAACCTCAATCAGGCATGTCCAAAAGGTGACGGATTTCCCCCTCCCCCGGATCGACCATTTGGTAGATTCCACAGCAGGACACGAATTGCTCAGTTTCATGGACATCTATTCAGGTTACAATCAAATCCCCCATGTTCCCCCGGGCGACGAGGGACAGCACCTTCCTTCATTACTGACAAAAGACTTTATTGCTACCAAAGTAATGTCCTTCGGCCTGAAAAATGCCGGGGCTACCTACCAAAGGCTGGTGAATAAAATGTTCGCAAACCAGCTCGGAAAGTCCATGGAAGTTTAAGTCGACGACATGCTGGTGAAAAGTCTCAAGGCCGAGAGACACATCGAGCACCTAAACGAGGCCTTCCAAATTTTGAGAAGATACAACATGAGGCTGAAACCTCTCAAATGCGCGTTCGGCGTGGCCTCAGGCAAGTTCTTGGGCTACATTTGTGAATCAAAGAGGGAATCGAGGCCAACCCAGAGAAAATCGAGGCTCTGATTAATATGAAGTCCCCCCAGAAACCTAAGGAGGTACAACGACTCACTGGTAGAATAGCTGCACTTAACCGCTTCATATCAAGGGCCACTGAAAAAATGCATGCGAATTCTTTCAAGGTCCTGAAAGGGGGAAAAACGTTCAGCTGGACCCCTGAGTGTGAAGAAGCGTTCCAAGAATTGAAGAGCTACCTGGGACGCGCGCCCCTCCTCAGAAAACCCAAGGAAGGAGAACCCCTACTGCTATACTGGCTGTAGCTGAAGCTTCTGTAAGTTCGGTCCTTATGAGAGAGGAGGAGGAGCGCGCACCAGCTACCTATTTACTACGTAAGCAAAGCCCTGCTGCCCGCCGAAGAGCGTTATCCGGGTATGGAAAAGTTAGCTCTGGCTTTAATCACCGCTTTCCGTAAGCTAAGACCCTACTTCCAGGCCCATGGCAGTCGCGTGCTGAGGAAACTTTCCGGCTCAGGCCAAGTCTTGCAGAAATCGGACGCCTCGGGGAGGTTGCTCAAATGGGCTGTAGAGCTCAGCGAGTTTGACATAACCTACACTCCCCGGGCAGCTGTCAAAGGCCAAACCCTAGCCGATTTCGTCGCTGAATTTTCAAAAGCTCCAGAAGTCGAAGTGGACATGGAGCCGGCAGAGCCGCCCACCTGGAACCTCTTTGTCGACTGCTCCCCAGGAGAAGCCGGCTCCGAGGCAGGAGTGGTGCTGGAAAGCCCGGAGGGACATAAACTAAACTGCGCCGTCAGGCTCGGGTTCAGGGCCTCCAACAATGTAGCAGAATACGAGGCCCTCCTGGCGGGACTCCGGTTGGCAAAAGAACTGCGTGTAAAAAGAATCGCAGTCAACAGCGACTCGCAGCTAGTGGTAAACCAAGTAAATGGGAGCTTTGCGGCCAGGGACAAACACATGGAAGCCTACCTGAAATTGGTAATGGGGCTCCTGCCCGACTTTGAAAAATTCGAGTTGATTCAAATACCTCGTCAGGAGAACACCCATGCAGACGCCCTGTCAAAATTGGCTAGCAGCAAGGATTCCGAACTTTTAAAGGTAGTACCGATTGAACACCTACCTGAACCCTCTATCAAGAAAGGCGAAGAGCTGATGTGGGTAGAAAACACGCCAGCCTGGATGTTGCCTATCCTGGACCATTTAAAAGAAAGGACCGTGCCAGATGATGAGAACGAAGCTAAGAGGCTTCGGAGAAGAGCTGCCAATTTCATCATTCACGATGAGGTTCTGTATAAGCGTGGCTACTCTTCGCCCCTCCTCAGGTGTACGGGAGGAACAGAGGCGGACTACATATTAAGGGAAGTACACGAAGGCATCTGCGGAAATCATTCCGGCGGACCAGCGCTAGCGCACAAAATACTCCGGCAGGGATATTATTTGCCTACCCTGAAAAAGGAAGCCATCTGAATTCGTGCGTAAGTGTGACAAATGCCAGCGTTTGTCCCATACACAAAGACGGCCCTCGCAGGAGCTCACTGTTGTCTCGAGCCCCTGGCCTTTTGCCAAATGGGGAGTGGATTTCATCGGCCCCCTCCCCAAAGGAAGAGCGAATGCTCGCTTCGCCATAGTAGCAATCGACTACTTCACCAAGTGGGTAGAGGCAGAGCCCCTGTCCAAGATCACCGAAGCTAATACATCGAAGTTCCTGTGGACGAACATCATATGCCGGTTCGGCATACCCCACTCCCTGGTCTCAGATAATGGCAAACAGTTCGACAATCGGAAGATCCGAAACCTATGTGAAGAGCTCGGAATCAGAAAACATTTTTCTTCACCACATCATCCTCAGGCGAATGGCCAGGTGGAAGCGGTCAACAAAACCATCAAGCTAACCCTGAAAAGGAAGCTGGATGCCTCCAAGGGGGCCTGGGTGGACGAACTCCCCCAGGTCCTCTGGGCTATTAGAACTACTTGCAAAATGGCCACCGGGGAAACCCCATTCTCCATGACCTACGGGGCCGAGGCCATGAGCCCTGTGGAGGTCGGCGTCCCTTCCCACCGCCGCATCCACTTCAATGAAGTAACAAATGATGAACTGAGGCAATTGGGATTGGATTTGCTCGAAGAGAAGAGAGACAGCTCGCAAGTCAAACTGGCTCTCTACCAACGTAAAATGGCACGTTTCTACAACACCAAGGTGAAGAAACGGATGTTTCGCATCGGCGACCTGGTACTCCGCAAAATTTTTCCCTCTACTAAAGACCCCAGCGCCGGAACACTGGGACCAAACTGGGAGGGCCCTTACAGAGTAACCCGAGAAGTCAGGCCCGGTACTTATGCAATTGAAAACCTGGAAGGAAAGGTTACGCCTCATCCTTGGAACATTGAGCATCTAAGAATGTACTACCAGTAAGAAGCCTGTCGACTATGTAAATGTTGTTATCAAAATGAAGAAAATGTTGTTCTTATCACGGTTCTAGCCAGCGTAACTTAAAAACAAGCCCTTGACGAGGTGCAAGCCCCCCCAAGGGGTCACACCCCAAGGAAGATCTGCTTAGTCAGAGGCGGTGCGGGTGCCACCTTTGCCAAAGCAGGAGCGCGTAACTTAAAAACAAACCCTTGACGAGGTGCAAGCCCCACCAAGGGGTCACACCCCAAGGAAGATCTGCTTAGTCAGAGGCGGTGCGGGTGCCACCTTTGCCAAAGCAGGAGCGCGTAACTTAAAAACAAGCCCCCAGGGGTCACACCATCTAATACGAGGCGATTTACTTGTCCCATTTTAACTACACTTACGAGGCGATTTACTTGTCCCATTTTAATTAAATGGTCGAACACTTACGAGGCGATTTACTTGTCCCATTTTAATTAAATGGTCGAACATTTACGAGGCGATTTACTTGTCCCATTTTAATTAAATGGTCGAACATTTACGAGGCGATTTACTTGTCCCATTTTAATTAAATGGTCGAACATTTACGAGGCGATTTACTTGTCCCATTTTAATTAAATGGTCGAACATTTACGAGGCGATTTACTTGTCCCATTTTAATTAAATGGTAGAACACTTATGTCCCATTTTAATTAAATGGTCGAACATTTACGAGGCGATTTACTTGTCAGGGAGAAGTAACAACACTAGAAGCAAAAATCATTGAATTACAAAATTGCCAAAAACAGAAGTGCAAAATACAAAACTAGTCTACGTGAACTATGGCTTCTGCCTCTGCTTCTCCTTCCCCAGCCTCTTCCCCCTCCTCCTCGTCAGGACCAGGGCGACCTCCGCTAGGCCCCCCGAACTCCTCCTCCAAGAAGTTGATGTCTAGCTCGGGGTGTTTTTTGCGCAGACGCGACATCACTTCCCTGGCAGCCCAGGACGCCCAGTAATTGGCGAAGTCATCGTACTCCGGAGTCGTGTGGAAGTTCTCCTTGTACTTCTGAACTTCCGCCTCGCCAATTGTCCCAACCTCCGCCTTGAGGGAGCCAATCTCTTTGGCTTGGGCCCGGTAAGCTGTTGTAGCTCACCCCTCTCCCGGTTGGCCACTTCCAGAGCCTCGGAGGCTATTCGCTGATGCTCATTGGCATCGTCAATCCTTTTTGTCAGAGCTGCCACTTGAGAGGCAGACTCATGAAGCTCGTTCTTAAGCTGATTGACGCGAACCTCCGCAGTGTCGAACTTCGAAGTGGCCGTCACCCACCTCTCCTCCGCATCTTCCGTCTCCTTCTTGGCCTTGGCCACTTCAGCCTCCCAGGACCCCGAGGCCTTCAGCCGATCCTCCAGTTCAGTATTTCTCTTTCGAAGGCCTCGGACCAAATCTTCTGCCGAAGCTCCCATACTCAGCGCCCTAGCAACGCAGGCATTGTTGGCAGCCAGTAGGTCCTCGATCTCGCACGAGGCGGCATGATTTGCCCAGTCCTCGGTCCAGTACTTACTGTGGACCCGAGCGGCGGAAGCGGTCTCAGGAGGCAGCATTTCCAGAACTGCTTCGGGAAGGTCTTCTTCCTTACTCCCCAGGAAGTTGGCTAGATTCTCCTTGGCCGGGGCTCCGGCAGACTTCTTTAGCCTTTTTCGGGGCTGCTCGCCGGTGAAATAGGCGGTTATGGGCACAATGGCCTGGGAAGATGGCGGAGCTGGCGGGACGACCTCGGTGACTTCGGCACCGGCTTGCATAGAGGAGGATGCCCCGGACGGGCCAGTTCGCTTTTTCCTCCTCTGAACGAAGGAGGCACCTTCCTCCGCCACGTTCTCCTCAGTAGCCTGCTGCCCGGCTCGACTGAGGGAGAGAAGACGCTCTGACTGCTTCTTGTAAGCAGCTGAGCTCGTCCGCAAGGTTTTGGCCTCAGCCACGCTGCGGCGAATGGAAGCGAGGTCAGGCTTCGGAGGCCTTTTGTTCACAAAATCCTCTGCATAAAAAAGGGAACAATAAGTTTCCTCGACTCAGAAGCACGATCAAAAGAACTGAGACTAAGTGATTTACCTCGGTTCGTCATAAGGCCGTGTAGGACGAGGTGGTGGTTCTTGTCGATGAGCTCTTTATAACTCCTTTCTGACGGGGGAGTCTAATAGATCTGGCCAATAATGTCCCACTCCTCCTCGGATATCTCGCACTTCGGAAGGGAGCCTGCATGGAGCAGAAATATTAAAACATGAGCAAAACTGTTCAAGTAAATCAGTTCGGTTAAATGACTTACTGTAAGTAGAGTAGGTGGTGGGGATTGTCAGAGGCGCCATGGGGTCGTTCTCTATGGTGTCCCACCTACCGGAGACCCAGAACCACGAGCTCTTCCAACCTTTGATAGAGGTAGGCACCTCGTGCAGGAACGGAGAATGGGACCCCCAAGGAGAGAGGTAGTACCAGCCCCGACTCTCCTCTCCCCGGCTACGTTTTTCGGAAAGAATAGGGAGTGGAACACGCTGAAGGCCATATCCGACCCGATGCTGGCCCGGCGCCATAGCATCCAAGTTCCCACCATTTGGGACCATGAGTTCGGATTGAACTGGGTCGGAGCCACCCCGTAGGACCTAAGTATTAACCTAAAGAAGGGGTGGAAAGGAAGTCTCAGTTCGGCCCGAAGCAAATGATCGCTCACCGCCACACACCCGGGCCTAGGGTAGCAAGCTCTCTCATGCGGTTCGGGGAGGATCATTTCGATAGTGTGGGGGATCCTACACACTGTCCGGCACCTCTCTAACTGTTCCGAGGTGACTGTAGAAGGGTAATTTGAAGCCCCCCACTGGACAGACGTATCTACAGGGGAAGGAGGTCGCCTCCAGATATTCTCACCGGCCATGATGGCCTTGCTAAGTTCGTCCGGAGACACTACTATGGGCTCCCTAAGGGTACTCTCCTCGCCTCGTTCCTCCCCACTCCCCCTAACTATCGACTGTTCACTCGCCATCGCGAACGTTGTTGAAAAATCAGAGAAAAAAGAAGGTGAAGAAACTGAAAATGTGCAAAGTTACCTAACACACCGCCGGGAGCCGGTTTGACGCCGGTGTTCACAGAGACGTCGCCGGAAATTGGTGATGGAATTCGCCGGAATGCAGAGATTCAATATGCCTTAGAGAGGTTTTCGCAAAAGTAAAAGCTTGAAAGTGAAACGGATGGGCCTTTTATAGGCACCATAGGACTGGCCCTAGCCGTTAGATCACCCAAACAGCATCTAGGCCGTTCGATGCTGAGGTGAAAGGATCACCGTTGAAGTGAAAAGTCACTAAAATCAACGGCTACGATGGAGCGGTGAGCCCCATGCACAGCCAGAGTGCGTCACTCCGAAATTCGTGGAGCCGTCGCCATCATTGCCATTTATGACGAAACAAGCGTGTCTCGGAAGCAGCAGAAACGCCCCCTTTGCATGCATTGGAAAGGCAAAAAGCTTTCAAATCATTGGCACAATAACCAAGACTGTCTCTTCGGAAGCCATCGACTACCTTACCACCTATGGCCTCGGCACGATAGCTTCGGTCCGCAACGGCCCCCCTAGAGTTTGCCACCTTGGTCTCCTCGGCCAGGGCGAATGGCAGAGTTGCTACAGCTCCCCCAAGAATTGCCAACTCCCATGGCCTCGGCACGATAGCTTCGTTCCGCAACGGCCCCCTAGAGTTTGCCACCTTGGTCTCTTCGGCCAGGGCGAATGGCAGAGTTGCTACAGCTCCCCCAAGAGTTGCCAACTCCTATGGCCTCGGCACGATAGCTTCGTTCCGCAACGGCCCCCTAGAGTTTGCCACCTTGGTCTCCTCGGCCAGGGCGAATGGCAGAGTTGCCACAGCTCCCCCAAGAGTTGCCAACACCTATGGCCTCGGCACGATAGCTTCGTTCCGCAACGGCCCCCTAGAGTTTGCAACCCTGGTCTCCTCGGCCAGGGCGAATGGCAGAGTTGCTACAGCTCCCCCAAGAGTTGCCAACTCCTATGGCCTCGGAACGACAGCTTCGTTCCGCAACGACCCCCTAGAGTTTGCAACCCTGGTCTCCTCGGCCAGGGCGAATGGCAGAGTTGCTACAGCTCCCCCAAGAGTTGCCAACTCTATGGCCTCGTTGGCACGATAGCCTCGTTCCGCAACGGCCCCCCAGATTCTGAAACCCTGGTCTCCTCGGCCAGGGCGACTGGAAGAGTTGCTACAGCTCCCCCAAGAGTTGCCAACTCTATGGCCTCGGCACGATAGCCTCGTTCCGCAACGGTCCCCCGGATTCTACAACCCTGGTCTCCTCGGCCAGGGCGAACGGATGATAAGCCATTTCAAGCCCGGTCCAACCAAGAGCCCCGCACTCCTTCCCACACGCCCCGTTCACAGCCTTGAAAGTCCTTCTAACGTATAAATACGTGTACAAGGACTTGGGGGACTATTGTTACTAGTAAGAACTGAGTAACCGCTCGGGCTCCAACCTGTCGTGTCTGGGTGACGTGCCACAAGCTGCCGAAGCGATTGCGCAGAGGACGAGCTGTTTGCACCCGGTCCCCTTTTCGCTTCGCCCCACCGCGTCCTGGCAAAGATCCCCCGTACAGAGATCTTTGCAGTCAAGTCCATGATTGATTGGATATGTGGCAGGAACCAGAAGGCCAAATCAGCCAGTATGTGGCAGGACCCAAACGGTCAAATCAGCCAGAAGCACTCAATGCCAGCCAGCCTATGGAAAGACAAGTTGACGCCTACGGTGGGACTGGCCCCAATAATCTGGCTACACGTGTCTCCCAATCCAACGGCCCCCCTCCTCTTACACCCGGTATAAATACTAGACCCTTACGCCAAAAAGAAGGTACGCACTCTTTTACTCTCGATATATGAACACTTGCCTTCAAGAAGATCAAAAGAAAAACGGCCTCCGAGTGAAAACTTGGGGATCGATTGGATAATTTCCGGCCAACCCTACGCTGACTTGACCGTCGGAGTGCCCGTGGCCAACCCCGCCTCCTATGGGAACGGCCACGTGTGACTGACGTTGTGTGGTTTATGCAGGAAAGGACAGACTCGAAGGTATCACCTGTTGGCTCGGTGACAGATCCGTTTTTTGAGGTCAACACAACGTGTTGGCTATTCATGAAATGTGAGGAGCAGATGACAAACTCATTTGTATGTCCTAATGACTATAAGAGGTATTTTAAAATTTGGATAGAGGTCCCAAACTTTTACATTAATAAGAATTGAGTCCAATTTACTAATCCTAGAACTCTCTAGAACCCCGTTGAGTAAAATGAACCCACAGGACCGCACCCTACCTATATTGACAGGAGACTCCAATTTTGAAATAGAGTACAATACCCGATTGGACAAGTCTACTCTTCCATTCTTATCCATGGCGACCTCCTTCCTTGCACTCGCAAAACCTTTCACTTCTCACAGAGCCGACCTTCCATCTCTATCCATTGGAAGACCCTCTGGTATTTTTTCTTGGAAAACCTTTTAATTCTCATTTCTTTAGATGGATTTCTTAATTTTCAGATTTTAGTCCATGTTGTTTTACTGACTTTTTTCTTATGTTCCGACTGACAGGTCTTCAAAGAAGCTTCTTAAGAATCAATGCCATTGCAAAGAAATATGAACCCGCCAAGGTGTTTTCCTGAACACATTCCTTTGCATTGTGCTTGTGTATTGGAATTTTTCACATTTAAAAATATACTAAAACTGGGTTTTTTTTTTCTTTTTTAAATGTAGGTTGTCCCTCAGGCCGATAGAGTTTTGATTCGACTAGAGGAACTACCTGAGGTATTCCTGTTAAAGCCATGTGCTTATGGTTTGAAATTTTATAACTTGTGAAGTTGAGTGTGGAGTATGATAGGACGAGATGATATGCTTTTTGATTACTAATAAAATAGTCCTCTAATGAAATTTTTGTATCAGTTACTTTCAAGAAACTATGCTATTTTTTACTTCTATTCGTGTGAATGTTATGAGAAATTTGAAACTTTCGGATCGTTAAAGATGTTTGGTTTGGATGATAAAAGAATTATAGAACCTTATAATGTATAATTGATAATATAGTGCACGAGCTGATAGTGTGTAGGCAAAGAACTTCTGCACTGTATCTCGCTTGAAGGCGAGATCAATATTCAACTGACGTTGAAAATTGAGGCAAAATCATGATGCAATTGGAGTCGAGACAAAGTAATACGAGAATTTAAATATGATTTTTCATGATTGCAAAATGCTTTGAATTTAAATTTTAATTTGACCCTTATTATATGCTAAATCTTTCACTGATGCTAAATATCTTTCATTAGCTTCAACATGGGAATATTATAGTCATAAATATAAAGAATGTGTTTTATAAAAGTTTCTTTAGCATTTTGTGTCCTACTTTTTTTAGAAGGTCATGCATATTATGTTGCATTTTAAGTTCTTGTTTCCGTGGTACTTAGATTATCCTAACCAGGAAACTTGTAAGATTATAAAATGTGACTTGATGTTTGCATTCTCTTTTTTTATTGAGATCTTGATGAATAAATTGGGGTGGTGGGAAGTGTATTCTTAAACAAGAAGAATTTCGTTGAGAAAAGCTGATGTGACCATTTTTAATGAACATACGAAGGTTTACAAATTCCTGATCTGAAAATTGGGGATTACTTTCATTCTTCCATTCTGCGGGTAGGGTAACATGAACTCATGAAGTATAGTACAATACTTTTATGTTGCTTGTGTTCTATTGTTCTATCAAATTTGCGTGTTGGAGCATCTGCAATTATTACATAGAATTGTGTAGAGACCAAAAATTGCCCGTGTTTGCATGCTTTATTTTAGGCTGTCATGGTGCCATCTGATAAATGGAATAATCTTAATGCAGAAATCAGCTGGTGGAGTTTTGCTACCTAAATCTGCAGTTAAATTTGAGCGGTACCTGATGGGAGAGGTGAGTAAACAAGGACAATTGCTCCCTTTCACATTTACATTTGGCATATCCTCATTCAGAGATACATGTGCTGGCATCTATATCTTCTTTTTTTCATGTTTTCTATATTAATTTGGTCTTTCTCAGGTACTTTCTATTGGTTCTGAGGTTGGGGAAGTTGAGGCTGGAAAAAAGGTAGGATTTTCAGAAGTTCTGATATATAAACATTTTGATAACTCAACTTATTCAATCACTTCAAG
Source organism: Fraxinus excelsior (assembly GCA_019097785.1). NCBI lineage: Eukaryota > Viridiplantae > Streptophyta > Magnoliopsida > Lamiales > Oleaceae > Fraxinus > Fraxinus excelsior. Next base: position 8,417,195 of record CM032624.1, read on the forward strand.
CTACCATGATTATTTTTTAAAAGAAGGGTCAATTAAAATGTTTTGTTCTCCTCATTGTTGTTCTAAATACATGGAATCCATTTTGCAGGTTCTTTTTTCAGACGTAAATGCTTACGAGGTATGTTCTGATGACCTATTATATTTCTTAAATGTGAATGTGCTACTGATTTTGAGTGCATCAAATTTGTTGACTGTCTGAATCCTCTCATTTGTATCTGGTGCATGCTATAGTCCACCAATGTTAAGGAGATTGTCTTATGGTGAAATATTGGAGGAAGGGGAAAGTGATGCAGTACTAAACTTAAATATGCACGGGCTTTATGTTATTAGTTTATTTATTTAATTATAATACTTTATCTCATTAGAGTCTAAATGATGCTGTGTTATTGAGGGTCTAGTTTATGTTTTGTTAATGTTTGACGGTCTTAAGAGAGCAATTTCAAATAAATTAGCAATTAGGTTACTTTGCTCCTTACTAAATCAGCAGCCAGCAGTGACATTCTTTGGCTTTTGTTCTATGAAAAGATAATATATTGTGAGAATTTTCTCCAAATTTGATCCAAACGGTATTCACGCTCAAACCAACATTTTGTTGATCACGTGTTATTGTTCTATCTCGCTTCTGTTTGCGTTAGAAAGAGGGGGTTGTAATGGATTTTTGTTAGTGGGTACTCTATGATTTGAGGATATTGTTTTATCGAAGGGTATTTGGGAAATAGTAAAAATTTGTCTATCTTGGGAAGAGGCGCCAATGCACAACTGACTTTTTGGTGGACGAAGCACAAACCATGGTTCTGTTTTGGCACAACACGTACACATATTTCATCAAATATTAGTGGTGGTCAATTTTGAGATTGTTGAAGTCATCAATGACAACACTCTCCTTATCATTCATTCTGAACATTGGAGTCTTCCCAATTCTTCAAGCACACTCGACATTCTAAGATTTCTGATGTGAGTCGAGTCATTCCTTCAAGAACCCTCTCTGCTTTAAAACAGACTTCGATACTACTATTGGGATCAAAGATGTTTGTAGATCACGTGCCATAGCAGAAAGTATTGGGAATGGCGTTCATGTGATTTCCACGAGTTCATGTGATTTCCACCCCTGTAAAATATCTAAAATTTCTAATTCTTCTCATCTCGACATGTTAATTATATTATTAACTTACTGCTGATAAATTGCTATCTCGAATGCACGTTTTATAGAGTTATTTGGGTTCATGTTATATGTCCAAAAAATTTATGTGCATCCTTATCAGGTCGATTTGGGAACTGAGGGACGACATTGTTTCTGCAAAGCAGGCGACTTGCTGGCCGTAGTTGAGTAGAACATTATTAGCATATTGCAGCCTTGCAGGTTCGAAGATATCTTTGTTTCATGAACATTAACTTTTTATTTTGTGAAAGATTTTGCATTTTACCTCCTATTTGTTGAACGTGATTTTGCACTGTGTAACAATTTAAGTTGAAACGTGCATGGCTTTTGAGATAAAAAAAAAAAAAAAAAAAAAAAAGTTGCTTTTCAGCCTATTTGTATGTTTCTTCTGAGTTTTTAGAGGAAGTTGGTTCAATGTTGCTTCCTTTAAAAGCACCTTCACGATAGGGAGTTCTTTTAAAAATTATTTTTCAAAAAAATATTAAGTTAGCTTTTTTCAAAAGCTCGAAGCAAATGTTTTATTAGGCTACCCTAAATCATACATGTCTAGGATATACATCGCGCCAATATCGCTATTCTCGTCGTATATTTTCACTTTAATTTCAAGTTTTTAAAAGATCTCATGTGTGCAAAAGTTAAAAATGATTTTATCTAAATAGTTAAATAAGATTTATTTACGTCGCTATGTATACATAATGATTCTGAAACTCGTTATTTTGTTTCGAACTCCAAAAATGGGTATGAAGTTTCTATAAATCTATTAGGTATGACTTATCTAGTTGAGAATTGAAACTATAAAAAATATTATAATTTTTGTATTTCGGAAATTTGAAAATTATATGATTGACTAATGGTAGGAATTATTAAGTAAATATAGTATTTTATAATTTTAGATATTGATATGTATTATTTTAATTATTAAATGATTAAAAATTTTAAAATTAAGAAAGCGTTTTTTAAGTGTAAACCTCGTTTATGCTCGTAAAGCTTGAAGTTTAAAAAACAAAACACTGGTTAATAGTCGTTACAAGATCATCAGTGAAAGTTTTATCTAAAAAAATCGTTTTTACACAAGTTAAATTTTAGACAATTATGACTCGACAAAATTTATTGATTGAAAAAGTGAGTAAATTTTATTTATAAATAATTTAATACTGAAAAAAAACTTTTCTTCATTAAGGGTGTGTTTGACATACATTATTTTGAAAAAAATGTATTCTGAATTAGTAAATTGATGGAGAATGTGTGGTTAAAAAAGAAAGAAAAACTATTGATGTGATGAAAAATATTATTTTATTGAAGAATGTGTGGTTGAGAATGAGTAAAAAAAATGAGAATGAAGATTTTAATGTGTACCAAACGGGGGCTAAGCAAGGATGTTGGAAATACAAAATATTGGAAATAAAAAAACTTGTTTACTGGTTATGACTCAGAGAGAAAACCTACAGTGGGAAAAATATAATGGTCACCTAATTTTTCAAAGGTATATTTCTTTAGAGTAAAAGAGGTAGTAGACAGACCTTTGGAAAAATTTGCCTCAATGTCGAGAGATTAATTCAAATATGATTTTGATTATCATATATATTATCGAAAAGATTTTTCAGTCCAAATCGAGTCTACTTAACATGCGAATGTATGAATGAACACATTGTTAAAATCGAAGAAGTCGAGAGTTTCAACACAACGAACATTTTTTGCCCTACTGAGCGTCGAATTGACAAACTCGACTAATATTTGCAAAAAGGGTGGGGAAAATCTCTTTTTTTTTTTTTGTTTGGTAAGAAAATGGCACCTACTTTTATACTCAAGATTTGGAGTTAAAATAATATTATTATGTGAATAAGAAATCTGTAATTAATTTAAATTCATTTGCATACATAATCATGCTTAAAGTTGTAATATCTCTGCTGGCCACATGATAACATGTAATTAATTATAATTAATTTCTGACAAAAAGGTATGCTCTACTCAACCAAAACTTAATCTATTCTTTTAATTTTCAGAGAAGACTTTTTTTTTTAAATTAAGGAAAAAAAAATTGTTTAATAAAGGAGTAACATCCACCAATGATTTATTTGTGGAGGAATGCTCCTTTACAGGACTCAGTGAGGGGGCCCACCATTTTTTTAATCTTTTTTTTTAAATGTTGGGCCCCATCTACAGTGAGGGGGGCCTGTGAACCTGTAAGAGGAATGCTCCAATGCATCATATTCCATGCCAAGTTCATTTAGGGACCCTTGTGGTCACCATCATTATGAATAATAGATTACTCAAAAAAAAAAAAAATGATTTAGGGTATGTTTGGAAGAGTAAAACAAATGACAAGAAATGGTCGATGATAAAGTGTTTCGAAGAAAATAAAGTTATCGCATATTAACAATGATAAAAAGTTACACTTTAAAGACGTATTATGTACTAGCAAGTAGTAACAATTAATGACCTATTTGGTACGATAAAATCACAATAGACGAGCATATCACGTGTGTGTGTATTTTAATATTATTTAGCCTTGCCCGACTTATGTGTTTGTATTAGCTAGGGCTCGTTCGGTAGGGATTAAAATTCATTTAAAATTGAAAATATAGTCATTATGTTCCACTAGTTTAATAAAAGTCAACAATAACGGCTAATATTTTGATTTTAATCTGATTTTAATCCATACCAAACGGGCCATAGATCAATAACTCATATTTTGAGTAACATACAATCACGATTTATTATGTTACTAGTTCCTGTTTGAGCTACATTATTTTTACATTCTCATTCTTCTATTCATTTTTAACAATACATTTTCAATAAAATAATATTTTTTATTACATCAATAATTTTTCCTTCTTTTTCAACCACATATTCTTCGTCACATCAAGCAAAAAATGCATTATTGAACTCAAAATGTGCACAAAACAAGGGCTAGTTAAAGAAATTTTCGTGAGTTGATAAACTTTTTGTTTATTGTGTAATATGCAAAAATAAATTTTAAACAATCTTTGTTAAGGGCCCGTTTGGTAGGAATTAAAATCAGATTCAATAACGGCTAGTTTTTTAATTTTAATCCCTACCGAACGGGCCCTAAGTACCAAAATAATTTTCAAAATAAACAAAAATGTATTTTCCACGCTATTTTTTCATGTAAAATTTTTTCTTTTGACAATTAAATGAAAATCATTTTCCATCCAAAATTGTACGGAAGCCAAACACAACACTAAGCAATGCGCTATTTAACCTTCACCGTCCGTTATTTTAATCTCGTCAAAAATGACATCTCCTACAATCTCGTATATGCTAGACACGTGGCGTCTGGAAGTAATTATTTGCTGCTTCGCTGGTGCAATTAACGAGGGCCCACGTGTAATGGACAGACAACTTTTTTGAAAAGAGACAGTGGAATATTAGCTGCCCGAGGATAACGGGTGGAGTCTCGGGCAGAGGAGACAATGACCTAGAAAATAAAGCCTATAAGCGTTCGCTTTTATTTAAGAAAATATTACAGATGGGGTTCCCCAAACTAATATATTGGTATTCTTAGTCCTCAGACTATTCTATTTGTAATACTTAGGCTCCCAATCAATGATCTTCAACTATACAAAAGTATGATTTTTTTATTTCTAATTTTCTGTCTCTTTTATTATTATTTTATTATTTTTTATTTAGCTAAAGATAATAACAAAATCATCTTTCTTACGAAAAATTCATAATCGAAGAAAAGGTTAAATTGTATTTCAAAGACTCGAGTGGCACATAAATAAAAGGTTGGGAACTGTATCAGCCAAAATAACATGTTAAAGACCTTCTTGCAACATTGTTTTAAGTATGGGTGCTCAAATGTAATTTTCCTTCATTTAATGGGTGTGGGACCCAATTATGTGAGTATTATGAGTGTGGGTCCCGTGCCTACGCAGCTCCAAGGTGTGATGATGGCAAAAGACAAAGGAATGGAAAATCATGGCGTTTGATTGACAGGTGTGATGAGTGGTTTTGATTTTGTTTTTTTGCTATTCAATAAGCTTTTTGCAATTGTACCCACCAATTTTTTAAAATTGTTGATTCTGCCACAATACTTTTTTGTCATCATGTTTATAGTTGGACTCTTGTCACATTCTAATTCTTATTATTTAAAAGAGGTCGAGTATAAAAGCCTGAAGAAACATATGCAGTTGACAATGTAGTAACAATTGAATTGAACTGAACCTACCGATACAATTAAAAAAATTGAGCACGAATCAAAAACCAAGTTAGGTCATATTTAAAAAGTTTGAACTCATTGGTTCACTTTTGAAAATAAAGAAAGTTTGTTTTCGCGTATTTATTTAATTCCTATAATTTCGTAGTCACGCACAAATATATAATTTAGAATAAAGAAACAAATTACGAACTGTATACTAAAAGCCGTTACATACGGGAGAGAAGAATAGTTAAATATATTTTCCCATGTTCTTATAGTAATGTGAAAGGTTGCTATTTAAAGTACAACACTAGATTGCATTGTTTTGTTCAAGTGGACATAAATTAAACAAATCTAGAAATTATAAAAAAATTAAATAAGTCCATTCATGCACCTATTTGAGATTCTTTAAAACGTGAGGGAGCAAAGTGCTTAAATTGCCTTTGTTATGTGGAAACGTATGCGTGTACTTCTTGTTATAATTTATTATTTTACTCAAGGTCCTTACTTTTTCGAAAATTTCGTTACATCTCCAACTATTCTTCTTGATAACTACAAAGGAGTACAAATAGGGCACATAGAACATAAAGCCTATGTTTGGTGGAGATTAAAATTAACTTTTTAATATATTTTGATAAAAATTGATGAAATGTGTTGTTAAAAAGTTATGAATCTCATGAAATACGTGGTTAAAATTAATTGTTAACTTTAATTTAGATTAAAATCTCTACCAAACAGGGACAAAGTAAAATACTCTTATCGGAGTGAAAGGGAGAATGTCTAAACGAACAATTATCTTCCATTTCCACCCCAAGTTTGTCAAAAAATGTCACTCTATCGACATATTATGTTAACATGACATTTGAACACAAAAGGTAATTCCGTAACTAGATAATTGTTTGACCAAACTTTTGATAAAAAAAAAATTAATAGATTTTGATAACAAGATGAAAAAATATGTGATTGAATAATTGATAAAAAAAATGTGGATCTTTGATTAAAATCAAATCTTAACCCGTCATAAAATTTAGCAAAGTTTCATCAAACCAACACTAAATTTTTCACAGAAACCTCTGACATGCCTTGAAAATCACTAAAAACTTAAAGTAAGATATATTTCACGAGTGTCATGAAATAATTATCAAAGATTTAAGTGGTTCTTAATGGGGAGAATTGAACTGAAATGTGCAACTACAAGTTGAAGACCATCTTGTTACTTTTAAAAAAATTAAAAATCAATTTACTACTCGAACAATAAGTTTGGGCATTAAATTGCAATTTCCCCCAACATAATTAAAAAGTTGGTATTTGGTGGTCCATTTTTGTATATAAAAACACCAGCCCTCTTCCTTTCTCCTTCCTCCTCCACTTCTCCCATTGTGCATCAAAGCACCAACAAGGCAACAACCACCCTATCGCCGCCACAATCCGCACCCTCTCCACCGTTCAACAATGAGTTCCGCCGCCTTATACTACACGGGATGTGAGGATGACCACTACCAGCCCCATTTTCTTGATTCTTGCTTTCTTTGCCACGGAACACTGGGCCATAACAGTGACATTTTCATGTACAGGTTAGCCAAATTCTACCTCAGTTACATCGATCTTACCCTTTGATTACTGATTTGACTTTTAGACGGATCAAATTGTTCATTTTACTTTAATTATTGTTTTCATATTTGAACGACGAGTTCTGATGGATTTGGATTTGTTTTGCAGAGGGAACACACCTTTTTGCAGCCAAGAGTGCAGGCAAGAACAAATCGAGATAGATGAGGCCAACGAGAAGAAATGGAAGCCCTCTTCATCTAAGAAATCAACTTCTGTAAGAAAAACTACGGATTCTGCTAAAGAATCAGACACCAAGAAAGTTGTGAGGACAGGGGCAGTTGCTGTTTCTTAATACAAAACATTAAATTCAAGAAAATTACTCATAGAATCTTGATTTTCCAAGGCTCACATCATGTAAAGAAATGATGGATACAAGGGAAGAAGATCTATCACATAATTTTGATTATTTTCTTGTAATTTTTTTTTTTTTTCTCTTTTCTTTTCAGTTTCCATGTGGGCTTTCAGTGTTTGTACATTGAGTGGCCTAAATATTTTATTTATGAAAAAGAAATGTTTCTAATAATGATAAACCTTAAAATTAAGGTATTGTACTTTTTTCGTATTTAATTGTGATTGGGATTGAATTATTAAGCAAGAAACTTATTTTCTGTTGTTGAAGCAGTTTTTCAGCCTGCGCCGGTATTTTGTTTAAGGGTAGGGAATTTTGTTGAAGCAGTTTATGATCTAAAAGTAAGAAAAAAAATCAACTTTTTAATGAGGTAAGTGTCATTGGAATGTCGAGCTATCCTGTCTAAACTTTACACGACATAATTTTTTTCTTTACAATGGAACAGCAAAAGAAATCAATTGTCAAAATTCATTTTCTTACTCATGAATACATCAAATTTGGTATACATTTTTTGTATTTTTTTAGTTTTTATAAAGTACTTGTTTTATTTCACGACGATTTGAAATATTATTTGTATTCTCTATCTGTTGAATAATCTCTTCATTAATAGCACCACTCTATAATCTTCAATTTTTCACTGTGATAGCTCAAAAGGGCTCGATATCCACGACATTCCGACACGTAGAGCAAAAGTTACTTCGTACAATCTATTGATGCCTTTCATCTTTACCAACTAGTGACTCAAAAATAGTGTTTTAAAAAACGTAAAACGTGTCCACATGAAGACGAAGTTTCAAGCTTTACGAGTTTAAGTGAATTTAATTGAGACTTAGGCGTAAAAAAATATTTTTATTTTTATTTTTGATCATTTAAAAGTCATTTAATAATTAAAATAATACATCTCAAACATATAAAATTATAAAACACTATATTTACATAATAATTCCTACCATTAATCAATTCTACAAATTTCAAGTTTTCAAAATGCAAAATTTAGAATATTTTTCATAATTTCAATTTTCGACTGGACAAGTCTTACTTAATAAATGTATAGAAACTTCATACATACTTTTACAATTTGTAACAAAATAACGAGTCTCAAAATCATAATTGCATAATGTGGATAGCACCATAACTGAAATCATATTTAACTATTTAAATAAAGTCAAATGAAAAGTTTTTTTATAAAACAAAAAAATAATTAATAAGCTAGAGTCAAATATAAGACTTTAAAAAAAGAAAAGAAAAAAAAAACTAATCAAGCACGCCTAGAGAAAACGAAAGAAAGGAAAAGAATTCAACTGTTCAAGAGTAGGGGAAAAAAAAGTCTAGAAAGCAAGGCATTTTGCCCGAATTTCGAGTTTAGGCGGTGACTAGACAAACTTTTTAGAACATTGCTCAAAAGTAATACTTCATTAGGCTGAGAATCTTGCAACGTTGACAAATGTTCTACATTTAATACTTCACTTAGCAACAAGTGACAACAGTTTTATTGACACTATTTTTATTAGGTGAGGTAATAACAAGTAACAAAAATTCCAGAACTGTTAAGCCAAAAATAGTACTTTCTTTCTTACTAGAATAATTCAGTCACAACTAACAATTTAGAAGCAACAACCTCATCAAAAATATAATTCTCTAAAAAAAGAAAAAAAATACGCGTATAACAAACTGACGATGCATATTGACTTTCCAACACAGTAATGTCAGCCATATCAGGCCACCTGCAGTCAAAAAAATATTCGCATCAGGTCTCATCGTTGCAATCCAAGAGAACAATATACATTCTTCTGTCCTCTACGTGCACGATAGGCATTTAGCATAAGAGTAATCGGGTTTTTGATCATTTCTGAATCTAGAGATGTTTTTAATACTGTAAATGATTAACGAGCATGTTCTAAACAAGATCTAGAGCAATTTCTATCGGGCAGGGTGTGTGATGTATAGCAAGATGAGGAAGCTTGAAACCTGTCGAGCAGCTAGTTAAGCCACTTTGCCATTAATTATTGCCCACCTATTTGATAGATGCAGTGGTGGCAGAAGATGATTAAATGCAAAGTTGATTGTTTTCAAATTATCCAATGACAGAATGCCACGTGGCATTTTGTCAAGGAAGATGACAATTTTTTTCCGGCAATGTAGCATGATCGCTAAAAATATCCCTAGAATTAAGCTTCGTTTCACATAAAAGTCAAACCACATATAATGCAAGCAGAGCGGTAGAGAATTGATCAAAACCCTGGCTCAAATCCCAGACAAAACCTTGGCAGGTGAATTTTTATAGAAAAATCAGAAAACCGAACTTTCTTTGATGCAATTATTTTGTATCCATGATCATATTAAACAACTGTCGAAATTAAAAAGGGGAACCAGCTATCAGCGATCACTAATAAATACAAATAAAATGTTCGTGAATTTGAATAAAATTATTACCTAATGGAATCTGGTGCCATATCTTAGGCATGGTAGCATCTTTAAGCAGGAACCTGCGATTCACAAAAATAAATATTGAATAGATTTAGAAACATTATGATCGTATGCCTATCATCTTTTTACAGGAAATATATACTGGTGCTTGTTGGAACAATTTGTTCAGCCTCTAGAGTGGAACTCAAGTAAGAAACCATATAGTCGAACTACTTCATGTGCCGACTAATAGAAGCAACTTTATGTCCTGACTCGTTTAAACGACAAGATGAACTAGGATTGCTAGAATTTTAGAGTAGCAGAGCATAACTTGTAAGTCCAATTTTAATACCAATATATATTCCCAATGCAAAAACATTTCCGAATTTCCAATTCCACCATAATTTTGTTGAATTAAGCTACAATTATTAGGGAATAAAGGGTTGTTCATGGATTAACGAAAATGTGCAAAAGCCTCTATCCCTTCCATCTACATTGGCACGATGTCAATTCATTGTAATTATCATGAAGTTGTAATCAAACACGAGGTAAACTATTTGAAGACATACTTGAATTTATAAGGTACACAATACTAGAACATATGATTTCTCGCTACACTAACATTCTGCAATTATCATCAACGCATTCTGCAACTCATCCAAAAGCATTGAAAAGCACCGCTTCCAAATTTTCTTTTCCATTTAAATAGACGGGACCTATAACATTCCCTTGAGTCATCACTAGGCTGCTTTACCTTGTCATACGATGAGGTGAAAATAGCTTTGACTGCTTCAAAAACATCTTCAACAGGTTTCCCAGCATCAATCTGAAGTTAAAAGAAACACAAGTTACCATTTACGCCTGCATTTTTTGGCCTCAAAGAGGACGTTCGGTTAGGATTGAAAGTTGGTACTAACTTTTTTTGCCAAACATGTTTGAGGTTTTTCAAAAGTTACTTATCTTTTTAGAAATACTATTATTACCTTTCGAACCTTCCCCTTGGAGTTGTAGTATTCAATCACTGGGAGACTAGACTCCATGAAAACCTTGAAGCGCTTCCTTATTGTTTCAATGTTATCGTCTTCTCTACCCTTCAAGCAGGAAAAGAAAGAAGCAGGTAAATAAAGAAAGAAGCAGGTAAAAGACGAATAAAATGGTGGAAGAAACTGAAAGAACGTGAAAATTTTGATTAGGAACACAAAGAATACGTTTAACCTGATTTCGACTCAAAAGGCGCCTCTCCATCTCTTCTTCTGAACAATCAAAGAAAAGCACAAACTCTGGCACAATTTCAGTCTGCAAAACACAGTCCTCAATAAAGCACGAAAAAAGATAGGAAAATACAAAAAATATTATGCCTTAGCAATCTCAAAGCAAATATAATATATGTAGAGCTAGCAAAAGAAATAACATATGGATTATTTTACTTATAGAGAGAGAGATTGATTTGAAAAACAGGTATAATAGAAAACTCACAACAGATTCAAATGCTGCACGATTCTCCTCATTACGGGGGAAACCATCAATGAGAAATTTGTCATTGCCACTTTCATGCATTGCTTGTTGTAGAAGCTTAACTGTTACCTCTGAAGGTACAATTTTTCCCTCCTTAATCATGTTCTGAATCATTGTCCTGTATATAATAAGATAAATACTTAGACAGACTACAATAACAAAGAATCTAACTTGGATAAAATATTTCAAACCAAAAACGTAGCATATTCCATGAAGCCTAAATATTTGATAGTTAATGGTCACTCTTCATCTTGTACAGAGGCTTCTGAATTTAAAAGAAACACAAATTACCACAATTATCTTAATAGATATAATATGTGCAGGGGACAACCTCAGTTAGAGATGGCAAAAAAACCCGCCCCGCCCCGCCCCGCCCCGCCCCATTTAGTAAAAAAAAAAAAAAAAAAATTTGAATGTTGTTTATTTAATTTTGGACATTGTTTGTTTTCATTATTTGGTTTGGATATTGATGTAATTATTTTAAATATTATTTGCTTTGGATTATAAAATTTTGAATTGTATTTATTTGGAAATTTTTGGTTTAAAAAAAAAAAAACTAAATGGGGCATTAAACGTGGCAAAAATCCGCCCCGTCCCTGTCCCCGTCCCCGCCCCGTCAAAGGCGGGGCGGGGCACGGGGCGCGGGGGCACGGGGCACGGGGCACGGGGCGCGGGGCGGGGAGGGGATTGGCGGGGCGGGGCGGCCCCGCCCCGTTGCCATCACTAACCTCAGTGGATCAAATCAATTATTTGATCTATAGTACAAGAGAATTTCGGACAACGATTATAAAAGTGACAACTGAAGAGCACTTAAGTATATGAAGCACCCATCCTTACACTAGAAAATGGATTTATAACATTCTTCTTTTGAAGAGAATACGAAACATTTGCATTAAAAAATAAAGAAAAAGAAATTGTACCCATTTTCAGAACCAGATTTTATTTCGGCTCGGAGCAGATCACCAGCACTGAGATGGGTGTACCCAAAGTGTTGGACAATATTTGCGCACTGAGTGCCCTTACCACTGCCAGGGCCACCTGCTCAAGTTTAAGGTTTAAAAACAAAACAGATATCAAACTTGCTTTAAAATTAACAGAAGAAAATATTAAACTAACAACAAATATACTAAGAGAAACAGCTTAAGGTATCAAATTTGCTTCAGAATTAGCTGAAGAAATACTAAGAAAAGCCACATACTAGATTTAAATGAATAATTTATGTCTCTTCTTCAACAGCTTAAGCTTTAGTGATTCAAAATGGTATCGGAGCGTGAACCATTATAAAAAATTTGGACGTGTCGAGCCATTGATAAAAAATGAAGTAGGTGTGCATATGAGGGGCGTGTTTGTGACACCCCAAATTCTCTCTACTGTCCATTATTTTCGGAATTAGGACCTAGATGAAAAGGTTTGAAAGTTCAGTGACCAGATTATATGATTTGCCCATATTAAGGGACCAAATTGCAATTTTTCAAAATGTGGTTTCTTGGGCCTGTGAACGATACACGAAAATTGGTAATTGGAAAAAATGTTTTGGTTTTATGGAAGGAATGCTAGGAGATTTTTTTTTTTATTTTTTTTTTGCCTCTACATGTTAGTTGAATTATCTCTATGTAAAGTATAATATGTTGTCTGTAAGAATATACGTGTAGAAAACTAGGAAAATAATTACCTTAAATGATGTAAACATATTCTATTCTCTAAAACGTGAGTAATGCTAAAATCAAATATTCTTACCTAGAATATGTGTGTACGTTATTAAGTGGCAATCAATATATTTTTGCCTTAAAATTTAGACAAAAGTTACTCCAGTCCAAAATCATCTCACATGTCTCATCTCTTTCTCCCTCTCTCAGTTTCCCCTTTTGTCTCACACACACCGTCACACGCACAAGTACACCTACTGAAGTACTTTTGTTGTGGTCGAAAGTTAGTCATTTCAAAAAGAATTTCCACGCATTTTCCGAGTTGCAAAAGTGAGTCGCATAATTTGTATATGGTATTATTAAGCTCTTGTTTGGGCTCCATTTTAATGAAAATTTGGGAAAAATGAGCTTTAGAATAGTGATTTTTTGGAGTTAGGTTTATGATAAGAGGACTAGAATTTAGTTGTGTTACTCAGAAAAAGAAAAAATGTATATATATTACACACCACCTAAATTCGGTATTTTTCTCGTGTCTCCTTTATGTTACGATATGATATGATTCCTTTATGAAACTTGTTGTACAAATCACCTTGCACACTTATTGAGATTTATCTCACTTTATATTCCCCCTTTCAGGTAATTAGGATTCGAGAGACTGAGTTTGGAAGTGGTTGGCTGTGGTGGAAACCTATTATTAGACTTATATAACTAAGAATGTCAATGCTATTATTTCAAAATTTTATTTAAAATTTTTTTTTTAAAGGATTTATCTTGAAGGATTGGACATGAACTCAATTTATTGATTATGAAGCTCTTACTTTCATTAAGAAATTCTTTTCTTTCTATTAAGTTATTTTATTATCTTATGTGATAATATATGTGTATTGGTGCCACTTAGGTCGTCACAATGTTGAATGTTTTAGGCCCTCTCTAACAGCTTCAACTTTTATATCAAGTGGAAAGATCTATAGTTTAAGTCTAGCTGTTAAGTCTAGCTGCTGTCCATTTAATGAAATTATGCACGTGTTAGGCTTTAATGGGAAAAAATAGATCGGCCAACAAGTGAAAGAACATGTTAAAAACACAAATTTAAATGATATAATGTGACCCTCTCTAAGAGTCTAGGCTTTTATATGAAGTGAACTAACATTGAAGTCTAAATAAACAACTGTGTCCCTTATTTATAAACTTAAGATTCATGTAATTCACCACAAGGTTAGAACACTAACTATTTTGAAGCTAATGCAGCATAAATCTATTCTTCACTAATTGTTTCCACTATTATCCTTATGAAGAAGAACTCCAGAACAAAGTTCGCACGACTCTTGAGAAGGTTTCGTGATATGCATATCCATGGCTTATTTGTAATTAGATTATGTAAGAAAGTGTTCAACTAGTAGTCAATAAGAATATAAAGAAGACTGATAATTACAGGTAATACAAAAGTGGGAGGGTTCTATGTACAAGGTGGCAAGACAGCGAGATGACGGAACAAAATTAACTAACCATTGGCATGGAATAATGTTATTTAACATTATGATGAAGGAACATCGATGATATGACAGTCTATGTGAAATAATGAGATTGCGCAATTAAATTTTTATGAGAAAGAGGGGGGAGGGGATATGTGAGGGATAATGAGTTGTCACATCACCGATATTCCATCATCATCATGATAAATAGCTTTAGTCATTGACACAAGAACCAAAGGAAATAAGTGAAGGAATAAAAAATTCTTCTTGAGTTAGGGATGCACAAGAACGTGTGATTTCAGCAGGAAAAATAACACTTCACATATTCAAATAACTTCGAGGCAGAAAGACCGATTGCTATACAATTAAATGTTCAGTGGTAGACATTGAAATATGGAAAACCAAAGCACTCACCCAGTACAAAAATTACTGTAAACTTCTTGTCAGTTCCTTTGGCTTCCTGCAATCGGTTCTAATTTATCAGATAATACCCAGCAAATGAGTTTTTGTAAACATGCACATCATTATTATAGCTGCTCGGTCTAATTATAGTTGCCAAAAGAAGCATCATTAAATAACTGCCATAGGATATGCAAGCAAAAAATAATACCATAATTGAGAACTAAGATGCATTCTCAAAATGAAGAGTATGCTCTGTACATATTGAGTTGTGAATTTCTAGTCAATTTGATTAAAGTAATATTTAGACTGAACAAGTCCTAGGCATAGTTTGGTTGCTTGTTGTCCAGAATTTTTGTAGAAATTGGTGACAAGCATGAGTAAATTTTGCTCATGGGCTGCAAGCTAATAAAAAATTCAGACTTGAAAATACTGGGAGGCTTCAAACACCCAAAAATAGGAAAAAGGAAACGATATTAAGCTTGTGTGATTTTATTGTCTAAAAAAAAGATTGTAAACTTTTCTTTAGAAACTACGGTCTGCAACTGTATTAAAATGCAGAAGATTTTGCTTGCTAACGATGCCTGCCAAAGAGGGTACAAACAAAGCATTCCATGGTGTGAATTTTAGAATCCAGCAATTATTGTAGTATCAATTGCATGACTACCATAATACAAAGAGATGTCTGCGTTTCTCAAGCATATCGTTGACAGAAATTCGCAAAATACTGAACCAACAGAGGAAAAAGATCCATACCAGTACCTTGTTTCCAGCATCAACAACAGTCGCCATGAGTGTTTACTAAGTTTTCTTTTTAATTATCTGTGCATACAGCCCACAGCTAAGGGAGGTCAGATGTAAATTTTATTTCACTTCTTTGGAAGCACAACATTTTCTAGAATGTTCTAAGAATACGGCTGAATTTTCTAATAACAAAAAGAATCCAATAAATCCTGAAAAAATAAAATAACTTATAATTTCACAGGGAAAAGGGGGGAAAAAAAGGAAGGAAGATTCAGAAACGCAGAAAATGCTCAAAGACCTTCAGGGTAGAGATCCAGCACTTCCTACAACACTCAATCACACTACTAAAAGATGAAAGCAATTTCTTCTATGTTTTAGTCACAACTCACAATCACTTAGAATTGAAGGAGAAATTAATACTTCCAAAAGGCTAGGCTTTAAGTTCAGCTAATATGTCATCATACCAGTCAAAAATGAAAATGTTTTAGCAGCAAAAGATGAGAATTGAGTAAGAAGTTAAATATCTACAAAGTTGTAGTTCTACAACTCAGCAAATATTTGGAACTTGATTACCAAATGCGAAAATCTTCCAGCAAACAAAATCTTATAATTGAATTGAAACTTGAAAATTTTCAGGCAGTAGATTCCAATTCGGCAAATCGACATTATAAACTAATATAAACACATAACTAACAGAAGATTGTCGTTTTATATGATATGTAAAATCTCATTCCTTCTAATCTATTAATAAATGCACAACTTAATGTGTCAGATCACAGAGGAATGACCAAATTTTAGTGAAGAAAAGCTTGAAATATGGATCGAAGTTATATCTTTTCAAAATGGTAATCTTAAACTTCTGCAAATAATTTGCTGGTTACCAAATATATAAATTAGCAAATAAAATCATAGAATTGAATGCAGGAATCAATCTTCTGCAAGAGGCAGTCTTAACATTCAACCAATAGAAAAGACGTCGAAATACCTTTTGCTGTAATCCGGCAGTAGCATTGATCGATAAATAATAAGATTACAGGCTTACAACAAAATAAACAACTTCTAGAGTGCCTAAAATATGAATTAAAATCATATTTTCAAAATGATCGGTCCTAACATTCAGCACTCAGAATTCCAATCAAATACAAAGGAAAAAATTAATTAAATTCTTATTTTTCTGTGATCCAATAAATTTATAAACCTTGAAAAAGTAAAATCAGACAAGAGAACTCGGCATGCTTAAAATTTCAGCAAAAACTATCAAATGTTAAGAAATCAAGAAATTGAAAAGGGGAAAATGAACGTGATGTACCTTTCAGTGGGTAAGTGGAAAAGGGAGGGAATTGTGGAGATCCCAGAATGTGTGAAACTCAACAACTACCGCGTCGTTGTTTCTTGAATTTATAGGCGTGGGGCCGTGTTTCTTGAATGGTAGCAACCGATTGGGATGCTATTTTTTTTTTTACTCAAATTCTGATGAAATTTATTTTCCAACTTTTGGTTGCCTGGCCATATTTTCCTAAAAACAAGGAAAATGTTTTTTTTTTTTTAAGTTGGTTTGTATTTTTCATGTAATTTAGTCTAGGGGTGTCCAAAAATCTCGAACCGAATCGAGCGGTTTTTCATAAATTAAATACCCGAATGGGTACCCGAATCGAGAACCGATGGGTATGGGTCGGGTCTCGGGTCTAGACCAAGAACCGAATAAGAACCGAAACTAAATAAATTTTTTATTTTTTTATTAAATTAATTAAATTATTTTATTTTTTCCTAAATAAATTAACAAATTAATTAATTGAATCGATCATTTCATAATTTAAGCCTTGAGCTTCAATTTTTTTAATATGGATCACCGACATTTTAATATTAATATCTACTTTTTGGTATTTGTATGTATTGAATTAATATTATTCGAGAGCTAGTTATTTATATATTTTTTAATTGAGCTACGTTAATTTGTACGAATGAAATGTCATTAATTATATTTATGTAGTGTTGCTGTAAATGTTAAAAAATTTAATTATGGCATGGAACCGAAATAATCCGAACCGAACCGAACCCGAACGATTCCATAATTATATTTGGACTCGACGGGTTCATTTATTAAATACCCGAAAATTTTGGAACCGAGCAGAACTGAACCGATCCACGAACAGCCATAATTTAGTCTCTCCCTTATATATCCCCTCTCTCGTTTATTCACAATGAGAAATAGACAAGTGTGATATTTTTTAGGTTGAAAACTAAATCAATCAAATACATTTAATTAATAATTTTCATACAGATAAGTTTTAAACAATTGAAATGTCTACAATTTATTTTTTCCCATGCAAATTTCATGTTCGCAATCAAACGTACCCTAATATCAAATATTAATAGTTTAGAGTAGAGTTAATTGTCCTAATAATCACCCAACTTAAATGTATTTTTTATTGCTAAGTTTAAAATATCGAGTTTTAGTCACTTAACATATCTTAATGTTGAACGTTACTCACTGCACAACATTTGTTTCAAACTTCTAACGAACCGATGACATGACTGACGAAGTGCACATGTGACCCCTGGTCACGTAGTTACCAAATTGTCACGTGAGAAAAAAAAAGTCTTCAATTGCTCATTATACTTTTAAAAAGTCTTCGATTGCTCATTGAATTTTGAGGTAGTTGAATTTTGATCATTAAACTTATAAAAATGACATCATTCTGTTGTTTGCTACAAATGTATGCCATGTGCGCGTACATATAATAAAGTGGACAAACGAGTCCAAATTGTCAATCCCACCAGTAATTATTCTCAATTACACAATAGTTAAATTTAATTTTGAGCATTGCTAGGGGTACATCACCTCACGCATAAGGGTCTACATCCCTCTCACATGGGGTGAGACCCACTCGAATAAAAAAATATTATTTCAGTGGGTCTCACCTCCCATGTGAGAGGGGTGTAGACTCTTATGTACAATGAATGATGTACAAGTAGATAAATCCTTTAATTTTAACAACAAAACACACAATAAATTTGAACTTTGATGTTGATGGAAGCAGCTTAAAATTCTATAAAAATAATGAAAAAAACACGTACATATTATTTGATCTTTTCCATTACCTAGTACTAGAATCAAATAATTTAAGAACGTAAATGCATGAATTAAACATGCCATAAAAATTGGAAAAGTATACAAAACGATGCCAATGAACTTAAATTGCCCGATTTTCACGAGTTATAATATCGCACACTACTAATTCAGCCTTAAGAAAATATCGTATTTCATTATAGTTCTAAAATGAATACTAAAACCTACGAGTAACTTAAGTAATCTACTAAGTAGAGCAAACGTGTTAAAAGAAAAAAATTACTTATAAAACTACCAAAAACAAAAACAGGGGATTAATTTCACAAATGGTCACTGAATTTATCTAGAAATTACAAAAACGATCATTGAAGTTTAAAACTTGCAGAAACGATCGCTGAAATTTCATTCGCTTTCACAAACGGTCAGTGAAGAAATGTTATGGTTTTAATTCAAACTTAAATGGCCAAAACATGTGGACATAGAAGTTTGACCACATCAAGTGCAAATTTATTCTAAACGAGAATACACTATATTTTTATGTGAACTAAAATAAATAAAAGTGCATTAAAAACTATGAAATCTATGCACGATCACACAAAACATAGAAAAGTATTTACTTCATATCTAAATTTATGGTCTTGTACGTATATAGGCGGAACGAGAATTAAAATATCACTTTTACAATTTTCATCTAATTTACTTCAAATGTGGACACTTGAGGTGGTCAAATTTCTATGTCCACGTGTTTTGGTCCTTTAAGTTTGAATCAAAATCATAACTTTCAGTGATCGTTTGTGAAACAAATTAAAATTCAGAAACTGTTTGTGAAAGCACATGAAACTTTAATGACCGTTTTTGCAAATTTTAAACTTTAATGACTGTTTTGTAATTTTTACGTAAGTTCAGTGACCGTTTGTGAAATTAACCCAAAAAAAAAAAATACTTATCAAAATATAACTGGGACCTGAATGGTTAAATTATATAAATAAAATACGAACATTAATAAATGAAATGGGCAGTGGAATCTAAGAATCAAGACAAAGAGTTAACTACGTTATCTAGAATGAAGAATCTAATAATATTATTATGTATTATTTATTTTATGAGAAATCATTTTGATAATTTGGCCGTATGTTCCAAACAGTTGGTTGCTTTCCACTATGTCTGTTATATGGAATATATGCTTATTTATGATGTTTGGAGCTTTATTTCGGATTCTTCACTCTCCACAAGCCACCTGTTGTGGAATTTTGTAGTAAAAAAATGTCTTTCATTTAAAGGCACTCTAACGTGTCAGTGTACAATATTTTATTGATCTAAAAGGTATACGATCCTGAGCTGCTGAGCATATTATAATTAAAAAAGTACCTTTCTTCAAAGAATCCAATTCATGATTTCTTAATTTATTGCAATCTAAATCGTCGTGGCCTTAACTACCTCTTGACATTTAAGATATATTTAAGAAAACTTGCAATGAGTTCTTATCACTTGCAAGAAGTGCAAACGAGTCGTTAACCTGTTAAACGTTGGCATTGCCAACCTCGAATCTTTCATATCATGGAGGGAGTTCTTTTCTATGGATATCCAAAACTTCATCAAAGCGGTCAATCTTTTCATTAAGAGGAACATGACAACTTCCTTAGAAATCCCTATCGAAAGAACATGCAAATATGATGGGGGTCGTCTTGAACAACATAAATGCACCAGCATTGTGTACACAATTATATACCGGTCATCAATGTAGTACAACTATATACAATTGTGTTCATGCCACAATCCATACAAAATCAAAAGCTCAAAGGTACAAACACCCCCACGAACTAGTTTCTTGTATTAAAACATTTTCACCGACAACATTTGAAATTACAAACTACTATGTGTGTGTACTTAGCTGCAAATTTCGAATATTTGCATAGCATATTGTATGGCTGCATACATCTATTAGTTAGACAAAATCCTAGGTAAAACTGATTTGGAAAAAAATGAGATCTCTAAACAATCGAGAATATGGAATTACCCTTCAATCACGAATTCTATTATCGTATAAATTGTATGTTAGCTCCATCAAACCCAAGATACGGAATCAATATCGTCTCTTGATTTTTTATACAGTTCAATGTCGAAGAAATTTTCGAAAAATCTTGATCCAAACTTAGTTTAATCAATCAAACAAACACCAATCGAGGAGGCTCGACCCACAACTTTACCCACTTGGTTTCTACAAGTTTACTCACCCACAAATGGTACACTTGGTTATTGGTTTGCAAACCATAAAGAAAGAGTAAATAGAGTAGCAATTGGAATCTCAAGGAAGAAGAACGAAAAACTGGTCAAACCCCACGCTTTTTCTCACTTTCTCACAAACCAACACGTAGGAACGGCTCTAGCAGGAAGCCACATATATATTACTTAAGTTATCACATGTTGTGCCAACAATGGGAAGCTAATGGGCCAACAACCAAAAAACCAATCCAATGGGCCAACAAACCTAATAACAAATAGAGAAAATTATCTTAAACTCTTCTTTTCAAGATTACAATTCAAAAATAAGATGATAAAGTTTACAATTCAAAAATTAGGTGGTAAATAGGATTTGAAAATTATAATTAATAAAAATTTAATCACACCTAACAGATTGACCCACGCACCTCCAATTCATTTCAAACCCTATCTTCATACTATCTCTACTTTTTCTCCTTCATCACCCCTCCCTACTCCCACACCCCTCCCCTTCTACCATTCTTCTTTCCGGCCATGGCTGCAGCTTTGGCTGCAGGTGGCAACACCTACATATTTTCCCTACTTGTTGTCTCCATCCAACGTCTCTTCACATCCACTCACCACTTACCACCTTCACTCCCTAACATGTCTCGTTTATGGCGTCGTTGCACGTAACGGAGCAGAACTGTTGCGAGCAGCAGAGAGTGTAGCTTGCAGGGCCTCTGTTGCAAGGAGCGCTGACAACGATAATCTTATTGGAAGCGAATCGGACTCCCTTGATGTCGGAATGTCATTGTCACCGATTAGTCAGTGAGATGGCTCCATATTGCAACAACACAAGGATAGAACCCAAAGCACCATTCTTCATTACAAGAAATCCTAAAACTCTTCGTCGAAAGGCACAATAAAATTCTGCTCGTAGATAGAATTTTTAAAAAGTCGACCTTGAAGTCATCTATAACGAATAGTAAATTGATTGATAAGGATTGAATTGATTGATGAAGGTTGAAGAGGGGATGCGAATTCATTGTCATGGATTTAGGTCGAAGGTGGTAGTGGTACATTGGAGATGATGGTGGTGGATTGTGTTGGCTGAATTGCTTTTCCAAATCTAGCGTATGACCAAAGAGGAGGTATTGGCCGAGCTTCAAAAATTCAAAGACCATGTCATTGAATGTAACAAGGATGACAACTAGTAGCTTGAGCACTTGCAAAAAAGTATTATGTATTTCTTTAGTTCGACTCGAGTGATATCAAATTTAAAATTTCTAGATGTTGGGATGGACAGTAAACACTATGTGTAGGGTGTTTCTTGTGCTTTTTTATGTTTGAAAACATTTGCTTGATTATTTTTTTGTTTGTTAACATGAACAGGTTGGCATTATTTTTGTTGACGCAGTTTAACAGTTAATAAAGTTTGCTGATGGTATTAACTTGCTAACATTGTTAAGTGAACACTTGTAATTTATGTTGGTCTTCCTAATTTTCTTGATGGTGTTGGTCGTAATTTTAAGTTGAAGGTGGTAGTGGTGGTGCATTGGAGGTGATGGTGGCAATGACTAGTGGTGGATTGTGGTGGTTGTTCATGCTATAAGGGTATTTGTTTGTGGTGACTATTTGTGACCAAATATATGTTTATTGTAGCTGGTTGTAACCAAATATGTGTTCATTGTGACGATTGTAACCGGTTGTGATTGGTTGTTAACGAGACACGGCTAGTGTCTCCGTACCGCATAGAGACACGAAGACACGGGCATGTCTCCATGCTTAATTGTGACTGATTGTGATCAATTTCGTGTTAATTGTAATTGGTTGTGACTTGATCACATACCATGTCACAATTAAGATTGAATTGGTTACAAACAGTCACACTGAATACAAATTTAGTCACAAATGACACGTCAGCGACTTGACATTTTAAATTTTTGAAAATTCTTTGTAAGGTAGGGATGGGATAGGTGGATCCATGGATGGGAGGTGTGATTTCCAATTTTTTAATAACTGAAATTTTTTTGTAAGGTGGGGTGTGGTGATTTTCAGATTTGAATTTCTGGAAATTTTTTGTGGAGGTGGGGTGGGGTGGGGTGGGGTAGGTCCGTGGGATGGTGTGATTTTCATATTTGAATTTCTGGAATTTTTAGTGTGGGTGCGGTGGTTTAGGGGGTGGCCGTGTGGGGTGAGGTAGAAATAATTAATTATATAATATATGTATATATTTAATTAGAATTAATACTTGAATTCTGAAATAATTTAACAAGTTTGTTAGTTTTTAAATGTGATTTTAATATGTAAGATTTATGTATTATTCCCTAACCAATATATCACCACCAATGCAAAGCCATAACTTGGGTCATACTCGAGTGTTGGGTCACGAGTAACATTAACTAAATTAAGTTGCTTCTAGTGGCCCCAAATTATTTTTGGGTCGAGCCATCACTAAGGTGTTGATATAAATTATCCAACATCGTATTAACATCATCGTTTTGGATTTATTGGGTATAAAAAAAACCTAACATTCAAGCCTTTTGGCACATTGCAGTCTTGACTTCGTCAATGACGGATCTTCATCCAACAAGTCCGAGAGTTGTTTACCCTAAAATAATAGCAAATCCACAAAAACCATGAATATGATACTGCAGCTTTTAGCGAGCATCAACTTGTGGTGTGGTGTGGTGTGGTGTGGTGGGGTGGGGTGGGTGTGGGAGGAGGTGGGGGAGAGCTCACATTCAGAGCATTAGTTCCTTTGTCCATCAAATCAAGTTTTGTCAACACTACAAATGTGCGTTGACCTAAAATTATTGCAAATAGAGCTCCATAAAAATGGCAAACACAACTTTTGCAGATCTAAAATTTAGATTAATCAAAGACAAGCAAACATACCCATCAGGTCGACTTCCCTAGAAAGTTTAATAGCATCTGATGTGGTGATATCATGGTTTACTAGAGAGCTAGTATGATGCAGTTGGGATCCACATGCACAAGATCCATTACAAGGCAAAAAAAAAATTTCAATAGAGCGCACTATCAGAGTTGTATCCATATGAATACTCGTCCAATATAAGAAGGAAAGGAACAAAGGCAAGCATATTCATGTGAATCATCATTTTATAAACACCTATAATAGTTGATTTATAGGACAATAAACTTGAGTTGCAGTCTAGTAACTACTAAAATCAAAGAAGTGATAATGTAGTACAATAAGAGAGACTGTCATCTTCACCTTGTCAACAAAAGATTGAACCAAAGCTTCAATGTTGGGCTATACTTTTAGGTTGTCCCTCTGCAAAGAACAAATGTCGTTTTATTTGTTGAAGTTAACGTTAATTAAGTTAGACGAAAAACAAATCAGTACATATGTACGTGCCAACAGCAACTTTGATAAAACCAGACAGATCAACTAAAGTTAAGTCGACAACTGCAAGACGAAACCACTGTATGTCAGTGGGAAGAATATTGAAAGTGAAATACCTCAAATAATGAAGTGTGTCCTGAATACTTGAATAGTTGACAACCTGTTCCTTGTCAACAATCAAGCTTAGATACTTGAAATAATCACTTGTTGAGACCTTTAATTTGTCATGTTTCTACTTAACTTCTACTAACTAAAAGGGATATGAATTTAGTTTGTCCTAATCCAACTTAACATAAAACCTTTAGTTTCTACATTAATTATTTCAATGTTAAAACTACCATGTATCTCCTTCAGTGCCTAATCAATTAAAACTATATCATCAGCAAATGGAACATGCCAGAACTGTTGATGATCCAGTTAAATAGGGGCATCACTAGGTAATGGAAAAATTAGAACTGCATATTCCTTTCTTTCAACGGTAGGAAAAGAAATTGGACTGGTGAAAAATACCATTTGGAGAATAAATACTGAGGTAAATATGAATTGGAGAAATATATTTTGTGACTCTACCGGTTTCATCCTAAATTTCCTTGCGAACCAAGGCTGCAAAAGAAAAATGAAATGTAAAATTTATAGTTTGCTCTGTAGGATAATTGTTTCAAGTACTTGGGTACCGAATTTACACACTAAATATCGGATTTACAGCTTAGATACTATATTTACAGAATGTATACCGGATTTGCAGAATTATGAAAGTGCAAGAACGAGCAACATAAATAATTAAAAAAAACAAATAAACAGCAAACAACTTTTAACCATAAGTCTGTGTTACACACAGTTTCCTTAAAAGAGATTCGCTACCTCACCGTACGTGCTTGAGGTGTAATTTTTGTGTCTGCTTCCCAGAATACAACGGTAAGACAATATAATCTGAGCACCATAGATTATACTCCAACAAACTGACTTAGTGCTCGAACAGTAACACCACAACGACTCAAACAGAAATGAAAACAGAGACAAAAAAATTGAACTGTATGCAGATATTCATGTACTGAAGACTGGAAAAACGAGATATATATAGGCTTAGGATCCTGTAACTTTCCCACTTATTTCATGGCAATTACAATAAGAGTTTTAGGAATTTCAACAGTTTTGGAAAATGAAAAGTCTGTTGAAAACATTAAAAATGTAGCAAAACGTAGGCTCTTCAAAGGGGCCAATTTTTGGTCAATCCGGTCCGACATTCGTGTACGCAAATCGCGCCCGCACACAAGTTCAAGGTCCGAAGCCTCTTTTGGTCAGTGACTTGCACTTCCCTGCACGCGCGTAGAGAGAGCCTCTATGCTACACATGATTACATTATTCTAAAGTGCAATCCTTTATAAAGTGGTTTTAGATTTCATTCACTTCCTATATGGGACAAAGATAACTTTTTTACTTTTCCCACCAACCTAAACTTCTTTCACATGGCATACTTTGATCTTCAATTTCTTATTCACTCGAACATCATTTTTGGTAAATATATGATTTCGATGTACTCACGGAGGAAAATACAAATCAACTTTCATATTCCAAAATAGCCAACCGAGTCCCGCTCAAAATTCGTACCAAAGTCAGCTAAAACTCAATTTTTTCCAACAATCCCCCACATGAATGAAAATTGGGAGCGACACATGACGACTTGTTGATACAGCTCAACAGTTGAAACCTGTATAAGATAGGTAGGTGTTACCGTTTGAACCTTCCCCTGTGGAAGCATATTTACTTTACTAGCTGATCAGTCGACGCGATGTCTTTGAACTGTTCTGCCGTTTATGTAAACGATGATATACTCCACACGTGATTCATCCTAACACATTTCAGTTCTCATTATTATGTTCGTTTTGGCCATGAACATACGCCTGATTCTGTGAGAGTTCACAAGAATTGCGCCCCACACAATTCCCCTAGAAGCGGCCCTACTTCTCTCTCACATAGGTGATTTCTTATTACAAGTAACCCGCATTAATTGGCTCAAATTTTGACGCATAAGAAGCATATTGTTTATCTTTCATCTTTACGGGCATCACTGTTGTACCATAGGAATGGACAGAAGGTAATATCCCCCACAGTGATTCTATCAAGTCTTTACAATTAGGTTGTCCCTTTGAACCTAGATCTTGGGATCTCCAGTCAACTAGATTGGGTTTTCCTTTATATTAACTTATCCATTCAAGGGCTTAGTCTCGTTCCTCTCGATGATTTTTCTACTAACTCTCTATTTAACCCTTTGGTTAGCGGATCCGCAATGTTATCATTTGACTTTACATAGTCAATAGTGATAACTCCAGTAGAGAGTAGTTGCCTTATAGTATTATGTCTACGACGTATATGTCTAGAGTTACCATTGTACATATTACTCTGTGCCCTTCCAATTGCTGATTGACTATCACACTATATGCAAATTGCTGGCACAGGTTTTGACCATCTTGGAATATCCTCTAAGAAGTTGCACAACCACTTAGCCTCTTCTCCACTTTTATCTAGAGCTATAAACTCAGATTCCATAGTGGATCTAGCTATCACTGTTTATTTAGAGGATTTCCAAGATATAGATGCACCTGCCAATGTGAATACAAATCCACTCGTGGACTTTGAGTCTTTTATATCAGATATTCAATTAGCATCAGTATATCCTTCAATGGTCGCTGGATAGCTTGTATAGTACAATCCAAAATTATGAGTATATCTCAAGTACGTCAGTACTCTTACTATTCCTTTCCAGTGATCAGCTCTTGGATAACTCGTATATCTACTCAGTTTACTCAATGTGTAGGCTATGTCTGGTCTTGTACAACTCATCAAGTACATCAGACTCCCAATAACTCTCGAGTATTCTACTTGAGACACACTTTCACCTTTGTTTTTGGATAGATATTGACTTGTATCTATCGGTGTTCTAGCCATTTCAGTATCATCCTTACTGAACTTTTCTAGAATTTTATCCACATAATGTGACTGGTTTAGAACAAGCTCTTCTGATGTTTTTGAAATTTTGACTCCAAGTATAACATCAGCTAAACTTATATCCTTCATGTCAAATCTCGAATTTAACATGTCTTTAGTGGATTTAATAAGCATGTCGTCAACATAAAGACATAAAATGACATAACCATTTCTAATGTCTTTAACTTAAACACATTTGTCACACTCGTTGATTTTAAATCCACTCTTCATCATGACACTGTCAAATTTTTCATGTCATTGTTTCAGTGTTTGTTTCAGGCCATATAATGATTTCACCAATTTACAAACATTCTTTTCTTGCCCTGGAGATGAAATCCATCGGGTTGTTCCATATAGATTTCTTCATCTAAATCTCCATTCAGGAAGGCAGTCTTAACATCCATTTGATGTACTTTAAGATTTCGTAGAGCAACAATCGCAAATATCATCCTAATAGATGTTATTCTCGTTACTGGAGAATATGTATCAAAGTAATCAAGGTCTTCTCGTTGTCTATAACCTTTTATTACTAATCTGGCCTTATACTTTTCAATAGATCCATCTGCTTTCATCTTTCGTTTGAAAATTTATCTATAGCCTAGTGGTTTACTTTCTGGAGGAAGATCTACTAGCTTCCATGTATGATTTTGTAAAATGGAATCTATTTGACTTTTAATGGCATCTTTCCATTGAGGTCCTTCTGAGGAGTTCACAGTTTCTTGATAGCTTAGAGATTCACTTTCTAGCATATAGGTCAAAAAATCTGGACCATAAGATTTTTCTGTCATTTTCCTTTTGCTACGTCTTGGTTCAACCTTAACCTCGTCTTCTTATTCTTGGTCATATGTCCGTTTAGAAGAGCTTGCCTCTTCTTTGGACTTGCATGGAAATACGCGTTCAAAGAACGAAGCATTTCTCGATTCCATTATCGTGTTTTTGTGTATATCTGAGATTTTAGATTCATACACAAAAAATCGATAAGCACTACTATTTTGAGCATATCCAATGAAGATACAATCTACAGTTTTCGGGTCTATCTTTACCTTGTTTGGTGTTGGGACAGCCACTTTAGCAAGACACCGCCACACTCGTAAGTATTTGTAGGAAGACGTTCTTTCTTTCCATAACTCATAAAGGGTCTTTTCCATTTTCTTTCGAGACACCTTATTTAAAATGTAATTTGCTAATAACACAGCCTCCTTCCACATGTTCTGGGGTAATCCAGAACTCGCCAACATTGCATTCATCATTTCTTTTAAGGTGCGATTTTTCCTTTCAGCAACACCATTTTGTTACGCTGAATAAGGTGCGGTGGTTTCATATATGATTTCGTGTTGTGCACAGAATTCAGCGAATGGTGTTTCATACTCACCACCTCGATCGTTTCTTATCATCTTTATTTTCTTGTTAAGTTGGTTCTCAACTTCATTCTTGTAGAGAATAAATTTCTCAATCGCTTCATCCTTACTTTTTAGCAAGTACACATAGCAATATTTTGTGCTATTGTCGACAAAAGTAATGAAATACTTGTTGCCACATCTTGTTTGTACAAATTTTAAGTCACATATATCGCTGTGAATTAAATCAAGTGGTTCTGTATTCCATTCAATTGATTTAAATGATGACCTTGTCAATTTTGCCTCAACACAAGTTTCACACTTATGTTTTGAATCAATATGGAACGCAGTTATGCAATTCAAGTTAACTAGTCTACGTAAAGTATCATAGTTAACATGTCTTAGTCTACCATGACATACATTGGAAGACTCAAGCAAGTAAGCAGAAGAGTTTACTTTATTCATTTTTGGTTTAACAACCATTACATTCAACTTAAACATACCATCAGAAACTTAACATTTTCCGACAAACATTCCACTCTTTGACGAAATGACTTTGTCCGACTCAAATACAATACGAAAATCATGCTTATTTAAAAGCGACCTGGACACAAGGTTCTTGCGGATTTCCGGCACATATGGCACATTGTTAAGAGTCGGCTCTTTTCCCAATGTCATCTTCAGAACTACCTTCCCTTGTCCCTTGATTTCAGAAGTTGTTGAATTTCCCATGAATAACTTTTTTCCATTCTCTATTGCTTCAAAAGCTGTAAACAGTTCTTTATCAGAACACACATGCCTCGTAGCTCCGGTGTCAATCCACCATTCTTTTGGGTTTGAGCCCACCATATTCACTTCAGAAATGACGGCTGCGAGATTCATCTCCACCACATCATGTGCCATGTAGTCAACCACATTTGTTTATTTCTTTTTCTTTGGCAATCTGCACTTCGAAGACTTGTGACCCGCTTTGTCACAATTGAAGCATTTCCCTTGAAACTTCCTTTTATAAATTCCACATTTAGGTCCTAGCTTGGTCCCTTTACCACCGGATGACCCAACTTTATTCTTGTAGCCTTTATTGCTTTGACCACGCTTCACAACGTTGGCTTTAGCAATACTAGGATTGAACTACTTCTTCTCGGAACTCTTGTTGTCTTCTTCAATTCGAAGTCTAACAACTAGTTCTTCGACATTCATTTCCTTTCATTTGTGCTTCAGGTAATTCTTGAAATCTTTTCATGCGGGAGGCAATTTTTCAATAAGTGCAGCCACTTGGAAAGTTTCACTCAACATCATGCCTTCGGCATGAATTTCGTGAAGAATTACTTGGAGTTCTTGCACTTGACTGATTACAGTTTTGGAGTACACTATCTTATAATCTAAGAATCTGCCGACAATTAACTTTTTAGCTCCGGCATCCTCATTTTTATATTTTCGGCCCAAAAACTCCCACAACTCCTTAGCAGTTTTCATAGTACTACATAAGTTGTATAGTGTGTCTACTAAGCTATTCATAATGTAGTTTCGGCATAGAAAATCTGAATAGTTCCAAGCATGAAGTGCACTGATCGCTTGAATGTCTCTCTCACCTTCATTAAATTTTGGAGCAGTTTCAGTCAAGAATCTCGCAAGATTCAAGGTGGTCAGATAAAATAGCATTTTCTGCTGCCACCTCTTGAAATTCAAACCATTGAATTTCTCCGATTTTTCACCATGATTAACCAGAACAGTAATGGTATGGCCAGGTGTTTGACTCACAACATGACTTGGCAATCTAGCCACAGTCTGATAACTTGGCCCTTGAGCCACGACAGAGCCCATAGCCTGATTTTTAGTAGCCACAGCTTGGGTTACATCCATGTTGGTTTGATTGGTAGCCATTTCTGAAAATGAAGTAAATATATTAGTTTCCATAAACCAAATGAAAACTTATCTTTAAAGGAACAAGTTGTTTTAAGTTTGTAGGATAATTGTTTCAAGTACTTGGATACCAAATTTACACTTGGATATCAGATTTACACACTAAATATCGGATTTACAGTTTAGATACCATATTTGCAGAATGTTTACCGGATTTGCAGAATTATGAAAGTGCAAGAACGAGCAACATAAATAATTTTAAAAAAAAACATCAAACAACTTTTAACATGTGGCCTGTGTTACACACAGTTTCCTTAAAACAGATTCGCCCCCTCACCGTACGTGCTTGAGGTGTAATTTTTGCGTCTGCTTCCCAAGATACAACGATAAGACAGTATAATCTGAGCACCATAGATTATACTCCAGCGAACTAACTTAGTGCCCAAACAGTATCACCACAACGACTCAAACAGAAATGAAAACATAGATATATATAGGCTTGGGATCTTGTAACTTGACCACTTATTTCATGGCAATTACAACAGAAGTTATAGGAATTTCAACAATTTTGGAAAATGAAAAGTCTGTTGAAAACATTAAAAATGTAGCAAAACGTAGGCTCTTCAAATGGGCCAATTTTTGGTCAATTCGGTCCGACATTCGTGTACGCAGATCGGACCCGCACACAAGTTTAAGGTCCGAAGCCTCTTTTGGTCCGTGATTTGCACCCCCCTGCGTGCACGTGGAGAGAGTCTCTATGCTACACATGATTACATCATTCTAAAATACAATCCTTTATAAAGTGGTTTTAGATTTCATCAACTTCTTATGTGGGACAAAAATAACTTTTTACTTTTCCCACCAACCTAAACTCCGTTCGCATTGCATACTTTGAGTTTCAATTTCTCATTCACCCGAGCTTCATTTTTGACAAGTATATGGATTCGATGTACTCACGGAGGAGAATACAAATCAACTTTCATATTTGAAAATAGCCAACCAGGTCCCGCTCAGAATTCGTGCCAAAACTCAATTTTTTCCAACATGTTCTTCCAAGTAATTGATCCCGGTACAATCAATTCCACCAAAAAACACTGGAAAAAAGCTGCAAAACATCTCTCAGAGTTTTCCTCAATTTCAAGATAAACTTATATAGTTATACCTAAGGAGGTATAATTTCAATACAAATTAAAAATTTTAAAAATAGAAGCTTCACATACAAAAATCAATAAATGTTGTCGGGCAAATGTGCAAATTCTGCATATCCCTGCTGTCCTTTGTCCATCTTGTGCAGTTGCAACACCAAAGGCCGTCTTATAACTACAATCATGCTACATGAACATCAAAGTTGGCACAATGTCACGTGGCTATTATCATTGGACAATATAAAACATATTCAACCTTTTCATCTAATCATCTACTGACACGTGTAATTATGTTAATTTTTATGTCAAATTCTTCTAGCAAAGTAGCTTTATCCTTGTAACTATCCATGCACAGTTGGGGACAAATTTTACAAAATTGTAATTGTGGGGTCAAAATTGAAAATTGTAAAGGTTTTTTTTTTTTATTATTTTATGAAAACTTTGTGTAAAATCTTGAAAAATCTATTTCAAAATTTTGGATTTCAAACTTTATGGCCACCACCAACGATGGCAAAAGAGGGGAGGGCATCCCAAAGAGAAGCAAACGCCGCCATAATCACCTAGCTCTGTGCAAGCCATCTGTACCCCATTAACCAATCCAATCAAACTCTCCATCGTAGTCATCTTTTTGCAAATTCCAATTTTTTTCTATTTCGTACAACCACAATAGTAGATAAAAATTTGAACTTTATGATGAATATTCATCACAAAAATACGAAAGTGATATTAAACTTGGAAAGCCATAATTCAAAAGCTAACTATTGAAATTGAACAATACAAGTCTATATAAATTACACACCAAAAATACATACTTTCAATGTGGGATTCAAGTCACATATCTTGTGATGGATACCAAGACAATCCCCCACGCTCCATGATCCCTTGTTTATTTCGGATTGGCTTTGAACGTGATTAGTTCCGGACGAACACTGATATGCCCGCATCACCATCCACTTTGCTCGATTGCAACCGGAAGGCATGGTGCCTGCTTCGATACCATTGATATAAATCTTGAGAAAGTCGCAACTCAAAAACTAATTATTGGAGAAATTAAATCTATGTAAATCACCTACCAAAAATCCATACTTTGAATATGGAGTTTGTCCACATTTTTAATTTTATGTAAATTTACTTAAATAGAGAAGAATAAATTCAACTAAATCTATTACTTTAAATTCATTTGCTAATTTTTTTCTTTTCTTTTCTTCATTGGATTTGTTTGGTACAAGTTAATCATCATCGTCATCATCGTCATCATCCACTATTCATAAAATTTGAGAAATCATTAGAATGTAATCTGTGTTATAAACAAAAGATGTTTTGCTTCAACAAAATTTTTTTCTTGCAAGTGAAGATCCCAAAAGTTTAATAAACTTGTATTCCCTTCCCGCTAGAGATGTTGACGGGGCGGATTCAGGATGGGGCACCCCGCCCCACGTTAGACGGGGAGGGGCGCCGGCCTGCCTCCCCTTTTTTCAGTTAACTATTTTTTTTAATTTGTAGTTAATTTTTTTTATTCTTCACGGGGCGGCGCAAATTTTTTTGCCATCACTACTTCCCACATGAGAGGGGGAGCCGCGTTTTCCCCCTACACCGACCCAAAAAATGAAAAAATAAAATAAAATTGTATAAGAGCATTTCCAATAGACTCTTTAAACATGAAATGTTCTCTATTTTAAAGAGTCAACATCTAAAATCATACTCAAAGAGACTCTTTAAATTAATATTTTAATTTAGGGAGTAGGTTTGGCTCTCAAAATTTGGAGAGTCAAACCCACTCTCTATAATTAAATGCATTCAAAAAGTTTCAATTTTCAATGTAGGAAAATAATCTAAAGAAAAGCTAGTTAAAATAAAAGATAAAGAAAAATAGTAAATATTTTTTAGGAGTAATAAAATTAAGTGTTAAATATAAAGAGCTTGTTAGAGTACTTTAAAATTTTAACTCTCTAAATTTATAGATACTCTTCAAATGATATAATATACTCTTTAAAAATCGAGAGCATGTTGGAGATGCTCTAACATTAACACATACATTATTCTATAAGTAACACGATGGTACCCTAAAATGTTGGTTTTAATATAAAAATTAAAATTTTAATGTTACTTTACAACTAATACAATACCTATAAAAATATTGTTTTTAGAATAAAAATTTGTTATATTAATTATACTAATAAACTAGTTGTACATTCTTAGTGTACATTAAGTTTGATATTGTATAATGTATAGAAAATTTCAATGTTACATTACAATACAATAACCTATAAAAATATTGTTTTTTGAATAAAAAATTGTTATATTAATTATACGAGTAAACTAGCTGAAATTTTTTAGTGTACGTTAAGTTTGAAAATGTATAATGTGTAGAAAATAGTGTCATTGATTTGAATAAGTGTTGTAAAAATCAATTATCACGATTACTGTTATGTCAAATTTAGCATTGGGTCACATTAAAATTCTCATTCTCATTTTTCTACTCATTTTCAACCACATATTTTTCAATAAAATAATATTTTTCATTGCATCAATAATTTTTCATTCCTTTTCAACCACACATTCTTCATCAATCTACCATTCTAAAATAATGTGGTTCAAACACACCTTTAATATCAACCACAATGTATATATTCAAAACTCTTAATTATAAATGAAAATAATGTATTTTTGAAGAGATACAAAATATTAGCCCTATTTTGAGCCCCATTTTTGGGTAAAAATGCATTTTAGAATAATAATTTGTTAGAGAATGTGTAATTAAAAAATGAGGAAAATTTTGGATATATGTGTAAAATAATTTTATAAAAAATGTGTGATTAAAAATGAGTTTTGAAAAATGAGTTTTTGAAAAAATTGGGCCAAACGTGAACTAAAATAAGGTTACATGTACTATAAAAGTCAAGTATTTGATTGATCCGGACGGAGAGTCTTGAACAAGTTCGTTACGGTAGACTATTTTAGAGCATCTCCAAGATACTCTCTATTTTTAAAGAGTATATTCTATCATTTAGAGAACGTCTATAAATTTAGAGAACTAAAATTTTAAAGTACTCCAACAATCAATTTTACTACACCCAAAAAATATTTATTATTTTTCTTTATCTTTTATTTTTAACTAGTTTTTCTTTAAATTATCTTATTGCTTTCCCACGGTGAAAATTGAAACCTTTTCAATGCATTTATGCTCATTGTATTAATAATTAATAATCTTAAATTCTTTACGTATATTTTCCTCGTTCACGAACCAAGCCCTAGATTCCAAAATCCGGAGCAATTCCACCACCTCAAAACTGATATCCGGCCCAGGAATTTAAAGTTTTCATTCGGGAATCCGAACCTGTCATTCAGGTCCCATTTTTATGTCCTTTTTATTCTGAATTTTTGGATTTATTGTATTTGTTACAGTTTAGTTTGTTAATTAAGCATGATATTTTCATAAAAATATATGAAATTAACAAGATTCCGTCAGCAGATGTTTTTAGTTTATTTAGTGATTTTGAAGTTTTGATACTTATGAATTATGATGGACACACGATTTGTTTAAGTTAATTTAATTTCCCAGATTAATGGATTTTGCGCTACTGTTTTGTTTGCATCTACAACTTGGACGTTGTAAATTCCTTTGTAAATCACATTCTGATATGAAGATGGATAGTACCTTTCTATATTTCCAGTAATTTCTTCTGCGAATTTGCGCTTTTCCCTCTGAATGGAATGGTAAAAACGATTTACAGAATACTTTCCAATTATAATTCATTTTATGCTAATTAAATTACATAAGAGTCCACAATCCAATTACTTTTGTGTTACTAGTGGTGCAAAAATTTTAAATACAAAGTTTGGTGTTTATCATGGATTGTAAAATTGTAGATCCTTGACCATTTGCCTTTTCTGGTTGATGCCCCTTCTAGTTTTCAAAACATTTTTCTTACATGCCAAACTTTAGGTAGACGTTTTTTTTTGTTTTAATTATTGGCTGTCGCCTTTAAAATTTGAACTAAGTTTTTTAGTTTCAGCTTGTTGAAGAGAACTATGTGATTTTAAACTTACCAACACGAGATTTTTGTTGATTTCTTTCTTTTTTTCTAAACAGATTAGCCACTGCAATGGGAAAGAAGAAAACAGAGGAGGCTGGAAATAATACAAAAGCAAAGTCGAGCAGTAAAGAGAAGCTCTCAGTCTCTGCAATGCTTGCCAGCATGGACCAAAAGCCTGATAAATCAAAGAAAGGGTCTTCTATGTCAAGCTCCACTTCTAACAAGTCCAAATTGAAAGCACCTCCAAAACCATCATCGTATACTGACGATATTGATCTTCCTCCTTCGGATGATGAAGATGATGCTGAGGATGAGCAACAACAGAATGAGGTTCATAAACAGCCAAGCAGGCATAATAGAAGTGATGGAAAGCCTCTTGAAATTGCCGTAAGTGACAAAGAGTTGAAGAAACGAGAAAAGAAGGATATGTTTGCTGCACATGCTGCTGAACTAGCAAAGCAGGAGGCCCTTAAGGATGATCGCGATGCTTTTACTGTTGTAATTGGTAGCCGGGCTTCTACTCTTGATGGCCAGGACGATGCTGATGCTAATGTGAAAGATATAACAATTGATAACTTCTCTGTGTCTGCTCGTGGCAAAGAACTCTTGAAGAACACATCGGTGAAGATATCTCATGGAAAGAGGTATGGATTGGTTGGTCCAAATGGAATGGGTAAGTCTACCCTATTGAAGCTCCTTGCTTGGAGAAAGATACCCGTACCTAAAAACATAGATGTACTTTTGGTTGAACAAGAGGTCGTGGGTGATGATAGAACAGCACTTCAAGCAGTAGTTTCAGCCAATGAAGAACTTGTCAGGCTTCGACAAGAGGTTGCGTCGTTGCAAAATTTATCTGCTGACACCAGCGAAGATAATGAAGATGATGATGCCAACGGTGATGACGTGGGTGAGAAGCTTGCTGAATTGTATGAAAACTTGCAGCTGATGGGGTCAGATTCTGCCGAGGCTCAGGCTTCGAAAATTCTTGCTGGATTGGGTTTCACAAAGGATATGCAGGACCGTGCTACCCGGTCTTTTAGTGGTGGTTGGAGGATGAGAATTTCGTTGGCCAGGGCACTTTTTGTGCAGCCAACTCTGTTGTTGCTGGATGAACCTACCAATCATCTTGATCTCAGAGCTGTTCTCTGGTTAGAGGAGTACTTGTGCCGGTGGAAGAAAACTCTTGTTGTTGTTTCGCATGATCGGGATTTTCTCAATACAGTTTGCAATGAAATTATTCATCTCCATGACTTGAAACTCCACTTCTATCGTGGAAATTTCGATGATTTTGAAAGTGGATATGAGCAGCGTCGTAAAGAGATGAACAAGAAGTTTGAGATATATGACAAGCAAGTGAAAGCTGCTAGGCGGTCTGGGAGTCGCGCTCAGCAAGAGAAGGTCAAGGATCGAGCAAAATTTGCTGCTTCCAAGGAAGCATCTAAGAACAAGTCTAAAGGAAAGGTTGATGAAGATGAGCTTGTGCGTGAGGCACCTCAGAAATGGAGAGATTACAGCGTGGAGTTTCATTTTCCCGAACCAACTGAGCTAACTCCGCCACTTCTGCAACTAATTGAAGTTAGTTTCAGTTATCCAAACAGAGAGGATTTTAAACTCTCCAATGTTGATGTTGGCATTGATATGGGGACTCGTGTTGCTATTGTTGGGCCTAATGGAGCTGGGAAGTCTACCTTGCTCAACCTTCTTGCTGGTGACTTGGTTCCAACTGAGGGTGAAGTGCGTAGGAGTCAGAAATTGAGAATTGGTCGATACTCCCAGCACTTTGTGGATCTACTGATAATGGATGAAACGCCAGTTCAGTATCTTCTCCGTCTTCATCCAGAGCAAGAGGGACTGAGTAAGCAGGAGGCAGTTCGTGCAAAGCTTGGGAAGTTTGGACTCCCCAGCCATAACCACCTCACACCAATTGCTAAATTGTCTGGAGGGCAGAAAGCCCGGGTGGTTTTCACTTCCATTTCCATGTCTAAGCCCCACATTCTGCTCTTAGACGAGCCAACAAATCATTTAGATATGCAGAGCATTGATGCGCTGGCAGATGCGCTTGATGAGTTTACTGGCGGTGTCGTCCTAGTCAGTCATGATTCTAGGCTTATATCACGTGTTTGTGATGATGAAGAAAGAAGTGAAATATGGCTGGTGGAGAATGGCACAGTTGAGACTTTCCCTGGCTCATTTGAGGAGTACAAGGAGGAGCTTATCAAGGAGATCAGAAAGGAGGTTGATGATTGATGCGGCATGTAATCCAGGTTTAATTTTTTGGGTGTGAGAAGATTTTACTAAAGCTTTGTATGAAAAATTGTTTTACAAGTGAGTTTTACTTGTAATTTTACAAATATCCACCTTTTGCGTGGTGATCATTTTGAGATTATAAGAACCATTCATTTATTTTATCACTCGCTCCATCCTCTTTCTTGGTTGATTATCAAGGAAATGGATCAGTGCAATAGGTACTCTACAGTGCCTTGCTGATGTTTGTTTTATTCTCGCTGGATTTATGTATTTTGTTTCATATTTAATGTCGTTTTACATTTTGCCTCATTCTAATTCATTAGCACCCATAGTAGACTTGCAGAATTTTTGGTACTGTAATCTTTTTTGCTTTAGATAATAAAATATGGAGAGGGCACAGATTAATTTTGAAGCCAACCGTTTACAGAAACTCTTCACTTCATTTCCATACCTTTTAGTTTGATTGAGCTCAAAGCTATTGTCAATTTGATGTACCATCTGGAACTTGTTAAGTAGGTAATCCTGCACAATACAATCATTCTTTGTCATTGTGATCAAACTGGTCGTATCAAAAGTAGATGCTTTGAACTTGTGGGGTATCCAAAATGGTGAGATCATAACTGTGATCCACGGAAGATGAATCCCAAGAAAACCTCTATTGCTGCAGTTGCTCAAGTGAAGGCAGAGTATGAAATTGCTGAAAATGTCTCCACGTTGGTAGCCACTACAAATAATGGTGGTAAGGTCTTAAATATGTTTACACATGTTTCTAATGGTGCATGTATAATTGATTCTGGTGCAACAGATCATATGGCATTTGATTCTAGACAGGTCTCAACTCTTAAACAGTCCTTACAAATGTTTGTTTCAACTGCCAATGGTACCTCGACCCCAGTTATTAGGGAAGGATCCTTTCCCTTTACTAATACTTCAAATTTAGATTTTGTTTTAGTTGTAATTTTTTGGGGTGAATTTTGTGTGTTTAAAGACATCCGAACAAGGCAAGCAATTGGTTGTGGTGTTAGGCGAGGGAAGTTGTATTACCTGGACTTGGCGTCAAAGAGTTTGGACAAGTTGAGCCAAGCTTGGGTAGTTGATGGTTCTAAGGGAGAGAAGAAAAAAACTGACATCTTGCTATGACATCGATGTCAGGGGCATACTTCTGGTTATCTTAAGAAATTGTTTCCTACTTTATTTACAAAATTGGATGTTGCTAGTTTCGAGTGTGATGTTTGTGAACTTGCAAAGAGCCACCGTGATTCATTTCCATTAACTTTGAATAAAAGTTCAGTTCCTTTTATGGTCTTACACACTGATATTTGGGGTCCATCCAAAGTCACTACCTTAAGTGGATCACATTGGTTTGTCACGTTTATTGATGACTATACCAGGATGACTTGGGTGTGCTTAATGAAATCCAAAGTCGAAGTGAACTCGTTACCTAATATTCGATTAGAGGATCAGCTTGTCAATAGACTCACCGAAGCGGGTTCGAATCAAATGTTCTCTAAGTTTTTGGATAAGTTGGGCATGTGTGACATCTATGCATCAACTTAAGGGAGAGTTTTGAAATATTAGATTGAAAGTCAAATATCCTTACAATTATCCTTGTGATTCTTTTATATTCTAGAGACAACGCAACTGTACCTTAAATGTGGATAGATTCATCATATAGCTTGATTAGCTTAAATATAGAAACAATAGTTTGATTATAGAACCTATCTATAAACGTGTACATGTACAGTTTCATGGCATAATAGAACAGAAAAAACATTATTTCTCAAACATTGTTTTTCAAGTGAACTGAACCATGAGCCCAAGTTGTATAACGAAGAGGAAAAGGGAATTTAAGCCCGAGAAGTGACAGACCTTGAATCTCAAGAACAAATTTCACTGTCATTTCTCAAAGATCTCCTAGTGCTGCTACATTACTCTCTCAATACAAACCATCTAATCAATTTTGAAAAAACTCTGCAATGAAATTACTTCAAGGAATATCACTTTCTTCACTAACAAATGCCATTTCCTCAGCAATTGATTCCTAGCCCACAAATGTATTCCTCTTTGGCTAAACAGTTTACTTTTCTCTACTTTTATCCCCATTAAATATATAATTGAGTAAAAATCAGTAAGAATTGGATAAAAAGTTATACATATTTTAAAATAAAATCAATATCCAACAGAAAAAACCAATTTGGCTAAAAAGTACATGAAAAAATCTTATCTAAACTTGTAGCCTATCTTGAAACAATGGAGAACCATATATCCAGAAATTGAGACTCTCAAAAATTGAGGGTTGATACAGCAATGCATGGTATTCCGACGTCTTTGAAGCAAGAGAGATGATACTGGGCGGTCAGCCCCCCTCCAATAGGGGGGTGCCACGTAAGCACCCTGTTTTTGGGTCGAGCTTTGAGCCTAGCCAAGAATAATTTCCCTTGAAACAAACATGGAGTAGAGATGGTGAGAGAGACGTAGAGACCGAATAAAGGGATAAATATCTAGCTTCGGGTTTGAACTGGGTTTTAATTTGGGAAAATTGCAACTGGGGTACCAAACCTTTCAGTTAAAAAAAAAACAAAAACAAAAATTTGCAATCAGTTTCTCCTTCCCGGCATCAACAATGCCGACACCGCCGCAGCCGCCGCCCACCATCGCTTCACCTCCTTCTACCACCGTAAATCACAAATGAAGAAAACCACGTTCAATACCCAAAAATGGAACCTAAATCACAAACACCACCAACATGTCGCCACGGTCACCACCTATCACCCACCAAATCCCCATCATCCTATCCCAAATCAGAAAACCATCTACCACCACCACCGATCTCCTCACTACCACCATCACCAATGCTGGTAACTACCCATTTTCAAACTTCAAACTCAATTCAAAAAATTCTTAAAAAAAATCAGAAGATAATGGAAAATTGAATCCCATTGGAGCCAGGCGAACCTCGAGCACACTTTTACGACCCTGGGTAACCATTTAATTGCTCCAATTGAGGTTAGGGCTGATTTAATTGCTCCAATTGAGGTTGGGGTTGTTCGACAGGTCTTGATGGCTCCAATTGAGGTTGGGCAATTCAACGAGTCTTTGTGGCTACAATTTATAATGCTTGGGTTATGAGAAATTCTGCCAATGATGGTGGCGGTGGTGGCCAGACTTTGAGGCGGCAATGGTGGCCTGCGGTGGGTGGGGGTGGGAGTGGGAGGAAGAATGGTTTTTGTATATTTATATTTATTTTATTTTTTGTTTTTAAATTTAATTTACGGTGGTGGTGGTGCCGGCATTGTTGATGCCGGGAAAGAGAAATTGATTGCAAGTTTTTTGTTTTTTGTTTTTAACTTATTTAATGAGAAAATTGTCAAGTTTCCATTTTACCCCTCCTAATTTTGTCAAAATTGGTCAAAATCTATTATTTTTTGTCAACTAACGGTCAACTGGACGGAAACCGTCCATTTGGACCTCCGGTGCATATTTTTGAAACGTTTGATACCATGGGTGGTACAAATAAAACGTTTGAGTAAAGTCTGCAACTAATTGAAAGGTTTGGTACCTCAGCTACAATTTTCCTTTTAAATTTTTTTTTTTTTTTTTTTTTGGGCTTGGGCTATCATTAATATGTACACGGGGCAGTTGTTAATTTTGGGATGGGCCAAAAATAAATAACAAAAAGAAAGGCAACAAATGGATATGGGCTGGCACAGGCAACTCGGGCCTAGCTCTGCCCCTCCCTGGACTTACTTTTTTGTTTTGTAATCCAGCTACTTTACAATCTTCATGATTTTAACATTTGTCCTCCTGTCTTTCGTCTCTCTTCGTTCTTCCTCCCCCGCCCGAACAAAATAGGAATAGTGGGGGTAGTGGGAAGGGCATAACGTTTTAGAATTTTGAATGCTAAGAGTTTGTTTAAGCCCCATTTTATTGTAAGAATACATTTTGAAATAATATATTAATGTGCAATATGGTTAAAAAAATAAGGAAGAGTTTTGGATTTGCATGTTGTGGTTGAAAATAAAAAGAAAAAAATGTATTTTGAAAATAATAGGGATCAAACAAAAGCTAACAGTTAAAAGTCGGGATGCACTGTCACAGTTCTGAAAGGCTAGGGACTCTGGTGCGACACTTGGTAGTTTGGGAACCTGAATGCCATTCTTAGCAAAGATGAGCGACCTGCGTGGAATTTATCCAAGTTGTTTTCCTGCCAAAAAAAAAAAAACCTCTGCGTACTACCACAGATGAAATAAAACACTGCTTTATTTGAAAATTTCAAATCAAAATTTCCTGTAACAAATCTGAAAGACACCACAAGTAATTTAATACACTACAAATATAACTCACTGACAAAAATAATCTGACCATTTAAAGTCTTGATAACTACAGGTCCACAAAGTGATACAGGTAAGAGTATTACACAGTAGTAGTGAACTACAACGTAAATTCAAATGCGACCAATGAGAAGGAAGAACTTTACATCCCGATTGAAGGGCCGACCCAAAACATAATAATGCATCATATGGGCCTTCAATCAACAGGCGCATCCTCCAGACTGTTGTTGTGACTGAGACGCATTTGTGTTGCTCGACTTGAGGTTGACATCAACCATGTCCTCTTGCTTTGCTGAGGATAGCGTCTCCATTCCTGGCAAGGCTGCAGCAATCTTGCGAAATAGTGCCTGAAACAATTTGCCTTTAAGGTTTTAGTATTGCATCTCTACTGAGCTTTCAAATAAATAAGTGCAACTGTTGATCATGATGGATTTATTTCATTCATGATGTAGATGTTTGCTAAAGCTTAAATTTATTTTTGAGCAACTTCTCATTCCCAAGCATATTAGATATGTTTCACATTTTCTCTTACAAGTAAAAATAAATGTTATTTTAACAGAAAAGTAGGGGTTATTTCAAAAATGTAACTTACTTGTTAAGTAAAAATTTATAGAATTAATCTAGAATTCCTAGATGACATTGTTCTTGACATTGTGTGAGTTGTCAAAATCTGTGTCATTGATTGTTTAAAATGTTGTTAAAATCAATGTATAAAAAATTGACAACTAACAAGAACATCATCCATGATATTACAGTTAATGTATATGTAGCAAGATTGAAATTTACAAGTAGCTGCAAGATTATTCAACATGTACATAATAGAATTCTTAACAAAAATCATGCCTCCGGATATTGCCATCTCTTGGTGTTATTATGATGGAATAAAACCAACACTTTTGCATTAGATTAAGTTTTTTTAATATAAATACAGAAGACAGGATAGGCTCATGACATTCATTAAAAAAAATGAGAATTTTCCCTAAGTAATTGAGGATGAGAGCCAAATCATAAAGATTTAGTCCACCACTCAACTAGAACATTTGGAAGTAGAATCCATTACCACTACTGCCACTTACCTTTATATTGAAGCCAGCCTTGGCACTCGTTTCAATAAACATGACATTTAGGTCACGAGCTTTGGCCTCTCCTTCCTCTATTGAGACTTGCCTAATTGTCAC
This sequence comes from Fraxinus excelsior, assembly GCA_019097785.1. Classification (NCBI taxonomy): domain Eukaryota; kingdom Viridiplantae; phylum Streptophyta; class Magnoliopsida; order Lamiales; family Oleaceae; genus Fraxinus; species Fraxinus excelsior. Next base: position 8,460,423 of record CM032624.1, read on the forward strand.
CATGCACATAACGCATTAGAATAGAATAATGTCAAAGGAATTAAATACAAGAACATTATCCTGGCGAATATACCTAGAAAGTTATTCAAACTAATTCAATTCGCTTTCATCATTGTAACAACAATGCCGATAACAGTTTAAACAGAAACTTGCATCATTAAATTGATCAATGAGCAAAGGTAGACCTAAATACTGATGCTAAGCAAAAACACATTTATTATCAATTCATTCATGTCTCCTTGACCACACCCTTAACATATTTGATGAAGGTTTACAGAAAAGAAAAAATAATAATCAAAAGATTAGGAAATTCAAATACAGGACACATATTTTGCGTATTTCTAAATGAGCAAGCACTGACATAAAACAAACTTAAGGTTTATCAAACAGAATAATTTCACAAATATCTCCTGCACTATTACATTAAAAAGCTTGCAATTTTACCCAGTTAGTAATTTCTATAACCTCAGGTCCTCAGTAATAATATTTTGTGTTTTCTAATCGCACATATTTCAGTTCATGATCCAACTGCTGAGTTAGGACATTCATCCCTCAAATAGAAGTAACAAAATAACATACATCAACAGCAGAAAAAGTCTCAGTTTAACAGTAATATTATGCCCTTGTTTGGTGGAGATTAAAATTAGATTTTTAGTAGATTTTGATAAAAGTTGATGGAATGTGTGGTTAAAAAGTTGTGGGACCAATGAAATATGTGGTTAATATTTATTGTTTGACTTTGACTTAAATTAAAATTTGATTTTAATCAATACCAAACAGGGGCTATATATGAAAAAACAAAAATAAGGGAAAAAATTAACATCCGTACCTCTTATCCACTAGGTCAGTTTTATTGCCAACTACCACAATGATGACATCACTGCCTCTCTCAGTGCGAACCTCCTCAATCCACTTTGAAGTGTTGAGGAAGGACTGCCTGCCTAGAAGGCATCAAAATAATAGGTAAAATTATCATCAATGCATATTTGTAGAGCGAATATATAAAACTCAAGTAAAGTCAGTAGATATGAGAAAGGATTGGGAAATACAACAACAGTATGAACACTTTTTCATGTGGTTATAGGTAGTTTCTTTTCCAAATAGTTTCTTTAGAAAGAAATGGGCAACCATCCTTTTTCTCTGGATTCTCAATAATCAAATTGATTTTCGGTTTCTATATGTGGTGTGACCATATAAAAATACAATGTACAGGAAGATTCATACTTGCGACATCATATACAATGACTGCAACAGAGGAGTCCCTTATGTAGCTTGGAATTAAACTCCTGAATCTTTCTTGTCCTGCAGTATCCCTGCACACAATAATATTAAATAAAGTTCAAAGTATACAACTCTGCAAGAAATCCGAAATCGAGGGTACAGTGACTGCATACATGCCAAATGTGAAAGATGACTATGCTTAGTGCCTTGCAGTAACAAGAACATAAAATTACGTGAACTAGCTTTCAAACACCTCTTTACCAGTACAGTCCCATCATAGAATAAGAAAAAGCTTTCCATGCCACCATATACAGCCTTGAGAGAGGCCCAGTTGCAACATGGGATGGGAGAATGTGAAAAGGCAAGAATTCCATGCCTTTTCATAAATATAATCAGGACATCATATCAAACAGTGTACAGAAGAGTATGCACAAATGAATTAGCAGCTCAATAGTAGCATCTGCAATCTCTTCGACCCATAAATCAACCAAAGTGTCACTGTAATCTTTTGACCAATGATGATAAAACCCAGCAGGAGAATGGTTTGCAATATACTATAATTTTAACGCTCATATCTATAACTCAGATTAACGTTCGGTACTATGATTATAATTACAGGTAATATGCCCACACTATGAGGCAATAATCTTAGCCAAGCACAACGCTGTTACATATATGTTCAAAATATGACGGCATTATTTAAGCAAGAAACACTTCTTAGTTCTTACCAAAGCTGCAATCTTACAGTTCGATCTTCAAGGTACATTGTCTTTGAAAGAAAGTCAATACCAATAGTAGCCTGAAAATCAATTAAAGGAAATCAAATCGTATAAAGAATTTGTCACCTATTGCAGGATAGTCACTGTTTAGACATGAAAAGGTCCACTTCAAGAGTATGCCATGCATATCATAAAAATATTTCCTTTCTTTATTCAATATTTAATAAAACATGCAATCAAATAGACAAGATTTAATCAAGTATTGTGTAATTCAGAGAGTGCTCATATTAAACAAGAAGTTCTCTGTGGGTATTTTGATCGTTCATAGCGACAATACAATTTTAGTTATAATTGGTAAATGGAGGATAATACAAGAAAGGTGAATGGAGAGAACCTGGATAGACAAATTATTAACTAAATGCCAAAGTGTAAGTAAAATACATCTAAGATTGCTGTTAGAATTCAGATTCAGATATGATTGGTAAGAGTTAATCACATGAAATAAACTACTATATTTCAATGAGAAGTTTTAGAAGTGAACGAGGAAGTAGCAAAAGAACAAGTTGGGTCCTAGAAGCTAAACTTGTCCAATCTTATATTTTAACATTTTAAACAAAGACAGTTGAATAAATTTTTCAGAAAGAAACATATCCCCTACCCCTATTCCATTTTAGTCTTCTACTACTAAACAAATTGTTGCTTTAATTTTTGCATTAAAATCAACAGACCCAAAAGAGGGTATTCATTTCTCTAAACTGATCGAGACTTTATATAAATATTCTAGTTACACAAAAAATTCCAAAACACTATCCCAGCCTGGACTTAGACAAACGTCGATTAATACAATAAGAATCATTCTGCTAAGTGCCAAATTACGCGTTATCTCGGAATCAGATGACTAAGATAAGATCAATGATAAAAACGAGAACTCATTAGTCATTACCATAAGATCAGTAACCACATTAAAAGGAATCCAAAACTCATCCTGGCGTGAATATACTAGCTAGTAATATAAATAAATCACAATAAATTAAGACAGAAACTAAAAACTCTGAAAATGCGAACTAATTAGAAACTTTAGCAGTTAGATCCGTACTCTTTGAGCAAATTTACTTGTATAAAATCAAATATTGATGCTATAATCGATCTTTACCTGATAATTTGTTATCGAATTTATCCGTACATGAATCTTGTGGAAATCTAGTCTTTCCGCCGATGTGATCCACCTAGAACACTAATTTGTAATCTTTCTCGAGAGCGAAAAACCGAGCCATCGATCAATCCGAATGTCCAATGAATTGAATTCGGATCTTCTGTAAATGGGGCGGATCGGATTTTCCGATTGAGGTTTAAGGTTTCGCAGGAAATATGTATCGGGAGATTCTGCCGGAGAAATCGATATTTAAGGAGCTTCTTAAGGTTTGTCCCTCTGCTTGCTTGCGTGTTTCTTCGCTCCACGAGAATGAATGGATTTTTTATTTTTATTTTAAACTTTTAAAGTTATATTTCAAAACTATGTTGTGTTTATTAAAAAATGAATAAAAAAAAAAATGTTTTTTTTAAGAAAATTACTTTTAATCTGCTAAAAGTAAAAGGGTGATATACAGTCTAAAGTAAATTATTGGGAAAGGTTCAATTAATTAGATCGATCAAAATTGACCTCCCATAAAATTAGAATTAGAATCGGTTCGTATTTGGATCAAAATCGATTGCACATCAAGTTAAATGGATCAAAATTAGAATGCATATTAATTTGATGTTTCATCATGTCCCACTTAGAAATGTGTGTGTAATGTAAAAGAATTTGTTACGCATCGTCGTCGAGATTACAATTGAACACCAGATCATAGTCCATGTGGAGATGTGAGTCAAATCTGACTAAGTTAACAATAACTCGGTTGGTCTGAATAAATATGTCAAAGAAGGAGTTGATGATCTTTGTTCTGAAACTCGTCATGGCCAAAACTCACTGTCTTTTAGATGATTTGTAGGCAATCTTTATGAATAATTTATGTAATATTAGTAATGATGAATGTTAAGGTTGTCAGCCTAAAGTATAGGGTGGCCGATATATTGTCAATATATTAAATATATAACGGATTGAGTGATGTGAGGCTTCGTTTTGGGAGATGAGACCATGTGATTCTTATCAAACGACTACCATGTCGGTAAGAACTCTAAGATAACATTCTTGTAACATTTGTTCTCGAAATTGGCAACTCTTCCATACTTCAAAAATATTAGGATTTTCTCTCTTTGCCTCTCTCCTATTGTTTGCCTTAAGTTTTAAGATTACTCTTCTATTTTCGTTGAGTGGTTTGTGATTGTTTGTTTTTTATGCAATCAAACTTTGATTATTTCGTTGATACTCGAACATTTTTGTCTCGCGTCGTAGAGCATCTCCCACATCCATGAATGCCATCATTTCCCATCCGAATCCTGTCAAAACGTTTTGTAATTTGCTTGCGTGAACCCGACACGCGTCCACTTGACAACATTAGCGTGAAAATGAAATCAACAGATTGACACCGTTTGTGGGAAACCATACATTCAACCACGAAGAACTCGTAGAAAAAATTGCTAAGGAAATACATTTTGAGAGTTTCTTGCTTTTGAAGAAAATGGATTGTTATTGAAGAAAGAACCACCAAATACTCCAAAAGGAACCGTTTGTTGGATCCCAGTATACTCCTTGAAAGGGGATTATCATTTGCTTAAGAAAAATCAAGTTGTTTTTTAAGAGAACATTATCATGAATTTTGACAATAAAGAGTCGGTACCTTGGAGAGCTACGGTGTTACCCTGAAGAAGGAGAACCCTCATACACTTTTATTGCAACCCATCATCGATTTCATCAACAACATTGGCGAGGTGGGTCCATAATAGCTGCCAACTCACTAGGGAAGTGGCCGCAATGGCCGCAAGCATGAGGGATATTACCCAGCAGAATATTGTCGTGCATGAGCTGCTTAGGGGTATGCAAAAATAATGCCAAACGGGCCAATAATAGCAAAGCATAAAAGAACTCGGTGATTGAAATTTCTACATATATTCCTCAAACTCTCCACAAGGAGACCGGAAGGGAACGATACAGTCGTCTTTTAAGTTGATACTTATGAGCTAGTATAGGTTCATTATAAATATATAAGCGAGAAAACAAAAACATTTAGATATATAAGCGAGCGAACAAAACATTTAGATATATTTTGTAGTGTCAACTGGCCGCCTTGTGAATTCATCATGCAGATAACGGATATACTTGAACTGATATCGTTTCAAAATCCTTTCTAGCATGGCTTCGACTCGGTAGAAGTGGGCAAGGGGCGAAAGCCATGTTTGAGACTGGCTTGCCAAATTTTGTCAATGCTGAACATTATATCACCACACTCATGGACATTCCAGTCTTCTAAAGCATGCAGTATCCCGGCTACACGCCATGCGCTCATCACCCTTCTTGGCAACCAGTTCTGTCGCGCAATAACGAAAGAAAGTTTTCTCAAAAATTAGTGACGACCGCCTCATTTAAAAGGCGAAACTGTTAAAAGGAGAGAAAGCTTGATTTCTAACCTCACAAGAGTCTACATTCTCAAGATTCTTGGGAGTCAAAATTGCTGGTGTGTTATGGTAAAAGCAGTCTTTACGCAGTTTTTTCGGAGGAAATTGTGAAAACGGAATGAATAATGCACCTTTTGATGCCTTCATTTGTTCATTTTCACTTAATCCATCCCCCACCAGCCATGTCTGCAAAAATGACATTGTAAATTAATTATGTATAATTTTATAACCACGAAAGGGAAAAAAAATAAAAAAAAAATTTATCACCTTTGGAGCATTTCCTTCGCAGAGGACCAAATTATTTCCAGCCTCATTGCTAAGCCTTGATTTTAGCTTCTTATACTCATCCTCTCGTAACATATTTACCTACAATTATCACAAGTTAAATAAAAAAGGCAAAGAAAAGGACAAAAGGCTCGATTGATTCGCATAGGAGTGTGGGTTGCGTCTCAATACCAGTGTGAGTGATCATCCTCTCGAACCAACTTCTCGCAGGTTTAAGCCAAGTAATGTATTGGCAGCTATGCATTCGTGTGTAGTTATATTTGTCTCTAAAATTCGTGTGAAAGACAATATTTTTATAAACACTTCAAATACCTAAGCTAATTCAAATTTTACCACGTGATTTTGTATTGATTTTTCTACGTGTGATAGAAATGATTAATGTAAGAAATAAAGGAACTGTCGAAATATTTGGGCTAAAACCGCATATATTGCAAGTAATTGGCTGTGGGTGGAGGATATTTAGGTGCTCAAGAAATTAACCATGTGTCACATCACATTGTTTGCTACAGACCTACAGTAAACAATCTCCACCACATATTCACTCAATAAAATATTCTACACACAAATCAATAAAATTATTTTACTTTTCAACTACACATTTTCCAAAAAATACTATTCAAAACTCTATTTCTTCTCACAAAATGGGAGACAAACAAGCCCTAAATTATCTTGAGTACTAATCGAGTCACGCTAACCAAACCTGCCTGAATTTTATCCAACCGCACGCCCCTCAATAGGGGGCCGCCACTTGTCAATTCGATAAAAGATTTGGTAAATAATTATGTACGAATAGAATTATTCAATTTCATCAGTTAGCAGGGCATGCTTTTATTATGATTAAATGTACCTTGATCCCCTCTTGGCATAATGCATGAGCAATGGCATAGGCAACCTTGGATAATTTGCCTCTAAGAACCACTCCATCTGTTCCTTTAGGAATGCTATTTAAAACGACAGCAACTGCCAAACTACTCCCATCTATCAACTTCACTTTTAGTGAAGGGTACTTTCTTAGGTAAATTTCACCATTTCTATTCAACTCCTCTTCCTGCACAATTACGTGTACATACATTAGCCAAGAAAAAGTCTCGTGATAAACACAAGATACACTCTCGTAAAACGTGCTTTAAACCCTTTTTTCCCTCGAACCGAAGGATCTATCACTCTTTCACGTCATGAATGCTGAATATTAAAGAAAAGGACTCCTTGTTTTGCTCGTTTACACTTTTACGGAGATTTTTAGTATGTTTTCCGAAAAAGGTTAACTTATAAGTTACTTTTGAAAGCACCCTATTTTCATATTCTCAAATTAATTAATATTTTTACTTATAAATAGGGAAAAAAAATAATAAGAATAGAGTTGACAGTAGAAAAACAACTTGCCTGATTCAATAGGCCAAGGCTCAAAACCTTAGTGCCTTTCACTTCAGCTTCAAGTATGGCCTCCTCAATCAGATTATTAATGGACTCTCTTTGCCATTGCAAGCAGTACTATAAACACAGTAAGATTATAAATTAACGACGAATAAAAACCCATAAAGAAAACGCTACAAATAAATTCTTACTTGTATTTTGTATTTCGGGATAGCCCAAGTTTGCAACTTGAGACGCTCGAAGACATTTCTCTCGACCGTAAAAGTTCGACCGTAAATCCAAGTTACCATCATGGACCAAAGTGTGACAGGCCACATTAACCGCAAGTACCACGTAGAATTGTGAGGCTTAGAAGCTAAGGCTGCAAACCCTAAACGTAAATGGTATATGGATTCTGGGGTTGTCAAGTGTGTAAGATAAATCACATCTGGCGATTCCTCCTTTCTCTGCACTGATTTTTCATACAATGAGTCCGATGAACTGTCCATTGTACCATATACGTAATCGTAGAATGGCATGAAAAGTGAGTAATTGGTCCGAAACTGTGTGTGATGCAGTGAATGGAACCTGTTGCACCAAATTTGAACTTAGTTAAGCTTGAAAAGTTACTTATAAGTAAATGAGTAAGTTTATTATTGGTGCAATCGAATCTAACGTAGTAAAAATGCATCTAATTTGCAAGTGTTTCGTAAGATGTTCTTAGTTTTTCACTAAGGTACGAAATAATTTTGAACAATGAGTCACTATCGTGGTCCATGACTTGGGGCTGGCACCATTGTCAACAAAAATGAACTTAATGAGGTGGAACCACCCTTGGACCATCTTATCATTTGAATCTTTGTCTTAAAAAGCATCAAAATCCATGATAAATTTGACACTAAAAGTACTTTAGGAACGTTTTATTGAATAATTACATGGTCTAAAATACGAAAATACTATTACAAAAAACGCGAAAGAAGTCGAGGTAATAAAAAATACTTACGATGGTGTGTACATGAGATACTTGAGAGGGGGAAATATGGAGAAAAGCCAATTGGGGATGAACTCAAAATTGCAATGGCCTAAGTTGTTCATGAGATCAACGACAGAGATATAGCCAGCTGAGGAAGCAATAGAGATGGTCCCCAAAAGAATAGTAATAATAATTGGTGTTGCAAACAAAGCAAAGTATGCTACGTGTTCCGCGAATGGATGGATGACAGCTGTCGGAACATGAAAAAATTCGGGTTAATTGAGTTACATAGAATATTGAAAATATCGAAATTTATTTGAGTGATTTCGAAGATTTATGTAATGTTAATGTTAAGTCCCCTAAGTTGCACTAGATAAAATTTTGACGAAATTAAAGAAGAAAATCGTGTGAAACAGTTTGGGATGGACATAATACGATTCAGTATAATTCCATTTAGAATCACACCTATCCGAAATTACTTAAATCTAAAATAAAATCGAATTAAACCAAAACTATTATTTCGATCCGATTAGAGTAACGCCCATATATATTGTACAGTCAGATTCGGCACATTAAGCCCCTGTTTGAGTTCCATTTTCGAAAAGAAATGTATCGTGGAATAGTGATTTTTATTTTTGTTTTTTGTTTTTTGGAAAAATGTGGGATTAAAAAATACAAAAAATAAAAAATAAAAATGAGTTTCCCTGTAAAATTATCTCATACGATAATGTATGGTTGAAAATGAATTTTGGGAAAAATTAGGTTTAGGAAGGGGCTATAACATCATAACCTGACATAAGATGGTGACATTTCACTTTCAAAATTTATGGCTTTAATGTGGCTTCAATTTAATTTGGTGAATTTTAAGGTGGGGTTGGGGAAATGGGGGGTTCATATTTATTACATTATTACAAAATATAAACAAGATTTAATAAATCGTACATGTAATTGGCTCGGTGACGATAGACGAGTGATGGTGGGAGTGGTAGCGAGAGTAGAGGAAGTGGTGGTGCAGCGCTCGGTGCAACCAGTAGTAGAGGAACTCAATTAGGCTAGCATGAAGCAAAATTGTTATCACCACCCCGTCTGTCCTCCATATTGGCACATTATCAGCCCCCTTGAGGTATATTGATCCCAAATAGAATAAAATCCCAGTAAGTATTATCTGGTCATCCCTGCAAATACACATGAAATTATACGTTATTCGAAAATAAATAGAAAGGGTTTTATTATTTTCGGTGCTTAAAGTTTTAGAAGTTTCCGTTTTTGTCCCGTCAAGTAGCAATTTCATCATTTTTGTCCTGTTAATTCAAAACATAACAGGGTTACATTAATTTTTTTATTTTCATTCTTCTACTCATTTTCAACCACACATTCTTTAATAAAATAATATTTTTCATTGCATCAATAACTTTTCTTTCATTTTTAACCACATATTTCTCATCACATCAACAGTAAAAATGTATTCTTACTTCCAAAATGTGCACCAAACAAACCGTAAGAGTGTGTTTGATGGATATTATTGAAGAAATAATATATTTTAAATAGTGATACGAAGAAAAATATGTGATTAAAAAATAAAGAAAAGTTATTGATGTGATAGAAATTATTATTTTATTGAAAAATACGTGGTTAAAAATGAATTTTGAAATAATATGCGTCAAACATGGGCTAAAGTTCGGCATTTGAAAAGTCAAAATCTACTTCTGAAATTAAGAAATTACATTTAAATATATTTGAATAATTTTCTGAAATATTTTCTGGGTAATGGATTATGTCCAAGATTGAATGGAAATTTGTGATTTGGACTAATGACAGAAAATTGATGTTAAGGGCACAATTGACAAAACGTCAAATATATTCTTGAAAACTCGTAGACTAGGGACACAATTATTCAAAAACATAAATATAATTGACATCTATATCAACTGGTTTAAAGTTTTACTTAGTATTTGATGGGAATTAAAATTAATTTTTTTAGTAGATTGTGATAAATGTTTTTGAAATGTGTGGTTGAAAAGTTGTAGAACTCATAAAAGGTGTGGTTAATATTAATTATTTGACTTTGATTTAAATTAAAATCTGATTTTAATCCGAAACAAACGAGGCGTTTAAACAAGACAGTTTAACGTGATAGCAAAGCAAACAAAGGGCAGCATTAAATTTTGTCATCGTTCCTTCGTGAACTAAATATATCTAGATAACTTGTACAATCTCCAAAATCAAGTGTTTGATCAACAAATATAATCGAAAACCCCATAAATTATTTTCTGAATATCTACAAAAATAATGAAAGACGTGGGTGGGGGTGGGGTGGTTCTCACCAGCTCCTTTCTCTGTCAACCTGTTCAAATTCAATACTCTTATCAACAATCCTGTTGCTCCCTTTTGCAGTTCGATATCGGGAGAGTGATATCCATATCTGGTTGTGTAACATTCTTGAGATTAAAAAAGGGAAAATCATTAATTGAGAGAAAGATCTCTCACTTGCATCCTTTACCATATACAGATACGTTGCACGAATTATGAATGGACTCAAAACCAGATACTGCATTCACAGAGCACAATGAGATCAGTGTTAGGAATGAGATGGGGTGGGGTACAAGGGGCAATGAAGAAAGTATAATACCTTGAAGCTCCCAAGTCTTGTCCATGGCCATTCAGTGAGAATCCCAGGTTTGGAAGCCATGGCAACTCTTTGATCTTCACTCCTGCAACTTGTGAATGTAATGAGGAGCTAGCTAACTACACATAGATATAGGAAGAGATGTGTGTCCACTAGAGGCATGTTTGGCTACGAATATTGTGATTAGTACCATCCTATACCGCGTAGCAAGTGCGCTTATTTGTTTATTGTGGGTTAGAGTTTTTTCATTTTTTATTATTATTATTTTTTTCAAAATGACCATTGAACTCTTATTTCGTTTGATATAATTGTGAAAAGTCAAATATTACTTCTAAAAATAAAGAAGCTACATGTGATTCTATATAAATAGTTTTGTGAGAGTGATAAGTCTTATAAAAGTGTTTTTAAATGAAATTGATAGAAGGAAACTCTTCTACTACTACGAATTGTTTTAATCATAAACAAGTTGAAACATTAACCTAAAAAATATAAATAGTATAGGTTGAATCATGGTCAAATTGGTGGTAACGTGAATCAACCACTGCTTGAAGTGTACTAGTCATTAATTGATTTGGTATAACGTTTTTTTTTAACTTCACATACTTTGACATGTAGCAAGAAAAAATATTTGTTTGGTCGGTTGAACCGACTATTAATGTTACTTTAGGTTGCTACGCTTGGACTAGCGTTTAATGAGTTACTCCCGTTTCACGTTCAAGAAATGTACTTTGTGTGGTTAAATGCCTGGTGGTTGACACTTTTCGTAGGTGCATTTATTTTTGTTGCCGATCAATAACATTGGGTAGTTGAATATTAGCTCAAGTAGAATGACATTCCATGTGCTACATACGGATGGTCTTGTCTCAACTTTCTGCCTAACTTTAGCAAGAAAGTAATAAAGAATATGGAAAATGTTATGTGTACAAAAAGTTTTACCTAATCTTTCACACACTTCACACGTGGCGGCCCTCTATTGGAAGGTCGGCTGGTGGGCCAGCCGACCTTCCAATAGAGGGCCGCCACGTGTGGAGTGTGTGAAATATTAGGTAAAAGAGTAGGTACATGTAGCACTGCTCATAAAGAATTTAAGCCCATGCAAAAGGTGCATCCTATATGATAGTTTAGGGTTTTATGGTACGCGTTTGGAGTCTCTACGTTGTTTGTCCCTCATTTTTGCTCGAACTCATTTTCAGTTACACATTTTATGAAATTTATAATTTTTATCAACGTTATAATTATATATTTCATCATTTTTTATCGAATCTACTAAAAATGTGATTTTCGTCTAAACCAAACATGAACTAAATATTTGATAGATAATTAGGTATGAAGGTGTGATCAAGCGTTAATTTTTTCGAATGAAAAATCATCTGAAACAAAGGACACAATTATGGGACTGCAATTCAGCTCAAACTACTATGTACAAAAATGAGGTACATATTTTTCGTGGAGAGGTTAATATTAGTAGCAGTCGCCGAGGTGAAGTAGGGTATTGTCATAGCTTTGCTCAAAAGATATGGCCCAGATTCAAGGCCACGAATTCACCTCGAGCCTACTCCCTCCAGGTTCGCTCACGACTCAAATATGTTCCTGCATTAGCCATAACGTCGATATTTCATAATCAAATTGAATGGGATGTTAGAATCCAATTTCAACCATTTAATTTGAAAATCAATTCTTGTCAAGTGAGAACGGACTAAACTTTATATGTAATTCGATCACCGTCATTTTAGTGTTCCAATCTATAGGTTTAAGAGCAACCTTATTGCACCCAACAATTCCTCCATCAATGTGTCGTTTTTGTAACTTGAGACCATAATTTGGTGCATTAGATCACAATCATTTGAGTGATCCACTATCAAATTAAAAAATGTGGTAGTGATCCCACTATCAAATTAAATATCAATGATAATCGAATAATATTATCTGATTTGAATAGTACACACAATCTATACAGATCTTGATACTGAACAAACCTTCAACAAATGAGCGTCGGTCCATTTGTGAATTAATTTAAAATGTATAGTAAGTAACAAATCAAGAATTGAAAGAAAGTTGACGTGTAAGATTGTAATTGTAAATTTGTAGCGTGATGATTTATATTGAATAATTGAAATTGAATGTAGAAACAGAATTGAGAAATGAATGTAGACCATGTAGCAGTCTAGTAAATAGATTGTAGAATTAAGATTAGAATGTAAACATAGAAGAGAGTAGGGAGTGAGAGTTGTGTGAAAAAAAAAGGAATGAGATGGATATTTATAGAGAAAAATAAATAAATAAAAATTCAATGACCATTTCGGTCACCGCGTTAGGCGAGCCACATGCTCTCGCCTAACATTGGCTCATGGGCTCGGCTCAGGCTCGTCATTTGACGAGCATGACGAGTTCGAGCTGCCCACGAGTCGACTTTTCACTAGTTGAGCGGCTAAGCCGACGAGCTGCTCAACCCGTTTGCCACCACTAGAGAAGACTCATATCTGTTTCACGCTTTAGAAGCTAAACGAACATAAACAAAGTGATCCATCTCAAATAGATTATTAGAGTTCAATAACATAGTAAAAATCAAACATAATTTGTTTCGGTAGGAATGAGTTTTTAAATAGTAAATTTTGGAAGAATATGTGTTAAAAAAGTAAAGAAAAGTTTTAAGTTCATGTGAATAACATTTTATTATGAGAATGTTTGGTTGAAAATGAATATGAGAAAAAAAAAATGATTGTAAAACTCATCGGGACTGGTTTAAGATCCTCGAGCCTCATTTCCTTCCTTAAGAAGTCAAGGATTACGCCACTTATATATGGATTAATGCTTTGTCCGATAATATCGAGCATTGGTATGGGAGGAATAAACCTTGTCACCCTCCTTGTCACTTGAAAGTAAATAAGTGATGGTAAAGGAAGGAGCGTTGCTGGGCTTACAACCTGGGCGTGGGGAGTTCGAATCCTGCCAGGAGCAGCTGGAGCAGCCAATTTATTGGTGATGTAAGAGTGATGTAAGAGGCATGGAGGAGGGTCCCTCTGGGAGCTGGAGTAAAAAGGCGCGCTGCCACCCTGACTAACTTGGGCATATCCCGCGGTTTACATCCCACCAGTCACTGAGGGGCCGGGGGCTGGTGGTCCAGATATAGTCCGGCGAAGCTGGGATACTGGGTTATCAAAAAAAAAAATAAAAAAAAATAAGTGATACACACTTTGGAATCCATTGAATTGAATCAATCTCAAATCTTTGCTTTTTCAGATCATTCAGTCTCCCCGAGCGAATCGATCGAGCTATGAATGACGTCGACCATAGCGGAAGAAATCATTGAATTCAGCCTTGATATTTTCTCCCCAAGCACATGAATGTATCCAACTATTCTAACACGCCTTCAATTTTTCTAACCTATTTCAGTTGCACCTATTTATTAAATGACGTGACAGGTGTTTCATGGATGTAATTGAAAATCTCATCATAATTTATGGGACCATTTTGAATTTTGCATTCGCTCAGTTTTCGCCACTGTCACAGCTAGTACATCATGCTCATGCCGGTACAAATTACTTAAAATTCATTTTTAATTACACGTTTTTTTTTTAATAAAATAGTTTTTTCCACTATTTAATTAATCGCTCTTCAAAAAATTACTTTTCACAAAATTTATTCTCAAAAAAATCTATATCAAATAGGCCATGCACGTTAATTTATTTGGTTACGTTCGATATTATTCACACTATTGTACTAAAGGTTTATTGGTTTAACAAGAAGTGGAATTTTTATAAACATTTATTTATTTATATATTTTAAATTATTTCCCGTGGAAAGAATTATTTTCGCTCCGGCTAGTAGATTTGTTGTTTTAAAATAGTTAATTTACCCTAATTTAGATTTTAAAATATTCAAAGTTAAGGAAAGGCAACTGTATTTAATGCATGAACCGACTCAAAAAGTAAGAATTTATTGAATTGAAGCAGGACACTTGCAGATTAAAGCTGTCAAGCAAGTGATCGTACCATGTGCATTTCTAGACCTTGTTTGAGGGGAATTAAAGCTAAGTTTTTAGTAAATTTCAGTAGTGTGCTTAGAAATTTGTTACATTTCAATTCCTTCCCAACGGGACCTGGTATTTTCGTTATTTAAAAAGTACGATAATTTTGTGGAATAAACAATGGTGGGCCCTGAACTTTTAGCAATATAGCATATTTATCACCAAACGATATTCTATTTCATATTAGTCATTATATTTAATTTTTTTTAATTATCGCCTTGTGGATCCGTTGGATCTAGCTATGTCAACGAACCAAGCTCGGACTTTGTTCGAGCTTTTTTGGGCCTGACTTTTTTGGCCCGAGGTGAGCCGAGGCAAATAATGAGGCCCGGTCCGAGCTTTTGGTCCGAACGGACCGAACCTTAACGGGCGGGGCTTGGTCGGGCCAGTTTTTCGGGTTTTTGTTTTTGTTTTTTTTTTTTCATATATAATAGCAGGCAGCTAATTTAATTAGTTGTTTAATTTTTTTTAATAATAAACGGGCCGCCGTCGAACTTTTTTGCCATCGCTAGTTGGATCTCACATGATTTAAAGATCAACAGAGGTGCTTGCAAGCCTAGCCCCCCATTAGCGGCCTCCATGTGTTTATTATGGATACAATTATATTATTAGTTATGTACCCATAGTGTAACCATTTTATTTATACGTTAAACAAAATCGTCTTTACATGAAATAATAATTTTTTTAGGAATGTATAGTAAAAAAGTGGGAAAAAATTAAATTAACGTGCACAATATTTTATTATGTGAATGTATGATTAAAAATAAATATAAAAAAATGAATTATTTTGTTTTAAAGGGGGTTAAACAAGGGTGTAGCCCGTGTTTGTCATCCATTTTTTCAAATATTCTTTACTACAGTAAACAATCTCCACCACATATTCACCCAATAAAATATTTTATACACAAACTAATAAAATTACTTTACTTTTCAATCGTACATTCTCCAGAAAATACTATTCAAAACTCTACCAATAAAATATTATATACACAAACCAATAAAATTACTTTACATTTCAATCCACATTTTCCAAAATATACTATTCAAAACTCTATTTCTTCTCCCAAAATGGGAGACAAACATACCACCCTTAATAAGATCTCGAAACTACGAAGATGGATGAAATTAGTTCCCATTTGAGCCACATTATTTTTCATTCTAATTCTTCTACACATTTTTAACCACATTTTTTAATAAAATAATATTTTACATCATATTAAGAGGGTGTGTGGTAGAGATTAAAATCAGATTAAAATTGAAAATATAGCCGTTATTGTTAACTTTTATTAGACGGGTAAGACTGAATAACGACCATATTTTCAATTTTAATTGAATTTTAAATCGTACCAAACAGACTCTTATAATTTTATCTTCTTTTTCAAGCATATATTTTTCTATCACATCAAACAAAAAAAATACATTCCTTTGTGTCAAAATTGCACCGAACGAGGCATGAAAATTGAAGATAATAACGAGGCAAATGACAAAAAGGATAGTGAAGACGAAAGTGATGTTAGTCCTATAAAATGGGGACGCGTGTCATGTTGGTTTTGAGACCCAAAATATTTAGGCATTCTAGTTATGGGAAGTACATTAATAATACGTGAACCGCCAAAAAGTTGTTGATGAAGCTCTCGTTGGACACCCATTAATTTCTCATTTTCATTTTTATTTTTATTTTTATTTTTATTTTTATTTTTCATTTTAACCACTCATTCTACAAATAAAATAATATTACACACAAATCAAAAACTTTTTATCACTTTTCCACCACACATTCTCACATCAATCACTATTCCAAAATTTTTATTCTCCTCAAAATGGGTTTCAAACAAGGGCGAAATCAATTTGAAATTATTGGAGTGAATGCGACTCCTGCAAATTAGGCTGTCTGGCAAGTGACATGGTACGTATTTCTACCATGCACGACTCTGTGGTGTAGCTTTGATTTTGACTACTCCGACGAGGACTCGATGTTTTCTTTATGAATAATGTTATATATATATAGAGTAACGTTTAGACTCTTTGTGGGCACCACTATGATAACTCTTGTACACTGACATGTTGAGACATATCCTGCGATTTGCCCCCTCCATGATGCTCTGAGAACGGGGCGGTGGGGGACCCTCAAAGTTGGGGCTCAACATTTTAGTAACGTTATTTATAATTATAATGATGTAACGTCATTAATGTGACAATCAATTATTTCTCACATATTTCTTTCATAAAAATTGAATTGTCCAATTCTAGATAGACCGTCGCATCAATGATATTTCATCATCGTAATGATAATAACCAATTTTATTTTACATATAAAGTAAAGATCATTTCCTTGTGGTGTGACATATAACATGGAAAAATGGGTTCATACATTATAGTTGTGCCCGATGATTGTTCTTCTTCATCCACCATCAATGCCTCCGCTTATAGGTTCTTCACAAATTTCAAAATCTCCTCGGAACAAGCTCTACTATATACACTGCAACCTGCATTCGAATTTGAGATCAATGATTTCTTTCCCAATAAAGAATTGGATTTGAAATAGGGCTTTTTTAAATTCGAAAGCATTGAATCAAAATAGGAGAAATCATGATCGGGTTTTGGTGTGACTGAAAATGGACTGATTATCGTGTACAACAAAAGCAAGTAATTGAAAAAATAGAGAAAGTTGGACTGGAAATTGGCAGCCTCGTGAGATTTTCGATTCTTCGTGTCTTGCTTGTTCTCGAAAAAACAACTATGCCTACATCCCTAAAATGGGGAGTGGACCATTGGGGCTTTCATTCGCTTTTGTTGGTGGTGGGAGTGGTGGTAGAAGAGGAGAGGAGAGGGAAGGAGGGGGAGAAGTGGAATGATAGATCGTTGGGTGGAGCAAATGGTGGTTTTGAGGGTGTGAAGACAGAGAAGATGTTCGATATGGATGACACTGTTATGACTTGTCACATGTGCTGCCACGTGGACGACCTA
The DNA here is from genome assembly GCA_019097785.1 of Fraxinus excelsior. NCBI lineage: Eukaryota > Viridiplantae > Streptophyta > Magnoliopsida > Lamiales > Oleaceae > Fraxinus > Fraxinus excelsior. The sequence goes on from CM032624.1 coordinate 8,478,149, forward strand.
TGGTAGCTTGGACCCACTCCGACCTAAGCATCAACCATAGCAGACGAGGCCCGCCACTCATTCCGAGGTTGGCATGCCGAAGCGGATTGAGTCAGAGACCCTACACCGAGTAGTGACGGCTCACATGCAGAGATCTTGAATTTATTATGGAATGAATGATGTGACCTCTGTAAGATGCACATTTGTGTCATGTCTTGTCAATGAGATGTAAGCTAGATGTAACGCCTACAAATTTTAAAATAATAATTTATTTATTCTATATATTATATTTTATTATTTTGAAAGATGAGGGACTAAAGTGAAGTATAATTTAATTTTTTATGTTTTTTTTGAGGTCAAATATTTGGGTTTTGATAGTGAAGATAAGTATACCAACATTAGACTCATTTTGTAGCTCGCATTAAATAACACAAATTGGACTCGAGAAAATGACAAATCATATGCGTTAAGTCCAAGTTATTTCATTCCAAATAAACGTATTTAATAGTTTTTTTATTGTCCTTTTTAAGATAATTAATGATAGAATATAACATTTTATTAGGTAATCACGTTTGTCTTTAATTTGAAAAGGTTTAATCATATGATTATGTTATCCCATTCGACATCCCACCGAGAAATACTTGTAAATAGCCTAAAAAACAAGGTCATTTATTCATTTTGGCTTTTGACTATTTTAAAGCTTTAAAATTCCTAAAATACCCTTAATATAAATGATTTCAAAACAAGTCATTCAACTATAAAATAAATTATATTTTAGTCCTTGAAAATTTTAATTTAGGATTCGACACCTTCCTTTGGAATTAAAATTTAAAATTTTCACCATCAACTCTTTCCACCTTAATTAAGTCCAAAACATTCAATATTGATCTTGTATTTTTGTTAATAATTGTATTTTTGCATAAGCTCCCCAAAATGGTATCAGAGCCCTAGAGATCATGGAAATTGAAAATACTGAGGATATAGAAACTGAAGTTTACGAAGGAATAGAAGGATATGCTTTAAAAGGAAAATTTGATTGAGAAAAATTTAGAAAAATAAATAAAGCAGAATTAAATCTAAAGCCTCCAGGAGAAAATAGATTATTCAGTATGGTAGGTTCATCCTTTAAAAGAAAAAAGTTAGTTATCAATGAATATCACAAAATAGAAAAAGCCATAGATGTAAAACATACACATGGAAAAATAAAATTAAATTTAATAACCAAAAGAAATATTAATGAATTCCTAGGAAAATTAAAACAATAAAAAAGAAATAAAATATCTTATGTCTACCTTGCTGGAGTACAAATAATAATAAAATCATGTTTTAAAGAAGGAATTAATAGTCACATAATACTTAATTTATAAGATGAAAGATGTATAACCGCAGAAAATGAAAATTTGGGAATAATTAAAGGAAACTTAGCATATAAAAAATTAAAATTTACTTGTTATCCAAGATATTGTGTACATATAAATGATAAAAATTTAGATGATTGCCTTAGTCTACATTTTAAGATGCCTAATAAAATACTAAAAGACGATAATAAGGTCTTTACTATATTATATCAAGAATTATATTGTTATACAAATAGTAATTATAGAAATATATATATAGAAAAATCATTTATAGAAATCGATGAAAAATTTAGAGATATAGGAGAAGCAATTCTACCTAAAGAACAAAATATAGAAGAAATAGAAAATTTTGAGATAGGACATGATGATGCCATAAGTATTGATCAACCTTTAATACCAAGACAAATAACTTACAAAGAAAATAAGATAATTATTGGAAGTAGTAGTACTTCAAGACATAGTATTTCAAAAATAAAACAAAATAAAAATTAGTAATGTCTATGGAATAAAATGAAAATTTTTTAATGGAAATAAATGGATAAATGAAAGTAGAATACTTATTGACACTGGAGCAAGTCAAAATCATATTTGCTCTCTAATAGATGAAGGAATTAAAAAGAAAAAAGTAGAACCCTATAATTATAGAGTTTTTGAAGGAAAAATAAACTCTTGTGATATAATAGGGCAAGTTCAAATTAAACTTGAAAATTTATTATTAAACATAGAATGTTATATAAATAATAATATGAATTTTGATGAACATCCAATATTGTTAGGAAATTCTTTCTTAAATAGTTTAGATAATTATAAAATAAACAAAGAAGGAATTCTTATTATATATCAAGGAATAACTACATATTGTCATAAAGAAAAATGAGTAGAGAAATAAAATTTCCAATAAGTGTATATATACAAATAACTGTATTCGAAACAAAAATAACTACTTGTGCTTTAATAGATACAGGAGCTGAAATAACTGTATTTAAAGAATTCTTATTACCAAAATGGATAGAAAACAAACAACAATTAACTTTACAAGGAATAACTGGAGCAAAAGAATCATTAAAATACAAAAATGAAAATATAGAAGTTATCATAGGATCTAAAATAATAACTGTAAAAAATGTTTATCAATATAATATAAATGATTGCGATATTATTTTAGGAAATGACTTTTTACAACAGTTTAGTCAATATAGTCAAAATATTTATATTATCCAATTAAGAACCCCATGTGGACATTTACTAAAAATTGCTAGATAATTTAAATCATTCAGAGTTCAGTCAGCTCAGCATGGTGAAAAGATAGAATTTATACCAAAATTACTCAAATACTCAATTAGAACAATTACTCTTGACCAAATAAAAGAACTTTTAGCAAAAAATGGGAAAAATAAAAAATTACAGCTAAAATAGAATTACTTGAACCTACAATCATTATTATAGTCAAACATATGCTTTATAATCAAGAAGATAAAGAAGAATTTCAAGTACAAATTCAGGAACTTCTTGATCAAAAACTTATAAGGAGAAGTAATAGCCCTCATAGTAGCCCTGCCTTTATGGTTAGAAATCATGCGGAAATAAAAAGAGGAAAACTTAGAATGGTAGTAAATTATAAAGAACTTAATAAAAATACTAAATTTGATGGATATTATCTACCAAATAAAGAAGTCTTAATAAATATAGCTAAGAATAAAAAATATTATTCAAAATTTGATTATAAATATGGATTTTGGCAAATCAAACTAGAAGAAAATAGTATATCATTAACAGCATTTAGTACCCCTCAGGGACATTATGAATGGATAGTTATGCCATATGGATTAAAAAATGCAGCACAAATTTATCAAAGAAGAATGGATGAAGTTTATAAAACTTATAATTTTCTTATTGTTTATGTTGACGACTTACTTGTTTGTTCAGAAACATATGAAGATTATCTTAAACATCTTAGAAGTTTTGCTATACTTTGCTCAAAAGAATGTATAATACTTAGTCAAAAAAAGGCAGAAATAGCAAAAAATGAAATTGAATTCTTAGAAATGATAATAAATAGTGATGGAATAAATTTACAACCTCATATTTCAAAAAAAATAATTTTGTTTCCTGATAAATTAGAAAATAAGCAGCAAATTCAAAAAAATTTAGGATGTTTTAACTATTCTGAAGGATTTATAGAAAAACTTGCAGAAAAAAGAAATAAATTGCAAAGATTATTAAGAAAATCAAATAAGTTAGGATGTAATGAAGAACATACTCTTTGTGTTAAAAATTTAAAAGAAAATTGTAAAAATTTACCTAAACTTAGATTTCCTGATGAAAATGATAAGTTAATTGTACAAACAGATGTATCGAATTTATATTGGAGTGCTTTATTAAAAACTGATTTAAATGAAATTTGTAGACATACTAGTGGAACCTTCAATAATGCTGAAGTAAATTATTCAACCAATGAAAAAGAATTATTAGCAGTTATTAAAGGAATAAATAAATTTAAAATGTTTTTGTTACCTAAAGAATTTATTGTTCAAACTGATAATACTCAACTTAATGGACTAGTAAATAATAAATTACCAAATTCACCTCAACATAGAAGATTGCATAGATGACAGGTGTTATTATCTTTTTATAATTTTAAATTTGAATATATTAAAGGAAAATATAACTTATTTGCTGATTTCTTGAGCAGAAATCATGAATATGGAAAAGATTGAAGCATTTACCAAGGAATTACAAAATCCTCTAACAGATTTTAATACAGATTATCTTGCTGTCCAAGAGGATCATCTTGATATTCGACAGACTTTGTGTGATTTATCAAACAAGGTTGTTGAGAGTGGAAAAAAGATTGAGAAATTAAACAATAATAAAGAAAAAACAGTTGAAAAATTGACAGAATGTTTAGACTTTTTTGTAACTTGCAGCCAGGAATACCCTCCTTTACAAAAAGGTGAATACAGTCGAAAGGCTAGTCACATCCCATTTCAGGAGATTAATACATCCACCTCAAGTGGAGAATCAAAATTTAAGAGAAATGACTCTCTTACCTCGCAAGAGGAAAAAGTCATAAAAAAGGGTTCACAACAATCACCCATCAGTATTGACAAATTGTTGAAAAAATTTACAAGTGGAAAATGAGTCACTCACCTTTTAGGTGAAACATCCTTATCAAAAGGCACATTGGAACAGCCTACTGTTATCAGTGAATTCCAAGAAAATAAAAAATCATCCACCGGTGACCTTAAATCACCAAAGGGAATAATTACAACTCATCGTGTTAGAACCAATTTACATCCTATGGAGAAGGAGTATTACGAATTCTCAGAATGGATATATAATTTCAGAGAATGAAGTTCTCTTTACTTAACAGCCCTTCCAACGACGATTTATCCAAGGATTAGTGCAGTTCAAGGTGCTGATCCTATTATTGTTCGGAAATTAGCAACATTTGGATTCTTAGATCGACTCTTCCCAGGAGCGGATCTAAAAGAAATTGAACAATTTGACAGAGAATTTGTTAACTGTGTCAAAAAAACAGTGATAAACAACCAGTTGAATTAAGATTCTATACTATCAGTCCTGAGTATAAAGAATCAGAATGGTATGGAGAACATCATCTTGTCACTATTCGAAAAAATAATGGGAATCCACTCAAGGAGACTCAGATTTTTAAAGAGATGCCCACTATCAATAGAAAATGGATGATTTACAGGCGAGCCCTTGGAATTAAATCAGTTTGCTCAACCATGCAATTTTTCTATGGAGAAAAATACATGATATATGGAATGAGTAATAATTAGATCCTTATCTGTAGAGGAGACAAAGAATCAAAAATTTTAGAGGATAAGATTTGTGAAATCTTGAACGATCAATTCCTTGGGAGTGAGGAATGTATAAAAGAAGCTTGCAAATTGATGGGACACGTCCACAAATAAAGGACGATAAGAAAGTTACATCACCAGACAGCACCATGTGATCATTAAAGAAAAAGGAGACAGCTGTTAAAAGCTGGAATAAAGTTGCCGACACTAGTAGACAAGTGCTTTGATTATTGCAACCACTTTGAAGAAATTATTGTATTTTTACTTTTATGTTGTAAAATTTCGATTGGCTAGAAGCTTCTCGGTGAAGTGCAAGTCTATCTATAAATGAAGACTCTTCTTACTTGAAGAGGCATGACCAAAAAATCCACAAAAAGAGATATTCTCTCAAAATGATCTTTGTAACCACTTTCTTGAAAGAGTAGAAACCACTCTTCGGAGTATCAATCTCTGTAAAGATCTTTGTATAATAGCTTTCTAGCTATCATCAGATCAATAAAGTCTTTAAGTTTGAAATAGATCTTTTATTACGCTTTGAGTGTTGTTCTACACAGTGAGTCTGTTTAAGAGTTTTGAGTACCTATGTGTTCGTTTTGCTGTGATGCTGTTGAACTTTGACCAACTCTTGTGACAAAGGTGACCAAGAACATATAAAATTCTTGCTATTTGGCGAAGCGTGGTAAGGCCCTTATTTTAAGCTATGAAGATATTTATTGTCTGAAGATTTGTTTGAAAATTATTATATAAGAATTTTTGTAAGATTGTATACTTTGAAGAACTTTTCATAATGGAAACTTACGAATTATATTATAGAATTGTACCTTTTAGATACACTAATAGTATTGATTATAGTCACATAATAGAAATCCTAGAGACTCATGATAGTTTTACTAGAGGAATAAATTTCATAAAAAGAGATTCTAGATATTACCAAAAATGTCTTACAATTACTTATTTTGGATTAAAAGAAATATTACCTAAAGAAATAATAAAAATGATTATATTTTTCTGGTTAGATAGTGAAAATAGTGAAAGAACATTTGAAAATATAGAGCAATATGATAATTATAATAATGTTGCTGAATTATATGATTTTGATCTTAGTTTTGATGATAAAGAATAGAAGAATTAAAAATATTCAGAATCACATAAAAAACTTATAAATGAGAAAACCTATCTCTAACAAATTACCACAAGAATATAAGAAATTAAAATTTAATCTAACATTAAAATTTTATATATCTATAGTCAAAAATAAACTAGATCTTGTTAAATTAAAAGAATATTTAGAATACACAACTATTAAATAAGAATAAAATATGCCTGAAATAACTAAAAAAATTTGTGATAATAAAATAAAAATTTTAGAAGAACAAATAATAACTAGAAGTAATAGAAGAGAAATTGAAAGAGAAATTTTTAATTGGAATAAAATTAAAAGAGAATTAATAGGTAATGAAATTACAAGAGAATTAAGAAGAGAAGAACAATTAATGAGAGAAATAGAACAAATGATAAATAATATAGTAATAAATCCTTTAAACCTGCCTGATTAATATGAGTTTATCAACAAAAATAAGATTTGATAAACAAGAAATCGAAAATATAAGACTACCAATAGGAAGTTATCAAAATAGAGGATGGAATACTACTATGTTTCAACCTTTAAGTTCATGAGGAAATACAGATGGATTATTAAATATGACTACCAATTGGACTAATGCATTTTTATGGCGACAATTAGGACAAATAAAGACTAAAGATATAGAAGCTATAGATGGAATTAATAACATAGATCCAAAAGATAAAATAGCTAAAGAAAGATTAGAAGTTTTAAGTAAAAATATATCTAAACAATTTAATAAAATCAAAGAACAAATTAATAAATTAGAAGTGCTTGATGAAGCTAAACTTGAAGAAATACAAAACCAAATATCAAAAATTGCACAGAAAAATAGTATTAATAAAATTGCAACTTTAGAAGAAAAACTAGATATTATTAATTATAAAATAGATATTTTATTAGATAAATTATGATTTGAAAACATTAAACCACCTTGTAAAAAATCTAGAGGATGAGTATGAATGATAAAATTAATTTAATTGAAAAATGTATAAAAATAATTGAAGAAAAAATTACTAGAGTTGAAATAAGTTATGAAGAGGTAAAAGAAAAATTACAAAATAATTTCTTAAGAATAGAAAATCTTTTAAATAGAATAATAGAAAATCTAAATAAAGAAAAACTTTTTAAACCAGATTATACTGAAGAACTTAAAGAAGTAAGAAAGAAAATTGAAAAGTATGAAGAACTAATAGAACTTGATGAAGGATTAAAAGATGATATAGAAAGATTATTAATCGATCTTAGAAAACAAGAAGAAAATCTTACCAAAAAAGAAGAAAAATTAATTATTAAAGAATAATGAATGAAGAAATGAAAAACCTAATATTCGACTTAGAAGATTTAAAGATTTGTGAAGAAATAACTAAAAATCATATGGTTGGAAGAACGGGATGACCACGAGGAATTAAAGAAGAAGATTTTGGAGAAGCTGGACAAACTAGTACAGCTAGATATGAAGCTGAAATAGATCCTAGAAGATATGTTAATACTAAACTTGATTTTAAAATTAGAAAAGATAAAATGTATAGAGATCAATTTAAACCAGTATTAAGAGAATCTGGACAAATGAAAATTACAGGATCATATTTATATTTAGACTGTGAATTAGATGTTAGAAAAGCTATTAATGAATGGAGTACTAATATGATAGCACACTTTAATTATAATCGAAGTAATACAGATAATAAAAATAGAACTGAATATTTATTAGCAACTTTCAAAGGAAATGTGGCTAATTGGTATGGAGGATTAGAAGATACAACAAAAGGAATTTGGAAAGATAGTATTGAAGCAGGATTCAGAATTACCATAAATGAAGGAATAAATAGAGTTGTTACAAGAATTTATAGAGAATTTGCAGGAGAAGATTGGATAAATGAAAGCACTAAAGCTAAAGCAGAAAAAATAGAAGATGCTAAGAATAGAATAGAACATTTACAAATTTGTAATATGTGTTATTTTAATGAATATTGCTGTGAATATAGTAAATATTATTATATAATGTATGGAAATGGAGTAGATAAAGATTATTATAAAGATGTTTTTATTAGAAAATTACCACCACCATGAAATAATTATTTTCAAAATAAGATTAGAGAAAGACAAATTGGAAGAAATGCAGAAGCCTATATTTTAGGACTTATAATAAGAACTATAAAAGATGAAATAAGTTTAATATATAGCAATCAAATGGTTTATAGACAATCAGAATTTGTACAAGATAGAATTTGTTGTCAAGACACTGAAGTACCAGGAAATTGGGGATGTTATGATTATAGAAAAGGAAAAATAAAACATAAAACATAAAAAATATAAAAAATATAAAAAGTTTAAAAAAATATATTTTAAACCAAAAATGAAATATTTCAAAAGAAAATATAAATCTTATAATAAAAAATCATTAGATAAAAAACGATGTAAATATTGGAATTGTAATGAAGAAGGACATATAAGCACTGAATGCCCAAAAAAGAAAGTTAGAGTATTAATTACTGATTTTGAACAAATTAGAGATGAATGTGAAGAAGTCAACTTTGAAGAAATAGAAACTGATGAAGAGATTTTTGAAGAAAAATCAGATTCGGATGAAATATATAGTGAAGAATAATAGAAATAGAAAAAATAAAATTATTCTAAGTATGATGACTAATTTTGCAATATAATACCTATTTCATTAAGGGTAAAATTGACTTTCTAACAAAAACTAAAAATTTTAAAAGTTGACGGGCCATTTTTAATAATCCCCCCATCCCACCATCATTACGTACGAACTGAAAACTAATTCTGTAGTGAGCTAGAGTCAAAAACAAATTCTATCACTTTGCTTCTGGACTCTATTGTTCCAATCCATTTGCTGCAATTGTAAATATTTCCTTACTTTTAGGCTATAAACAAATTATTTAAACACGATGCAAACTTTATCAACATCACTTTTCCACATTCACTATTTTAATTAGATAACTAGGATTTATTTAAGCATAATCCTAATGTAATTATACTCAAAGGTTTAGGCTTATTGCAAATTCTAAATCAACCCAAATATGCATGCACGTATTTTTATAATTCCACTTTCAATAGGGAATCTGTCTTATTATACCATGCAAAAAGTCAGATTGGGAGCACACGTTATTTCAAACAGGAAATAATTCTCCATCCCTGTTATATACCGCAGCCAAGGAAATTAGGAAAAGTTTTGGAACATTCAATCATATCTCCTTTCAAAGAATACGTTTGATCTATCTGTCCTTACAAATTACAATATTATATATATGTGTGTGTGTGTGTGTGTGTGTGTGTGTGTGTGTGTTTTACATAATTTATTACATGAAATGCTAATTAACCTACGGGTCTTAACGAAATGAAGTGTGAGATTTCCTTCGGAGTTTCTCAATTGTTTGCATAGAAATGTATTAGAGTATTCGATTGATCTCCGACTGCTCTTGATAGAGTGGTGGTATGAAATTTTATAAATTTATGTTTAAAAATTTATTATATTGTTTTGGATGCACGTATCTTATTGGGTTTAAAATACTCAATCCTTCAACAACTTTAACTTTTCAGGTTAGGTTCAACGTGGATGATGACTGAATGATGTGCAGATTGCCAAGTAAAACATTTTCAAAAGAACTATCGACATTTTTTTCCTTTTCGTTTAGAGATTAATATTTTTTAGATTCCCAATGAACGCTTAAAGTTTCGTGATTTAATGTTTTTTGGATTAATTAGATATTATGAAATTTTAAATTTATTCAAGTGTAAATCTTCAATTAAATATTTTCGCTTTATGTATGATTATGAAATGATATCGGTAACACCTCAAAATTTAAATCAATGAAATTTTGGGGCGTCATACTAGAAATGTCAAAAGGATGGCTAGGATTGGACGTTTCGACCGAGGAGATGATGTCATGTGTAATTTCATCCAAGGGCTACCATTCCGTTTGTAACACTATAAATACTCCCTCCATGTAACCATTGAAGAATGATGCAACTCCCTATACTAAAAAGGTAACTTATTATTTTCTTAAGCACGCTGATTTACAGTTTTTTACTTTGATTTCATAGCGATTGGTTATTATTGCACAATCATATCCTGTTTATTCCGTCGGAATTCAAACAGGAATGTCTCGTGTCGTTGAACTTCTCCAACGTCCAATTTAAGAGTGATCTTGACCGCTGATATGTCGTTACGTGTCAGAATTAACTTGTGCATGTACGAGTGACTCTGACATCTGTTGACAGCGTATTTTTTAGGTCAACAATGGCAATCATAATTGGTGGTTGTGTTCCAATCCCACTAAAAAATTTCGAGAGCTCTAAATCCTTCGAAATTGTTGGGAAATTCCGTTATGGTGGTGGTTGTTGTTCTATTTTTTGGTCTAGATTTGGGGGGTTGGGTGGGTAAAGTGTAGGGGAGAAGATGATTTTTCCTTCTTTTTTTTTTTTTGTGTGGCTTTTTTAATTTAATTTATATGGGATCGACTAAGGCTTCGTTTGATATGCAGAATTTTCCATGGAAAATGGAAAATATTTTTTATTTTCCAACTTTTGTAGTGTTTGATAGACAAAATTTTTCGGGAAAATATTTTTCAACTTCCAAATTTTCCACATTTTTTAGGAAAATAAATTCTTGGTATTTTGGTGGGTAAATATTTTTCCAATTTTTTTGATAGCAATTAGAAGAAATTCTAGATACAATGATAAAAAATATTTTCACTTCTATTGACAATTTTCATGCAAAACAAATCCAAACGAATGGTATTCAGTATGATTATTTTTTTTCAATTTTTTTTTTATTTTTGGCAATTGGAACAAATTTTAGACCCAATAGTAGAAAATATTATCACTTTAATGAACAATTTTCGTAAAAAACAAAGTCAAACGGACTCCAAACTTTCAATTAATTACAATTCTTAGTAAAACAATTTATAGGAAAATCTTTTTCCTGTAAAACATTTTCTTTCCACCAATTTTCTATTCTTACAATCAAATGGACCCTAAAATGTTCTTACTTAAAATGATTAAAATATTCATTTTTTTTTTTTTTTGCATTTTCAGTATTCCAACCATTTGGATCTCTGTTACATATTTATGAAAGATTAGAGATCTTCGTTGGCACGAATTGAAGATTGGGATAAAGTTTACAAAAATTGAAAATGTTAGAAATCGCTGTGAAAATATTTCCATTTCAAAACTAATAAAAAGTAGATTGGTCACGTTCAGTTTACTTCAATCACTATAAGTATAACCGTTTGTTTATATGGTAATAAAAAGGTAAATTGGTTATGTTCAGTTTAATTCAATCACTGTAGGTATAACCGTATATTTCAATTCTCATTGGAACCTAATGTTCAACCTCAACTCAAGACGTCATGCACGAATGACATGTGAACTTTACCTCTTGTTTCAAAATCATGCACGAACTCAACTTTTATATCAAAATTGTGCATTATCTCACATATTTGTTTCTCGTCCATATATAAAAAGACGTGCCTTTCTACGGTCATTGTTCATTAGTTATTTTGATTGATGCCTAATTTGATTATATTGGGCATAAATGAGTCTCGTAGTTGCATATGTTGGGAATCTACTTAAACGTGAATAGCGAAATTAAAACAATTTCGATTCCCAAACAAAGGTCTGCTTTATGTTTAGATAGAAACCTTGATAAGGATTGTACATTTGATAAATTCAGCTAACTCATTTGCTGATTCTTGAACTTGAATGATCACAATCTGCAATCTAGCTGTCCAATTGTACAGTCTCCAATGGTGATACACACAAATAACAAGAATGGTAGCTAGGATTTTCTTTTCTTGTGCTAACAAAAATAATAAAATTTTCATTCTGTTTTTCAAACCCTAACAGCCTATTAATATAAGTCCAATGGGCTCGGCCCGTCTCTTAAACTTAACCCGGTCCAATATTTAATTAATCAAATTAATTAAATTCAGTCCATGAATTATTTAATCCAATTAATTAATTCGGGCATATTATAAGCAACCCAATTAATTAAGTGTTCAACGCTTGTCAATTAATTAATTGGTAAATCTCATTCTTATGGTTCTCTTTTGTGTATGACCTATTAGGTTTCCGATCACAATATCCAACGACGTGAATTATTATTTTAATATAATCAAAATTGATAAATTAAAATACCCCTTTTAATTTATCATCCATTCACATCCACCGTCCCGGATTGACATCTAGCAATGTGTCAGGGCAATACATGTGACGAGAAATGTCATGTGGTGTGACAAAACCAAACTTGTTCGTTTACCGTGAAACTATAGTCCTTTCGTCAATATGATCCGATCAATTACGAGATATGGATATGTGTCATCTCAATCATCGGTCATATCCTTTATCCCACTGTTAATTCAATGTAAGTTGAAAACTCCTTTTCGACGTATAAGTTCACCCTGGCCAAAGATTTCATTATCAACTTAATTGGATCAAAACATAGATCATAATCTCTTACTATCTAAGAGTGACAAATCCTCTATTGATTATTCACAACATTCATATGATTCTTGACATACCCCAACGATGCCATACTAGCGATCCTTGGCAGAGCAACATCCAACATCACCAAAGTATGACTGTCTTCATATAAGACACTATAATGACCTCAAGTCAAATGACCAATTCCACTACCGAACATTAGAAATTAACCACTAACGCTCAGATAGTTATCCATGTGGAATCTCTCAGTGGGTCTCCAATGATTTGTTCTATAACAAAATATCCACGTGTTCATTCAAGTGTCACCACACTTCAGTTTGTGAGATCAGCTACTTACTTTACAAGTAAGAAATGACACACGTGATGGTCTATCCGTATCTCGTTATTATATACGACCACAGACGATTTAAGATTCAATCATATGTAATTTATATCTCACAATCACAACTCTTTGTGGTCAACAAATTGTTACGGTCAGTGTCAGAACCCGCCACCTCACCCTTCATGTGTCGGCAAAGGTTATTCCCATCTTACCACGCAGAGTCCGAGGTGATTGTGCATAGGGACGATCTGATTGTATGAGATGAAGTGATTATGCAAGGGGCGAACATCTGATATGCACTGCGGATGCAAAGGCCTGTACCCCGCTTCTACCCTGCCACACCTGCTTCACCTCGCCCCAGGATGAACCCCCTTTATGAAGATCTTCCCAAAGTCAAATCACTGACTGATGGGACGTGTGGCAAGACCTAAACGATCAGTTCAATCAGAAATATTCAATGCCAGCCAGCCAACCTATGGAGAGACAGGTGACGCCTAAGATGAGACGATGCTTAAAGATCTGATTACACGTGTCTCCTCATCCAACGACTATCCTCTTCCCATCCTTAGTATAAGTACACCTTACTTATGCCTGAAGAAATGGAATGGAACCCAATTTCTACTACAAAACATAATGCAAATTTGGTATCATTTTCTATCCCTCACATATTAGTACCTTCATTAATATACATTTGTATCGACCACCTCCCGACCAGTGCTCTGTCGCCGGTGACCCCCATTCCAGTTGATTCTTACACTGACTCGACCGTTGGAGTGCCCGTGGCCGTTCCCAACCCCTTCGGGAGAAGGCCAAGGGTGACTGACGTTGTGCTAAGTGTGCAGGAAATGGTCGACTTGAAGATTTTTTCTGTTGGCCATGTCATAGCCATTTTTCGAGGCCAGCACAAATCACTAAGACTTGAATCTACGGATTCTATTATTTAATCTATTATAATATTAATTTAATTAAATAATAAATATTGCCATAAATATGCATCAGTTATATACAATAAAATTGTTTATGTCCAAAGTTGATTGAACTTATGGCATAATACTTACAACATATATGTAAGAAAAGCCACGAAATATGTTAGTCTAAAATCACATGAAATCAAGTCTTAAAAAAAATTGAATTTCGTAACTTACTTATGGCGAATGGATTTAAAAATGAAGATTGGAGCAGCCGATTACAGATAAGTATAGGACGATGAATTGCTTGGTCACGCCTCTAGACAATTGTTTAGGAATAAACAATTCATTATAGAAAAGATTCTATTACCTTGCCTACTAGCCCAACATAGAGTCAATCGTAGACTCAAAAACAGAAGGGAGACGTGTTCATTTGATAAAAAAAAAAAAAAAAATTCATACATACACTATCTAGTCAATCTGTTTGTACTGTATCTGTTTTTAAAAATGGACAAATTGCTTTATTCTTCACAAAAATTGATGAAGGACAACTGTAAAAAGTCAACCTCTATTCATGTACGTGTGGAACCAATGGGCTTATGTAGGATTTTTAATACAAAGTTGAATTCATGAATAGTTTTGAAATAAGAGGTAAAACTCGTATACCATTGGCTCCGTTAATTGTTTGAGTCGTTCTATTAGTTTTGAAGTGCAGAAGTTAACTTGTGTATAAATTCGTGAGTTCATGTATTATTATTTTACAAAGTTAATTTATAATTTCGACCTAATTGGTCAAATTTACACAGAGTGTATAATTAATCATAATAAATAAGTTTAATTTTTTATTAAATATTTTCAGTGTCGTAATTTCAACTTGGCCATTGTTTGGACTTTGGTGGTCGTTTTTCAGAAAAATATTATTTTAAATATTGATTTTCTTTAAAATGTGTGGTTAAAAATAGGACTGGACATGGTCCAACTCGGTTCGGTTCTCTTCAGAACCAAATCGACCCAAAATTTTGGATATTTAATAAATGGAACCGTTCGGTTCAGTTCCGTACAATAATTAAATTTTTTAACATTTACAACAACACTACATAAATATAACTAATAACATGTTCATTTGTAACTATTACAAATTAAAATAGCTCAATTTAAAAATATATAAATAACAAGTTGTTCAATAAGATTAATTCAATATATAAAAATACCAAAAATTAGATATTAATTGGGCCAGAAAATTCAAACATAAAATTAAATTTACCTAATTAATTTGCTAATTTGTTTAGAAAAAATTAAAATAATTTAATTAATTTAATATAAAAATTAAAAATTTTATTTATATTCAATTTTTCGGTTCTTTGCCTAGAACCGAGAACCGAACCAAATTCATCGGTTCTCGATTCAGATATCCGTTCTCGGGTATTTAATTTATGAAGAACCGCTCGGTTCGGTTCGGTCTGGTTCAGTTGAGGAACTTTTGTTCAGCTCTAGTTAAAAAAGTAGGAAATCTTTTTTGTTTTACGTGTAGAATATTTTATTCTAGAAATATATAGTTGAAAATAAGTATTAACAAAAAAAAAAAAAAAAGAGTTTTAGGGGGGTGTATTCAATTGATACTTTTGAGAACTTTGATGAATTTTTTTTTAAGTGACGACTTTTGTGAATTTCGTGGATTTTTTAGAGATTTGTATGGTGGAAGTATTTTGTAAACTTATAAACTTTCATTTTAAAATTTTTAGAGACTTTTGTAAAATTCAAAAGACTTTCATTTGAGATAGAATTTATGTAGATCTAGTGCAATATTGTAAAATTATTATATATGACGTGGTGGTGATTCTCTCTCCTTCATTTTCCCCTATATAATAAAAAAATATTTAAAAAAGAAAAAAAAAAGACCTTGAATATATATATATATATATATATATAATTTTAAAGTAGTCTATATAAATTTTATAATTTCATTAAAAATAATATTTTTCAGAAAAAATGAGTGAAAAAAGAAAAACAATTTGATATAAAATACACTTTAATTTTTTCATAGAAAATAGAAATAAACAATAAGGGATAGAAAAAGGAAAAATAGAAACTAATACAATCAATAGAAAAAATAAATTTTAATCATAACTTTAATATTTGAAGAGGAGGGAAGGAAAGAGAAATATTGAAAAAAATACATATAAATTTCTTTTTTTTTCCTGTGAAAATCTCCCAAAATCTCGTGATTAATGAGAAACAAATTTTTTTTTTATTTATTTTATTTGAGTACTTTCTGCTTAGAAATTAGTATCATGGTGACTTATATAAAAGTCTCTAAAAGTCATAAAAATTTGAATACCCTAAAACTTATAGGAACTCTTAAAAAGTTTTAATTGAGTACATCGTGATTTTTAGAAAATTTTAAAAGTCATTAAAAGTCTCAATTGAATACACCAATACTTTTAGAGAGTCTCCAAAAGTTTTACATTGAATATCCCTAAAATTTTTAAATCTCAAAAAGTCATTAAAAGTTTTAATTGAACACACCCCTTAAAATAATGGGAGACAATTAAGGCCTTGGGGCAACCTATTAATAGCTTAGTCTAGACAAAGGAAAACAACTACCCGTTTTCATTTCATAGTAAATTGTATAAAATACTCATTTGACGCCCATTAATTTCTCATTCTCATTTTTCATTTCAACCACACATTCTCCCAATAAAATAATATTACACACAAATCAAAAACTTTTCATCACTTTTATATCACACATTCTCACATCAATCACTATTCCAAAATTTCTATTCTTCTCAAAATGGATTTCAAACATGGGCAAAGAATAACTCTATTTAGCCCAACTGAGATTACAGTTCCAATTTAGATGGTGTTAGCACGCTATTAAATGACTCTCTTAATTTTACATTTCATTTAGCATATCATATAGCCTCGTCTAAACTGAAATTGCAACCCCAATAAAACTACATAGCATTATGCATTGTATAATTATTGAGCACGGCTTCCGACGGCAACCACTTGCAGTCGACAACAATTTACTAATGGAAACTATTCTCGTAATTAATTAAACAGTTTTGCTAGTGGTACATCAAAACATATACACTATCGGATGAAGTTGAATACAAATCTTATCACACATATCGCGTTGAGCTACAGAGGGATTGTCCAGTTAAGAAATATTATCGCTATTGCACATTTTTTCTTCGAGAATTTTGATTTATCGTAATGTTACTAGGTTGTCTGATCATAAATCAATTTTTTTTGTTATATTTGTTTTTTCTAAAGCGAAAATAAAGTTATTTTCCTTGTTGAAAAATAAAATTGTAACTTAACTGTTGATATAAGTATAATTAGGTTTTTTCCTTACGAGTTGAAATTCTTACATAATTAAAGTAAAGAAAAACAATCGAGTATGACCAAGTTTGCTATTGAGGATTATTCATGACTTATTTGATGTAAATTTTTTCATACTAGATTTTGTGAAAATTGATTTTTTGGGAGAATTTGTGATGATGGGCATGAAAATTTACGAGTTCATGTGTAGAATTATTTTATTTACATATGGTTAGTTCAAAGCGAGTTTCAAAAAAATGAATTTTATAAAATCTATACCAGACATGGGCTTATTTTTGTAACCTCAAATTCAATATCCAAAAAGTCGAATGTCGTAGCCTCTTTGATAATCAACATATCAAATTAGTTTTTCAAACAACAAGAAAAAGATACGGGACGTATAAGCATCCTTCAATTTTGTGTGTACTTCATTTAGTTGTAGTCTATACGATTACTCTCGAAATAATTCTATTTACTTAAAGTCTTGATTATAATTAGTCGTGTGTATTTTAATAAGAGAACACGAGAAATGATTCTACCATTACAAAGAAGGTGGATGGAACGGAGGACAAGAATCAACATGAGAAAGAACAGAGAATGTCTAATAATAGTAATTTTGCGTTGTATCCTTTATTTTATGGTGGTTTTTCCATTGGGTCGACTTCAAAGTCTAGTTTTATGTGGGATATATTAAGATTTTGGGTTCCATCTTAAAATGTCAATCTTATTAAGAGGGGTAGCACAAACTCTTATAAATTCATATATGTTTTCATCTTTATTCGATATGAGATTTTATCCCTTAACATGCCCATACAAGATGGTTGCTCGTTTGAGCAGACCAATCTTGAAATTTGCGTGCTCAATTTTTTTGAGTCTTAATTGGATCGAATTGCTCGTTGGAACTTAATGGACTCTGATATCATATTAAGAGTTTGAGTTATTCCTCTTAATAAGTTTAACATTTTAAGACGACATGTTAAATGATAAAATCTCACATCGAATAAAAATGAAAATATAGACCAATTTACAAGAGTTTGAACTACTCCTCTTAATAAGGTTAACATGTTTAGATGAAATCCCAAATCTTAACAAGGTAAAGTTGCTTCTTCTTTTCTTATTAGTTCTCCATTCGCCAATCTTCAGCGGAGACACATCCCTGTAATAACGACATCCTTTGATCGCCACTCCATAACATGCCTTAATTCAAGAATGTCGTCGCCCTTGTAATCAATAAGAAAATGAGTGCTAAGTTTCAGATTAGTGAATAACCTAAAACGAAAGAAGAGAAGCCACACCATGCTCCGCTTCAATGGATAAAAGAAAATAAGAAATTCGATTGAAATGTTAAAGCGATGTTATATTTCCACAATGGTTTCAACAACTTGGCATAGAAAAGCAATATGCCTTTAAAAATCGTTCTATATAACCCAATTTGCAATCCAATTTATAGTGCTGGTTTGAAAAAGGTTAAAAAGTTATTAAGCCCTTGTTTTGATCCTCATTAAAATTCTTATTCTTCTACTCATTTTCAACAAAACATTCTTCAAAAAAATAAAATTTTACATCACATCAATAAATCTCCTCCTTCATTTTCAATCACACATTCTCCATCAATTTAATATTCCAGAATACATTCTTCCAAAATAATGTGACTCAAACACACCCTAGATAATTTTATATTTCATTAATTCATCAAATGCTTTGTCAAACATATCCATATTTTTTTTTGCTAGAGTGGGCACATATCAGGTTTGGACCTAGCCCAACCACCAACCAACTTTTCAAGTTCGGTTAATCCAATCCAAAATTGATCCTAGATTAGTTAAAAATCGATCCAAATTGTTCGAGTTGATTTGGTCGATTTTTCAAGGGTACAAGACCCTTTATTTTTCAAAAGACCAAATATCAAATCGAGATTTTTGGGTTGGATCCCGGTCCAACTCGAAAATCAATCATCAGTAGGGATTGGCATGAGTCGAATCGGGCTGTGTTTAAACCTAACCCGCCAACTAAATCGACAGTTCAAGTTTGATGAAAATCCAAGTCGAAGATGAGACAAGATGAATAAATCAATTCAGATCGATCCAATTCCAATTGGTTTGTCATTGAAGGGGATACTTCACTTTGACTTTTTTTATTTTATAAAACTTGACCCTTTGAATCAAGGTTTTCGAGTTGGTCCAAACCAACCCATAAATCTAACCAACGTCCCTTCAAACTTTAAGGCTTGGGTTAGTTAGGTGGGTAATTTGCCCACATCGAGAAGTCACGAAATCGACCCAAATCATTATAATGAAGCCGATTTCACGATTGACGGGTAACATATCCGGCCATAATTTGCACAATCAATCAAAGTTTTTTATTGGGAAATTACAAAAAATCAGGGATTTAAAGTTTAGAATTCAAAAATCAGGAACCAAATTTTATTTTTCAAAACTCATGTGAAATATAAAAAGTCTAACCCTAATTTTTTTTCACTCACAACCCCCTCTCTCTCTCCCCCCCCCTCCCCCTCCTTTCCCCGGGTCCAGCAGCTGGCAGCAGCCACTGCTGCCGGCGGCGGCAACTGCTGCGGAGCAGCCACTGCCGCCGCAGCGGTTGCTGCCGACAGCAAGCAGCCGCTACTGCTAACAGCAAGCAGCTGCCGTAGCAGCTGCTGCTGCCAGCTGCTTGCAGTATTTTTTAATTTTTTAATTTTTTTTTTGTTCTCGACTGGTGCGGTGGTGGTGCTTTGGGTGTGTGTTGTGGAGGTGGCAGTGACGGATCTGCTGGTGGTTAGTTCGCCGTCCTTTTTTTTTTGTTATTGAGTAGTGTGTTGTGCGTTGGTGAATCTATGGTGGTTTGGGTGGTGGTCATGAGGTGGTGGCAATTTTGTGGCGAGGGCGGCGATATCGGTGGTTATTGTTGGTGGTGTGTGACCAAATATTTGGTTATCTATAACCAAATATTTAATTTGTGACCTAAAAATTTTGACAATATGTGACAGAAAAATAATCTGTGACCAACAAATGTGACTCAAAAATAATCTGTGACCAACTAATTTAAAAATTTGTGACCTCGAAATAATCTGTGATTAAAAAAAATTAGACGATATGTGACCAGTAAATAAACATGTAACTTATAATTATGAATCTGTGACCAAAATTTGATGATATGTGACCAATAATAAATCTGTAACTTATAATTATGAATCTGTGACCATTAATCATAAAATGTGATTTTATTTAATAAATATTTTTAATTTATTAAATGCATACCTGATTTTTGAATTTTCAAATTATTTTACCTTATTTTTGAATTGATATAAAGAATACACCTTATATATGAATTTTTCCTTTTTTTTTTAAATTGAGCAGAAGGCCCAAACCCAAAGAACCACTGGATTTAGATCCTAGCCGTTCATACTGATCGTACGGTTCAACATTTCTCCCTCCCAAAACTGAACTAACAAAACCCTTTAAGGGCTATGGCGGGAAAATTCACCACAGCCAAAAATACAGAAATCTTCCTACATTTCCTCTCTCATCAATGAAATCGAAAACCCTAGCCTCAGTTCTACACCGCTGATCGATATAACTCAATAGTACCAAAACAGATGGCTCCGAGGAAGAGAACAGGCGGTGGAGCAAAGAAATTCAACATTCAGAATCAAAATCAGCAATCCCAGCTGCCCAAATATGGAATCCAGCATTTCTTCGACCAACATTCCCAGAGTCAGAAAGCCCTTTCTGGAAATAGCTCTAAAAACAATATCAATCCGAGAAACCCCATTTCCGATTCTGTCACTGGGAAGAAACAAAATTTGCAGATTTCCCCCGAAGTCAAGTCAGTTGATCCGAATTTGAATAAAGCATTGGAAGATGCGAGTGTGGAAGCTAAGGAACTCAAAAAATCGGCTAGGAAAATTGATTCCATGAGTAAATATTTGAGGGGTGGAAGTACAAATAATGTGGTAGTATCAAGTAAAATTGATGTGAACAATGATGTTTCTGGGCATGAGTCCAGAAACGAAATGGGGTTTTTGCAGGCTTCTAATATGATAAATGGGGATTCAGGTACCAGTGAAAAATCTAGTAATTATTTGAATACGGGGATTGTGCCTTTGGAAAATATTAAAAATGGGGGGAATTTGAGGGAAAGTGAGTTGAATAATCAATCTCAGAATACACCGTATGAGAATATTTTGCCAGTGGATAATGATGACGTGGAAAATCAATTAGAGGTGTCGCCTGAGGCTTGCAAGTCGTTGTCCGTTAAGCGCTTCAAGTTTTCTCCGGGAATGGTAATAGTCTTTCTCTATTGTTTAGGTGTTCGAGTACTAGTTAGTGATATACAAAGATGGTTATTTTCAACCAGTTTTAGCTGCAATATAACATAGAAAAATATTGGCTTTTCGAAAGATTTATTAGCCCAATGAAGAAATTGAGGAACTGTAAAGAAAAATAAGAGAAAAGCCCATTTGTGGACATTCAACCTAATTTTTTTTACTGTTAAATAGCATCCAGTGTCAGATTTTCTCAATGAGATTATTTATTATCTCAAAATTCTGATTTCAGAATTAGGTTTTGACTCAATTTTACAATCTACCGCTTCCTCTCTTACATTTGCCTTTGATGCCAAATGAACACTCCAAATGTTTAGTGTAACAGGCATCGTGGAGAAAACTTTACACTATACCATCTTTTTGCAGCAACAATGACCACAACTGTTAGCTTAAAAAGTCACGAGTAATCAGCTAATATTGAGAATTTGTCGAGTAGATTTAATAGTTTATATTTTAATTGCTTTTCTTTATGTACTTTGATTAGTTAATAAAGCAAAGCCAGGACGATGGAGGTGATGAGGTGACATGGAGAATTTCTCCAGTAAATGAGCGGCTGCATTCAATGTCAAAGCACTTTCCAGGGATGATCAAAGTCTTGGCAGATTCTTCAAGGTTAAACTCCATGAATTTTCAGCAATGTTCACAGAAAAAGGTACATGTTTCCAGATTTTATTTTGGTCTCGTCCTCCTTGCAGTACTATTTATAGCTCATATTGGCAGGTGCTAGCTTCTCCTGGCGAGTCAGGGAATCTAGAAAAGTGGCTCTCTTCCCCTCCACTAAAGGCAGATGAAAAATCTTTGATATGCTCGGATAGGGTTACCTTGAGAAACGTCAATTCAGACCATGATGTGGATTTTCATGGAACCAATGGAACGACTAGTAAGAAAAACTCTGATGTTTTTAATAGTCAGAGCCCTTTTAATACTCCACCATCTCTATCTTTTTGCCATGACAAGGTAATTCAATAACACATGTAAAGTGTATTAGTTCAGTTTCTCCGGTTATTTATTTTTGGATGATTCTGGTTATGATTGAGATGCAGGCTGCTGATGGTTTTGATTCTAGTGGAGTGCCTGATGAACAGGGTTCAAGGCAGCACAAAAAGGTTTCTAGATTGCTAATCACTTGATTAATATTGTAGCCTAATCTGCTTGTCTGAAAGCAGTTTTTCAACTCATTTATCTCACAGAAATATCATAAACCATCCCTTATATTCATCCATGCAGATGCTTAAAATTATACTTAATAAAAATAATTTTGCATTATCAGTAATACATGTTCTCTGTACTCAGGCATTGATTGAAATTTTAGATCAAGTAGAAAATGTAATATCTGTTGAAGAATCAGTATGTAAGGACGAGGAAACATTCTTAAAGGCTGAGAGATGCCCTGAAGCTGATCTTGCTGTGAATCAATTGACAATTAATTCAAATGAAAATATCAACAGCAAAGCTTCTAATTGCTATTTTCTTGTATTGGAGGTATCAGTCTATACTTGTTACTAATTTCTCTTGCACGAGAAAATGATTATCCCTCTGCCCTTGGACATTTATTTTCCTGCACCATATCTGTCCTACAGGTTTCAGAAAAGCATGGGTCTGCTGGTTCATCTGGACCTCATTTCCCTTTTAAGGTTTGTCCAATGTCTAAACTGTTAATTGACTATGGTTTATTGGTGTTCTATAGAGCTGTTGGATATTACACTATGCTACGGTTTCTCAGGTTCTGCGCTTACTGAATGAACAAAGTGGAGAAGAGCGGGCAGTGCAATTATGGGATGAATGGTAATTAGATTTAACTCCGTTTCTTTATTAATCTTGAACTACTACCTTGTTTAATGTCCAGTCTAGCAAAGAATTATTTCAGTAAATCAGAGTACTATTAGAATTTACTAGGATACTCGTGATAAGTGGAGATAAAACTTACCAAGTTCTTTCATTTGTTGATCAGGAGAGAAGTTTGTTAGAAAATTCATAATAATTCCATTACATATACATTTCAACCATCTTTCTAGACTCTAGTGACACATGGGTAGTCTGAAATCACAATCTTGTAATTTTGTTTCATCCATTCAGGTTTTTCAGCGTTGTTGCACCTGGAGATACTGTACACATCATTGGTGAATTTGATGGTCATGGGAAGTGTGATGTAAATCGCGAGAACAATTTTCTGATCGTCCACCCGGATATTCTGGTGTCTGGCACTCGGGTATTTCAACCAATTTTTTCCAGTTCTCTTAATTCCATGCTTGTCCTTTTGAGTTTCTGCTTACATAGTAAATTAGGCATTGTGCTCAATGCTTTACCTTTAATGATTCCTGTAAGAATGAGTGAAGATGGTGCTAGAGCTGAGAAGGAACCAGCAACAAGAAGGTAAAACAGAAAAAGAGAAAGCACTCAATAGTGGAATGAATTTGTTATAATCCAAATCAATTTGTTACACTGTACAGTAGCCAATATATAGAAGAAAAACGTGTAATGTAAATGACTAAACTATCCCTAAACATTTGTACAAATTACAATTTACACTCTATAATATCCCCCCTCAAGATGGAGCATAGATATTTTCTATCTCCATCTTGGACAGCAGAAAAAGAAACTGAGATGAAGGAAGAGCTTTGGTGAAGACATCCGCAAGCTGAGAATTGGATCGAATGAAACATGGGCGCAGAAATCCAGCTTGAATTTTGTCGCGGATAAGGTGACAATCCAACTCGATATGTTTGGTGCGCTCGTGAAAGACGGGATTCTTGGCGATGTGTAGCGCGGCTTGGTTGTCACAGTATAAATCAATTGGAAGAGAAACTGGCAGATGTAAGTCTCTAAGGATGTAGGATAACCACTGTAATTCACATGAGGTTGAGGCCATAGCCCTGTATTCGGCCTCGGCAGAGCTTCGAGAGACAACAGACTGTTTCTTTGAGCGCCATGAGATGAGCGAATGGCCAAGGAAGATGCAAAATCCTGTAACCGAGCGACGCGAGTCAGTACATGATGCCCAGTCAGAGTCTGAGTATGCACGGAGAGTAAGTGAAGCATTGGAAGGGAAAAACAAGCCTTGTGCAGGTGCATTTTTGATGTAACGTAGGACCTGATGAGCAGCATGTAAGTGTGTCTTTGTAGGGGCTGACATGAACTGGCTCAAGTGTTGAGCTGAGTAGCTAAGATCAGGCCTAGTGAGGGTAAGATAAAGAAGTCGACCAACCAATCGTCTGTACGGAAGAGGGTCAGGTAGAGGGTCTCCATGTGTTCTGCTGAGTTTGATATTTTGATCCATGGGAATTTTGATGGGTCGAGAGCCAAGAGTGCCTGCATCTGTTAAAAGATCAAGTGCATATTTGCGCTGACAAATGAAAATTCCCTTGGAAGATCTGGCGACTTCAATGCCAAGAAAGTAACGGAGATCGCCAAGGGACTTGATTCTGAAATGCTTATTGAGAAATGCTTGGAGAGAGTCAACTGCCTGTATATTTGAGCTTGCCACAATAATATCATCCACGTAAACAAGTAGGGCAGTGAAAGATCCATTTTTCAGTTGAGTGAAGAGGCTGTAATCGGCTTTGGATTGCTGAAAACCAAAATCAAGCAAGGCATTAGAAAACTTTTGATACCATTGCCGCGAGGCTTGTTTTAAGCCGTATATACTTTTGTTTAATCTGCACACTTGTGGGGAAGACCCTTTAGAAAAACCAGGAGGCATGCACATATAAACTTCTTCGTCTAAGTCACCGTGAAGGAAGGCGTTTTGGACATCAAATTGTTTGAGAATCCATCCTTGAATAGAAGCAGCAGCTAGTAGAGTGCGAACAGTGGCAAGCTTAGCCACAGGTGAAAAAGTTTCAGTGTAGTCAAGCCCTTCTTGTTGGGTAAAACCTTTGGCGACTAAACGTGCCTTGTAGCGTTCAATGCTACCATTTGAGTGATATTTGATCTTGAAGATCCATTTACAGCCTATAGCATGTTTACCGGGAGGTAAGTCAACAAGAGACCAAGTGTTATTGAGTTCAAGAGCAGCTATTTCAGATTTCATAGCCTCACACCAGTTCGAATTTCTAATAGCTTCACCATATGAAGAAGGTTCAAGAGGGGACGAAATAGCGGAAGCAAAAGAAAAATAAGATGGAGATAATTTTTGAAAAGAAAGAGTTGCAGAGAGAGGGAATGCTTTACCTGGAGGGCAGGGAGTTTTCACAGACAATAATGAGGAGGGAGCAATGGGATCATGGACCTCCTGTAAGTGGGATGAGGGCATGGTTTGTAAAGGTGGTGGAGAAGGCAAGGAAGGGCAGTTGTAGCTGGTAAGGTGGGCAGGGATTCTGCGTGGTCGAGTGGAGCGTCTGAGTGGTGGTGGGGAGGGAGGAGGAGGAGGCACTGTATGAAGTGGCGGTTCAACAGGCGAGTTGGGCGGTGAGTCTTGTGGCTCCGGAGTTGGGGTAGGAGGTGTCGGCATGGTGTAAGTGGAGTCAGGATTAGGGAGAGAAAAATTTGGAAGTGGTGTTGAATGTGGAAGAGTAGTTGAGTTGGGAAGAAGAGATAGAGTTTGAAAAGGAAATAGTGTTTCGTGAAAGACAACATCGCGTGAGATGAATGTTTGATGAGTGTCGAGGTCCAATAATTTATAGCCTTTGACATCAAAAGGGTAACCAAGGAATGCACAACGACGGCTTCTTGGATCAAATTTGTGTCGGTGGCGAGTGAGTGTCGATGCAAAGGCGAGACACCCAAAAACACGTAAATGTGAGTAAGATGGAGGTTTATGGAACAGGATTTCATAGGGAGATTTGTTTTGGAGAATTGGAGTGGGAATGCGATTAATCAAATAAGTGGCAGTGAGAATACAATGAGGCCAAAAATGCAAAGGTATGCCTGACTGAAAACGTAGGGATCGAGCGACTTGGAGTAAGTGGCGATGTTTACGCTCGACTAAGCCATTTTGCTGGGGTGTCTCGACACATGATTTTTGGTGAATGATTCCATGTTTAGAGTAGAAGTCATGCATTAGAAATTCGGTTCCATTGTCACTACGTAGGATTTTGATTTGAGCATTAAACTGGGTTGCAACCAGGTTATAGAAAGACACAAGGCAGTGTCGAGCATCAGATTTTCTTCTCAACAAATAGACCCAAGTACAGCGGGAATAATCATCAACAATGGTGAGAAAAAATCGACTACCATCATGTCCAACAATTGAGTGGGGTCCCCATAAATCACAATGTATAAGTTCAAAACGGGAAGAAGTTGTATGAATGCTGGGATTAAAAGAAATGCGAGACTGTTTAGCAAGTGGGCAAACCAAACAAGGTAAAACTTGTTTTGTATTCATTTTTGTGTTTACATGAGAATCCGAAATTAATTGCATACGGGAAAGGGAGGGGTGACCTAACCGATAGTGCCATAAATCATGGACACCATCAGCAGGGTGTACAGCAGCTGAAATGTGATTGTGAGAGGTAAAATGTTGAGACAAAGTATTGGTTAAGTCTTGTGGGGAGACTGGATCGGTGAGCAGATGGTAAAGTCCATGCTCCATGCTACCTTTCCCAATCGTTGTCCAGGGAGAAAGGCCCTGTATAAAACAAGAATTGGAAAGGAAAATCAGACAACAATTCAATTGCGTTGCAAGTTGGCAAGCAGATAATAAATTAAAACGAAATGATGGCACACAAAGAACGTTATGAATTAAAATGTTGGGTGTTACTTGGACGGTTCCAACGTGAGTTATTGCTGCAAGCTCCCCATTAGGGAGTTTAACAGAGTGGGAAATCGATGATGATGTAATGTTTTTAAAAAGGGAGTGGTGGCAGATCATATGGTCTGTCGCCCCCGTATCAATAATCCAACGTGTTTTTGAGGAAGATGAAGAGAGACAAAAGGAGATACCAGCAACAGAAGAGGAGTGGGGATTGGAAGAATTAACCGTCTGAATGTGGTTGGCTGATGATGAAGAATCCTTACTGTGCAGCAAGGCTATGAGATCCTGATATTGCTCCTTTGTCAATGACAAGTTTGTTTCAGATGTGCCAAGAGAAATAGCATTTGCCTTTGGTTTATGAAGTTTGTGCCTGGGAGGATACCCGTGAAGTTTGTAACAACGATCAACAACATGGCCAGTCATCTCACAGTGGGTGCAAAGGGGTGCTATCGCATTGCCGGATTTGAAACAGTTGGTAAATGTATGGCCGGTGATTTTGCAGTGGGAACAGAAGGGCTTATCTCTTTTTCCTTGGTTTGAAGGAGTAGGTATGTATTTCCGAGCAGCGAGAGCCATGGAGTTATCGGTGGGGTTAGTTTGGGTGGCTATCACACGGTGTCGCTCTTGCTGTTGGATATAGGAAAACACTTTGGTAACAGGCGGTAGGGGATCAATCAACATAATCTGATCACGTATATTACCGAAAGAGTCATGAAGACCCATAAGAAATTGAATGACGCAGTCCCGTTGGTAGCGGTCTGATATGAGCTTGGTAGAGTCACATGAGCAAATAGGTAGAGGGTCATAAACAGATAATTCATCCCAAATAGATTTGAGCTTACTGTAGTACGTATTGACCGAATCATCATCTTGGGTGAGGTTAGCCAACTGCTTCTTAAGCTCATATATGCGAGGTCCATTTTGTGGTGAGAATCGCTCTTCCAGTTCGCGCCAAATCTGATGAGCATCATCAACAAAGGCAACAGAAGAGCGTAAATGAATGCTAATCGAGTTTTGCAACCAAGATACAACCATATCATTGCACCTCTCCCAGAGCTCATAAATTGGGTCATCTGGTTTCGAGGGTTTGGTGAGGGCTCCATTTAGGAATCCAATTTTATTTTTGGCTCGAAGTGCTCTTTTGATCGAACGAGACCAGGTGCAGAAGTTCTCAGAATTGAGAAGATCTGTGACAAGCACAGTGCCGGGATGGTCTGAGGTTTCAAGTCTGTAGGGGTTGGTTGGGTCTGCAAGATTGGTATATTTGTTGGGAGGTGAAGTATCGCTGGTGGCTATTGTTCACTGCTCTGATACCATGTAAGAATGAGTGAAGATGGTGCTACAGCTGAGAAGGAACCAGCAACAAGAAGGTAAAACAGAAAAAGAGAAAGCACTCAATAGTGGAATGAATTTGTTATAATCCAAATCAATTTGTTACACTGTACAGTAGCCAATATATAGAAGAAAAACGTGTAATGTAAATGACTAAACTATCCCTAAACATTTGTACAAATTACAATTTACACTCTGTAATAATTCCTGCTGTCACTGTTGCGTCTATTGCTCTAATTGTTTTCTGTGAATTGTTACAATATTTAGGTTGCTTCTAGTTTCAGCTGCCCAAGGCGTACTATCCTGGACGAGAGGTTAAAAAGTAATGAACATTCAGCTGCAGCATTAATGGGTACCTTGTTGCACCAGATATTTCAGGTAGTCTGGGAAATATGAAAGTCATATAATCCATGTTCTGTCAAAAACATCTTTTATGGCCTGAAGCAAACTTGAGGCTATGCTGTATTATATAGCATTAAGTTCCTTATTTTCATTTGTCCAGGCTGGGCTCATCAAGGAATCTCCCACAAAAGAGTTTTTGGAGGAATATGCGAGAATAGTGCTTCAGAAAAACCTTGAGAACCTATATGCATGTGGAGGTGGAGATTCATAGTTTAGTCTCTTTCTGTAATTTCCAAATTGTTGCTTGCAATCTCTTCAGGTTCATCAATCTTTGGACTTTCGAAACCATGCTGTCATGTTTGTCCATTAACAGCATAATCCTTCAGCATTTCACTGGTTTATATTTTTACAGAAATGCAACTAACATAGCACTTATATCATCTCCAGACACTAAAGTTTATTTCCTTCTGTAATTGCAGTGGATGAAACTGATACTCAAAAAACCTTGTTTGCGGCGATCCCAAAAATACTGAACTGGATATCCAGCTTCCGAGATTCACAGGTAGTTGAATGGTATCTTATTGAATGTCTACAATTCTATACATTTAGGGCTGAATGGAACAGATGTGGGATAAACATCTGGAGAATTCATACCAGTCTTACATCAGCCCAACTAGCTTATACCAAGCTTTCTGGAAATATATGGCTTTGATGCTGACCTTACACCATTCAAGTTCAGTTTTGCTCAAGTTTTTATAGAAAAGTTGTGCTTTACAGACTAAAATGCATATGCTTCCGTAATATAAATCCATTCATTTATGTCAAAAACTTGTCGTGAACTGCCTTCGCATGTGTCGAACCTTAGAAGTTATTCTTTTCTTGTTAACGAGAAAATAAATTACTTATTTTTAAGTTTAACTAATAAATGCTTTAAATACCCTTCTTACTTGAAGATTATAAAATATTAAAATGATGAATATCTAACTTCATATTTTAGGAATTTTATTGTACGTAAATATTAGAATACTAATTCCACTTCAGTAATAGCACAAATGAGAATAAAAATTAAGTTGCCGCTGAGGATCATGTTGTTCTTAAAAATAACTATTTTAGGACCTTGAGGAAATGAAAGTGATGTAATGAACAAATTAGAGCACGTTGGACAAAACAGAGAAGTGCTACAAGACTTTTATGTTATTAGAAGATCTTAATAAGAGTTATTAAATTTGCAGTGCTTTTTGATACCAAGTGTTGAGCTGTTAAAGGATAAGGTGTCCATAAAATGAATGTAGTGGAAATGAGAATCGAAGATGGATGCTTATGCATACTACAATGGAAAAGATAAAAAATGAAGCACATGCCACCAATTGGAGGTTGTATGCATTCAGGAAAAATTAAGGGAAGAATGACTTTAGTGGACATCTTTTGCTTAGACCTAAAAAGGCTCATTCATACGACAGAACAAGTTTTTTCCATCTTTATTAGAAGAGGGAGAGTAGACTAAGCTAACATGGTGTGTATTGGTAGCTATGGATCTAGTTGTTTTTCATCTTTTAATTGATCTAGCAGTGAAGCAAACATGAGTCAAAAAGGACATGTGTGGCCAACCCCATATTATTAAGAACAATGCTTTGTTGTTGTCATCACCAATACTTTAGAAGATTTTCTAATTGAAAGTGACACCAATACTTAGAAGATATTCTAAATGAAAGCTAATAATTAATATTCCATTACTGTATCAAATTATTTCATCTATTATTTAGTCATTGTTTGATGTAGGTTTTTGAGAATTGACACTGTGAAATGCGATTTTTTTTTTGGAGAACGAGCGGTTAAAAAGTAAAAAGTTATGGATTCACATGCAAAATTATTTTATTAAGAGAACAAGTGGATGAAAATGTGTTTTAAGGAAAAGTGATTTTGGAAAAAATAAATCTAAGTCAAACAAGGGACTAATATAAACTTTTAAAATTAATTTATTAATATTCAAAATGTAAAAACATTTTTTCAAAGAATTTGGATGAAGAATAACATTCTATTACTTATTATATAGAAGAAGTTTCACAATTTTGTTTTACGTCATTTGACATTTCAGGATTTTTTTGTTCACGCGTTGTTTATTTTAAAACAAGACTTGAATATCATTCTTGCTGCATATTGCATCATTTAAACCTAGAGGCTCTTGCTCCTGTTAGTGACACGATCTCATGTCACAAGAGAGAGGTGCATGGCATGTGTAGATTTTTGGATCTAGTTGTTTTAGATATGGATTGAATGGAGTGGCTAAAAAAGGTTCATGTGGTGGGCTCCAAATTTATTTGAAAGAGAGTTAGCTTGTTGTTTTATTTCACCATTTGACACATGTTTCATGTTTCCTCTGTAGGATTTCAAAAGTCCAAGCATTGATTTTAAATGTGACGAAGGACTGAAGAAGATCAAAATTAACGAGGTAAGGCAAATCACTTCATGTACTTTCTCAGAAAGGGTTGACCTATTGCACAAGTTTCCTTCCATGTGGGTGTGGTTGGAGACAATAAGACTCTTCTATAAAACAAAATGCTTGCACTTGAATGTGGAGACCTATTTTTTGTCATTTAGATCTCATGGTCCGCTTTACTTGAATTTTGGAATCACAGCAATGTGCACATTTTCTCCACTTCTTAAAGATTATGATTTATAATCCATTTATACATTTCTAAAAGTCTATTGAGAGAAGTATAACAAAAATTGATTATAATGTATTATAACTTCTACACAACCTTTTAAAGTACTTCATTGACACTCACATGTGGAATCTTTATCAACTCGAGCTTTGGGTACATATATTAGTTTCAACGTGGATCATCACACATAAACATCCATCAACTAGATTATACTGGATTATAACTTCTACACAATCTTTTAAAGTACGTCATTGACACTCACATGTGAAATCTTTATCAACTCGAGCTTTTGGTACATATATTAATTTCAATGCGGATCATCAGACATAAACATCTATCAACTAGATACACATTACTTTTATGATGGGCGTTCTCTTAAAAAGTATAGGTAATCGACATCGAGGAAATGGCATGGGCTCCAAAGTATGGCTTGAAGGGGATGATTGATGCCTCTGTGCAAGTAAGGATTGAATCAACCTTGCATGAGGCTCATGAGATGATTATGCCATTAGAGTTCAAAACTGGGAAGGCAACTAGTGGCCAGGCAAGTTAAAATCAAACAGACGCTTTTAAAGAAGACAAGTGTCTATTTCTTCGGCAGCTATCTGATTTATTGTTCCCACCTCCTAACTGTATTCTTATTTTTTCTATGTTACCACTTTGTTGTTATGCAGACAACCATGGAACATAGTGCACAAGTGATGCTATATGCCCTCCTTATGTCGGAAAGGTGGGCAGCACACAAAGGATTACCTTTCTGAAAGCCACTGAAAGATGTTCTCGTACCTTTTTTTTTTTAATGTTGTGATGTCTTCTATATGTTTTCTTCTAGCTCTTCGTTCACTTCTTTATTATATATGTATGTCATCTGCATTTTTCTCTTTCAGATACATGAAAAATATTGAATGTGGCCTTCTGTATTATCTTCACACAGATCAGACACAGGTAATGCCAATTACATATATTATTTGATTTATTAAATGGCTCAGCTCTATCCGATATCTACCTTCACATTATTTAGGTTTTATCATAAATGTTTCTTTAAGGGAATTTCTGTACGGAGATCTGACTTAGTTGGGCTTATAATGCGTCGTAATGAGCTTGCAAATGATCTTCTAAAGGCATTAACGGCTCAGCAACTGCCACCAATGTTAAAGGTTTAATTTTTTTTTTTCCCGAGTACCCTCTGAATTTGATATAAATCTTCGAATCTTTTAAATTCTTATTTTCTTTTTCTTTTCTTTGTGTGCAGAGTCCAAATATGTGCAAAGGTTGTCGCCATCTTAGCGTTTGTTCTGTTTACCACAAGGTACGCCTCTTTCTATACTTAGAGAGCCTTCTCTAATGTTTCATAAACTAGATGTTAATTATTCCAGTGAACTCCCAAAAGTGGGGGAGATAATGAAACTAACTTGTAAGCTGACCATTTCTACTCAAATTGGTGTATACACGAGAAATGTCGGCACTATTCAACATATCTACTCAAATTGGCATTTTCTTTTAATAAGCATGCTTTAAATTCATGGATTTACTCAACCAGGCAATCAATGCATTCATTACAAGCCCCATTCATTTTCTGTTTGTCACCTTGAACAATTATATCAAAACTCTGGGTTTCAAATCATTTGCAGAAGCGCAAACATAGATTAAAGAAAATTTTGCAAGGATATTCATCCCCACCTGTATATATCATCAACCGTGATTGTGGAACTTCAACCCTTGTGTAAATATCTCAGTTTCTCTAATTTTCTGATTATTATTATTATTTTTTTAACAAAACCGTTTCTTACCTTCTAAATTCCTCTACTATTTGTTGAACACCAAATTTAAACAAATACAAGTGACGTGACCTCTCTTGACAGTTTAAGCTTCTAGATAAGATGGTTAAAATGGTAACACAACCGTAATTTCATTCTCGTTTCTAACCTTTGTGAAAATTGCACATGACATGAAAAATGAATTCGTAGTGCACGTGAGATGACATATTGAAGCCAAAAATCTAAATAAATAAAATAAATAAATTTGACATCTCTCTTAGAGTTAAAGTTTTCTAGGTGAGATGGCAACACTATCATCTCTAGTAACGACAAAATTAACATGCACAACTAATGGTATCTCATCAGGAAGGTAACTTGCGAACGAGAGACTTGAGCGATCTGCCCCACTTCTGCTTGAAGGTATCCAACCCTGTACACGAATGATAGCTGCAACAAGTTTGTAGTAAGTTGAAACAATGATGAAACAGAAATTGAATCCATTAACAGTCAAGCGATGAAAATTGAATACAAAGTGAATCAATTTTTGGTTTAGTTTATGAATGTTGGTCAAAGACACCGGATGGTACAAAGATGCTACACTTGTTGAATAGAAGTATCAAATATCTACTTGAAGGTATCCAAGTCTGTACAGAAATCTCTGATCTTAGGCATATTGAATAGCCACAAATAGAAGTTAGTTGAGATAGTCTTACTCTCGAAAATCATTGTTGTATTATATGTTCAGGCTCTTTTGTAAGTTGTGTTTCTTTCCTTGACTCATCAAGAAAACTTTGACTACTTTAGACCACTGTATATAGTTGTTCCTGATCTCTTAGTTGATACTTAAGTTCCTGTGAGTTACAATGAGTGAAGTAGAAAACTTTGAATCGATTGAACTAATGAAAGCATCAATGATACTTAAAAACTAGGATCACTCTACTTTTGGATTCAAGGGAGATTAAAATCATATTTGGGAAGTTTTTATAAATAGATAGAAACAAGCGGTGCATAAATGGGTAGTACTTGTAGGTAAAGCTATTTGATCATTTATGAACAGTTGTAAACATTAGCCTAACATGGCCTAAGTTTAGAGTGTCCTAATTGCATGGGACGTTGTTTATGAATATCTATGGTGTATGTTATATTTTGGCAAACTTCAAAAGCAGAAGTGGTCAAATGAAGAATTCTCTGGGTGATCTCTATAAGTGGTCAAACGAAGAAATTACTGGATCATTTTAAAAACCGTCTGTATATAGACTGACTTGTTATCTATGTAGGTTGTACTTTTATGAAGCAAACAATAAACATATATTTAGTTAATAATCGTGTTCCATACCCCAGGCTTCTGGTGGAACTACTGAAGGTAGCGGACTGGGGGATGTGTTTGACTCGTTGATCTCTCATTTAACAACTGCGCATACTGATTTTCTCAAAAGATGGGAGCGGTTAGTTGACCTGGAGGCTAAAACACTGGAGGTAATGAATACTAAATAGCGGGCACATTATTAAACTGACTGCTAAGAATTCAATGCATGCGCTTATTGTTTATTGTCTTTGTGTTTTAGGTTGTAAAGAAAGAAAGCTGGTTCTCGCAGAGCTTAAGGAACAACCCTTCCCCTGTTTCCCTTTCATCTCTTGTTCTTGATGCTTCAGATGAACCACTTCACAAAAACTTTTGCAAGAGCAACAAATTTGTTTATCGCTTTGTACACCGAGATTTTCCTTTGTCTGGAACAGAAGAACTGAATAGGGATTCTCTGAACTCTTCTTCGTCCTTGGATTGTGCACTTAGGATGGGTGATTATGTGGTATCTTTTCCATCTTCCTTTTCTTGTTTGTTTTTCAAGTATTTTTTGTATGCATTTTTAGTTCCAATCACATCAATTCCGTTACTCTTATCTTCTTGCGCTTACGATCAGAGTTTGTTGTGTTTTATCCGTCCTTGACTCAACATTTTATCTGCATTTCTTTACTCGTGGAATTTGTATTTCTAATTGCATTATTTTAAATAAATTTGTGTTTGTGCAACTTCCAGGATATCTAGAAATTTTATCACAGTAGCTTTAATTCAAAAGGAAGGCAATGCAGTTGCTCCAATGATCTAATTTTTGTTTTCAGTTGTTATTCACTTCTCACCTTTTCATTGATAGAAGGTTTAGTGAATGTATAGTTTCATTTTATGTTCAGAGATGGACATAGTAACATGGATGGTGTGAACTAATATGGAAATAATTGCCCTAGGAGACACTTTTATGTTTGATCTCTGTATTTTTTGTTTCTTCCTTTCAGCGTTGTTTATCATTATGTGACAATCTCTAAGATAAATTATTTTGTAGATGAGTTGAGTTGAGAACAGTGTTTATTTAGAAATGCAAAGGGAATTCGTGAACACGCCTTATTTTCAATGTAATCTGGTATTTTCACATGCATATTTCTGCTTATAATATGGTAAAATGTCATAAGCATGATTGATAACACTTCAGATCTTTGTAGTTAATATATCATTTATTTGTTGTCAATATAATAATTAATAACTATTACACAAAAACTTTCATATTATCGTTGCAGATATTAAGCATTGAACCTGGTTGCCATCGTGTTGCTAATGGAGTGATAGTGGATGTTGGTAACTCCCATGTTTCAGTTAAGTATTTTGCTGTGGCACTTAATATCAACTCATTCACAAGATAGATATTAGTATCTATCTAAATCCCCGGCTCCAAGGAATACCTTTGATAAAACTGAAAAAGCTTTAATCATGGGAGTGGCACTCCAAAAATTACCTACTTTGCACATCGAACTTCGCAGTTTAAAGCATCATGAAGAACAAGAATGTCATTTACTCATTATTAAATCAGTCATTATTGTATAATTGGTGATTAGATGTTTCAATTGTCTGATTTTTTTTTATTGTTATAGGTATCTTTTACAAAGCGCTTAAGGCTTCCGGGGAGCAGTCGTAAATCAGCAACACAAGATCTTCATCAGCAATCCTGGAGGATTGACAAAGATGAAGTTATGTCATCATTTGCCATCATGAGGTAAATATAGAAAGTAAAATTGTTTGTTTTTGCAAATCGTCTCTACATTGACTATATGCAATTATTTAGATGTCACAACATGGTTGTTTATTATGAAGGTTTAACCTTGTACAAGTTTTTCTGCAAAATGAACGTAGCTCTCACCTGCGGAAGATGATTGTTGACCTTGAGGTGAATTCTACTAAATTTCCTATACTAACATAACTTGTTATTCCACCCCCACCTTGTTAGATACTGCATAGACACATTTCCCAGTGTGTGTTTATTTGTGCATCACAGATGCCTAGGTTTGACAGCGGATGTATATTTAGTCAAGATCCTGCTATTTCATACGTCTGGTCTGAGAAAAGTTTAAATGATGATCAACGCAGAGCCATCCTCAAGGTTGTATTTCCATTATAATTTTTGAGTCAGCAGTTTGAACTTGTCCATCGCAAATCTTCAATAACAAAAAAAAAATCTTTTCTATGAAGGAGAAACAATTGGAATAAAATTCTTTTACCTGCCGGTTGCTGATATATAAAAAATTTGAAATATTTCAGATACTCACAGCAAAGAATTATGCCCTTATACTCGGAATGCCTGGAACTGGCAAAACATCCACTATGGTGCATGCTGTGAAGGCATTGTTGATGAGAGGTGCATCCATTTTGCTTACGTCCTACACAAACTCAGCTGTTGATAATTTACTTATCAAATTGAAAGCTCAGGTCATCATTCATCCTTACTGCATTATTTTACGT
This sequence comes from Fraxinus excelsior, assembly GCA_019097785.1. NCBI lineage: Eukaryota > Viridiplantae > Streptophyta > Magnoliopsida > Lamiales > Oleaceae > Fraxinus > Fraxinus excelsior. The sequence continues at coordinate 8,515,352 of CM032624.1, forward strand.
GATGCTCAACACCTCAAAAGCATTTTACTTTTGGATTAGCAATCGTGACCTAGAGCCTTTAGATAAATTACTCTTCTTGCGAAACAAGTTTGAATACAGTGTATCAAGCCCAAAAACAACCTCATTATTCTGATATTTCCTTTAAGAAGGAAATACGTGTTCAGGTTTTCAGGCGGAAATAATAAGTATATGCAGGTAGGCAGGGGAATTCAACAACATATGCACATATGGGTAATTGTTGAAACTTTATTGCATGTTTTTTTTACGAATCATGTGCCATATTGCTTAAACATTATGGATGTGTGCCTAAAAACTTTGTTGTAAAGAACAGATTCTTGAAAGTCTTGCCTATCTCAGATTCAGTAGGCAGCTGTTTGCTAATTGGAGTTTTAGAGAGAAGTTAAAGCAAAACTTCTACAAATTCAAGTGTCTTGATAGATTCTTGATTGCCTGTAATCCATACACTAGGATTAGATAAAAAGATTCTTTCTATAGGAATGTAAAGCTAAAGACATTGCACTGCCGATTTATATACAGGGAATAGATTTTATACGCATTGGAAGAGATGAAGCTGTGCACACGGAAGTTGAAGGGAATTGTATATCAGGTCGAATTCCTAGCTTATTCATTAATTGTCTGACTCCAAACTTGTTGTTTACAACTCGGTGGTAACAGCTATGAAGATGGAAAGCACTCAAGAGATTAAGATAAAGCTGGACCAAATCAAAGTTGTTGCGGTCACTTGTTTGGGGATAAATAACCCTTTGCTCACTAACAAGAGATTTGATGTATGCATTATGGATGAAGCAGGACAGATTACCCTGCCGGTAAATGTTATAATATACTCATATTCATAAATGCATGACGACATAAAGGACTAATGTAAGTAGAGAAAATTGTTAAAGTTATGGTCGAGACGTTCGAAGTCAATAAATGGAAATCTATTGTCTTTGGCACTTCACAGTTGTATGATGATGAAACTTGATATGTTCTATTGGATGTAGCGGATGAACCAAACAATAAATTGAAAAAGGATCCATGCATGCCCTCCATATTTATTAAGAATAATGCTTGTTTTTTGTCTTTTCATAAGAGAATAAGACTTTCTGGTAACCCCCTTCTCATTTGGGCAATGTAACCACTGTAATGAGGTACTTTCTTTGCTCGCTGAGGACTGGAACGTATGCTTTGAGAATGGCAAATGCTGAAGCAGTTACTTTTGCTGAACTTAGAGAAATAATTGTACAAAGACTTAATGGAATGATTATAGTTTTTACAGTAGCTTGACCGTGGAAAGGATCCTTACTGGATTTACTGCTTAAAAGAACAGAAAAGCCTATTGGTAATTTCCTATATGAGTCTAGAAAGGGATATCCAACCACTCTTTCATTCCCTCTTCCGTTCCTTCTCTATTTTGCTTTTTTCATTGTTTTCTTGTCATAGAAGCAAATTGTTTTTTGTGTACCATTAAAAAAGCCAAAAGTTCTTGTTTTATAAGTTAGTATGGAAATGCAGACCATTTTAATTTTTTTTTGAAAGGTAATCAAAATTTTATTAATCAAAACAGGATACACGGGGAGTGTATAGTCATTTTAAGTCAGAAAAGAACGACATGAAATTAGGCAGCCCGTCAATATGCTTATGAGCCGAGATATTAAACCAACTATACAATGTCAAATAAAATAATTCTCTAATCTGCGCTTTAGTCCGTGATTGGTTTTCGAAACAGCGGTTGTTTCTTTCTCTCCACAAGCACCAAACGATGTAACCCGGAATAAGGTCCCATACAAGTTTACTGTCCTTATCTGGAAATTTTCTCCTTCATGCCCTTAACATGTCCTCCATACGCCTTGGCGCAGACCATTTTAATGAACTTGTCCAATGATTTTGGAGAAGTCTGGATGAGCATTAAAAACTTGTTACTTGTTTTATCATCTATATTGGTTTTATTAATAGTTTCTTTGATGCTAGTAAAAGCAAATAGTGTCTCATACTGTATTGCAACTATGAATCACTTGTGCAATGATTCAGTATACATTTCTTAGACACAATTCTAGATCTTTTGCTCTATATTTTGTTGCAGTTCCCATGTACATGATAAATGATAAATTTAGATTTGCTCAAGAGAGAATGAAATTAATATTGCCCAAGCAGGTGTCTTTGGGACCGTTGATGCTTGCATCAAAATTTGTTCTTGTGGGAGATCATTACCAATTGCCGCCGCTTGTTCAGGTATATTCTCCATTTATAATAATTCATTTACTTTTCTGCAGAATTTATAATTACTGGGATCTTGTATTTTTACATCTGATAATAGAGTCCAGAGGCAAAAGAGAATGGAATGGCTGTGAGCCTCTTCTGTAGATTATCAGAAGCGCATCCACAGGCAATTGCTGCTTTACATAGCCAGGTGATGTAAACTGTTCGAATGAACTGTGTCTTGCTTTCCTTTTCTCGTGAATTGAAAAACTCAATGCAACTATGCTATAATATGCAGTACCGGATGTGTGCAGCCATAATGGAACTCTCAAATGCATTGATATATGGAAACAGACTGCGTTGTGGTTCTTCAGAAATAGAGAATGCCAAACTCAAGTACACATGTAAAGCATCTGCCCCTTCGTGGCTGGAGGTATTCTACAATATTTTCCACGTTGTCTTATTACAAATATATTAAGATTCTAGACCTGCAGTGCCCTTGCCCTTTACTTACCAAAAATTATTGTATGGTTCGCTAAACTGCTGTACAAAGGGTTTAGGTGCTTATAATATAATAAATCTTAAGAGTTCTGTACAAGTAACTGTATCAATCGAACCTATTTTATAATTTGACCATGAGATACTAAATGATTTTTCTGCCTTGCACAAGTTTGTTTTCGATATGCGCATAACAAACTTGAAATTCATTCAACACACCTTTTTTGAATTTTCAGCAGGTTTTGAATCCAAAGCAGCCGGTGATATTTATTAACATAGGTATGTTTTGCTCTTCACTTTTCTAATCCTTTATATTTAATGAATTATGTGCTCATATTGGTTGAGCAGTTTATTAACTTCGGTTCCAACTTAGATTTGTTGCCCATATACGAGAAAACTGACCGCAAGGCCGTAAATAACCCTATTGAAGCTTATATTATTGCAGAGGTATAATTCATTCTGACAAACAACAGATGATTAATCCCTAAATCTTTTTCTCTGTGATTCTTATATTACTATAGGCATAGGATTTTTTTCACTCTTCTGATATTCATTTTCATTGAAAGGTTACAAAAGCATTGTTGCTTAGAGGCATTCGAGGGGAAGATATTGGCATCATCACACCGTACAACTCTCAGGCAAAGCTCATTCAGGAAGCTGTTTCTGCTCCTGTGGAGATACATACCATTGACAAATATCAGGTTTTACTTTTAGACCTCATACTAAGGCAATCCCTTTTTAAGTAGTTTGTTTTCGTAATGACTATAAAATGGAGTAAGTAGGAGGAAAATGCCAGAGATAAGACATTTCTTAGAACAGATTAGTTGGCAGCTCCATATACTTCCCCTCTTCTATTATAAAAAATAGATATCACTTCAGACATGCAGCGGTCAATTTGTATTTCTAGTCTTAATAAATAATCACATGACATCAGAGTGCAATATTAAATTGCTCCTTTTCCGATATCTAATGCCCCCTATGACTTTGAAAAAATAGGATATTGCTTTTTTTCATCATTCCTAAACTAACAAAAACAGACCTACGAGGAGGAACAATGTGACTGTAAATGTCAATTTTTTTTTACAGACAACAGGTTCCAGAATCGGATAAAATACCCTGATATGATAAGGGATTTCTTTGATTTTGGCGAAGTCAATCATACTTTAATTTTTTAGGAAATAGAAGAATTTTAATTGCATATGATGCAGTTGTGAAATAATTCTCTTGGATAAAAGAAATGTTAATGCTTTTTAAACAAGTTTTCCGTGTTGAATTTTACATTTGTATAGGAAGTATTAGGATTAATAAAAGGAACATAATTATTGAGACAGCATTCATGATCATGGGAGCTACGCAACAGCTTGTTCTTATCAATCTCTTTACTGCAGGGGAGGGATAAAGATTGCATATTGGTCTCCTTCGTAAGGTCTAGTCAAAATCCCGGGATCAGTACTTCTTCATTGCTCGGAGACTGGCATCGTATTAATGTTGCTCTTACACGAGCAAAGGTTTGTGTTAACATATTCTCATCTACTATGCCTGTTATAGTAGTTAGAGGCTTAGAGCATTCATATATTTTGTTGTTTGTGTGATATGTAACATTGACAAGTTCACTTTGTTATGGATTAACTCCGAATTTCAGAAAAACACCAAGCAAACACAATGATTTATAGTTTCTCGCCCTAAAGATGAGAGTTACGTCACTTGGAGGTTCATTGAGAGATGTAGTTAGAAAGGTTCTCTCCGTGTCTCACAGAAAGTGGGCTCCTAAATAATTCTTTTATATATTCATGTATATTAAGAGGATTTAATACGTCATAGCATTGCTTTATACACCCTAGAGGTCGATCAAGGTGGAGGGAACAATTGTTATATATGGATATTATCCACACAATCCTACACACATTGAAGTTTGAAGCTTTTGATACATGTGAACTGTTTGAATGAAATTTCTTGAGGAACTGATTACATCAATTTTGGCCTTGGTTTTGTTTGAACAGAAGAAGTTGATAATGGTGGGATCCTGCATAAGTCTTTCAAAAGTGCCATTGCTAAAACTTCTGATTGAGAAGGTAGAAGGGCAGTCAGGTATGCTTATTTTCTCTGATAAGGATTTGAACATCAATGCTGAGCTGAAGAGATGCTCCAATGTTAGATGTTTGTAGTTTCTCTGCAATTTGTAAAAAAATTGAGATATAAATGAAAATTATTTTTCTATGCTTGTGCCATTGTTCATAAGATGAGTAAATTAAAACATCGGCTCATACAAGCCAGAGTTTCTACGATAGAAGCTTTTGTGGGATATTTTACGTAACAAAATATATTTTTACAAAGTTAAGATAAAACAGGCGAGTTTAACCTCCATATTGATACCCCATCAGACATTGTCCGATAAAAAAAAAATTATTCTAGCTGAAGCAAAAACTAACCAGCATACATCGCTTCAACTGGATCATATGATTGAATCATAATTACAATCTCAAATAAAAAAAATATATGCTTTAGAGAACTATACATGCATATAAAGAATTCAAGATGGTATATACTTAAACAATAGCCTTCAGAAGATTGTTTATATAAACATACCAAGTCACTGAAAGATTTTCTATAAATAAAATCCTACTCTGTAACATACAACTACAAAGATCTTGTTAACACTAACACATTTGCACAACACGGTTACACGGGTAAAAATAAAAATAAAAATTGAAAGAAAAGAGATGCACATATTTCAGGAACTAGAAGGTTGATTCAAGACTCTTCAGTCGCAATGCAGGGGTGGCATCATTGAAAAATTCATCAATCAATGCCCAAGCTCGAATAGGGTTCAAATCCACCCTGAAATGGGAAAATCAAATGAGCGGCAAGAAAATTATGTCAAATGAACAGTCCAATTATTCAATCTAAGCTCGAAGACATCTTTATATTTTATTACAAGGAAAGTGAGGATTAACATGGCAGCAGAAAACCTTAATTACAATTCCGTTTCTTCTCTTCTTCACAATTGTATTTATCCAATTTGTTGGGGAAATTGATCTGTTATTCGAGACTTCTACGGAGGACATCCCATAAAATTTATATCACGAGCATCTTTTTGTCAAAAAATGGCAAGAATAAAAAACAGAGAAAAATGCAAATACTGTTGGTGTCTATTTCTCTTCTTTAATTAATTTATTTTGTTTTAAATTCTCATTTTTCTACATCTAAGGGTCATATAGAAGTGCCAGGGAGATTTAAGTGAGAGCTACTCACAGCACAATCGTCATCATGCACACGCCATATGGTCTCGCCCAAGAGGTTTGCCACGGATAAGATTGTAAGCTGCGGAAAATAGTTCTTTTCTGCTATTGGGATGGTGTTTGTTATGATAACCTCTTGGAATAAGCCACTTGATAACCGCTCAATTGCAGGAGGACTGCAAAAAGTTTAACATGCATATTGAGTAAACAATATACTAAAAAGTATTATACCTGATTCAGTATGGGCAAAGTGGAGCTTGGCACAATTTGCAAAGTTTTTTTTTTGTTTTTTTGTTTTTGAAAGGTAATCAAATATTATATAAATCAAAGCTTAATACACATGAAATGTATCATTAGTACAAATCAGAAAGGAATATTATGAAATTAGGCAGCTCATCTATATGCCTACTAGCTGCAGCATTAAACTAAGTATACAATGTCAAATAAAACAACTCCCTAAACTGCTTTGTTGTTCGTGTTTGGTCTTTAAAACAGTGTCTGTTTCTTTCTCTCCACAAAAACCACACGATGCATCCCGGAATAAGGTCACAGACAAGTTTACTTTCCTTATCTCGAAACTTTCTCCTCCATGCCTTTAACATGTCCTCCATTTGCCTCGGCATCACCCAATCCATATGTTGCAACACCAAAATATCATTCCACAATAAACGAGCAACATCACAATGAAGAAATAAGTGATCAATCGTCTCCCCATCCCTCTTACACATATAACACTACTCTGTAACATAAAAATCCCTTCTACGAAGGTTATCCACCGTTAACACCTGTCCTCTGACCACCGTCCATAATAAAAATGTCACTCGTGAGGGTAGTTTACAATTTGCAAAGTTATAGATTATGGAGATGGAAATGTTGCTCCAAAAGAATAAAAAGCCACAACTCCATTGGCCAAAGTATAAAATATACGATCTTGCCCTGAACCAGACCAATTAAATGATCAAGCAGCTCAATGATCTAACACTTAAATCATTAAAGGTAGGGATCAGGTGACTCTATTTGCTGATATGTTTATGAGCTCCAATCTGGGAAGGTAGAACGTAACTGAGAAGTAAATTTTTCATCACTACTAAAAAAAACGCCATACTTTCAGTTGAGCAAACATTCCAATGAGAAGATATTTTAGCTTCCACTAATATACCTAAAAAACCATAACTGGTGTAGAATTGCAAACAATAATGGATTTTAGTACCTGAAAACAGCATGAGTGCTGCAAGCATAAACTTCCCTAGCTCCTTCTTGGTGCAACAAAGCTGCTCCTTTTGCAATGGTTCCTGTAAACCACCTGCCGGTAAGTACAATTCCCAAACACAATAGACTGATTAGGACAAAAGTGCTAGTGGGGGCTGTATATAACCACCCTCCAAATGGAGACAAAAATGGGAAATTGGGCAATTGATTTACACATCTTCCGATGAAGAAACATGAAAAGAATTTACATCTCTAAGAGTTGGTGTTTTACTGATTAGGGGGGCAATGGCGAACCAGTCTATTGTGCTGTATGTAGATGTATTCTTATTTTCCCCCTGGCGGAGAACAAAGATCATATTGGAAATATAGTTAAAAACAAATTTATTTACTTACAGCTGTATATATGTTTACAAAAAGCTCATTCTTTTCATTTTCATCTTGATTTCGATACAGTGTTTGCAGTGTAGCATCAATATTTGTTTGCCCAGCCACAGCTGTTTGATTGACTAATTATTTCAAGATTGTGAAAGAATAAGTGGATCATAAAGAAAAAAACCTACCAGCGGTATCAATCATGTCATCCACCATAACTGCTACTTTTCCCCTCACGTCACCAATTAAATTCATCACCTGCAAAATCCGAATAGTATCTTAACCCATTGGTGATTATAGGCACAAAATGTAGCATACCAGATAACAGGTGCATTAATACCTAGAAATTAACATAGCTATACAAGTTTCTTTCAGACCACGTGTATTATAACTTGCAGAAAACTGCATAACATTGATGCCCTCCTAAATGCTTTTAATCAATGTTGAGATATTATGGGATTGAAAGACCTGAATAACCAAATGACAAAGAGATACATTCAATTTGGAGGAATTCACCTCAGCAACATTATGTGCATGACGCCTTTTATCAACAATTGCAAGAGGTGCATCAGACAACTTTTTGGCAAAAGCTCTTGCTCTAGCAACACCGCCAACATCCGGTGAGACGACAACCAGATCATCAGAATATATGGCCTTGCTGGCAAGGTAATCAAGTATGACAGGCTACTTGCAAACATTCCAAAGAAAAATAATAATAATAAACGAATAATTCAAAATCAGCAAACAACGGAAAATCAGTGCAACTTTTTGAAGTAAGATTGCAAATAGAAATGCAAGACATAGACAGTTAAGTCAGCCACATTTGTCAATCTTCAATTCATCAGCTTCCAAATTTTCTTGGGTCGATATTGTACCAAAACTCACAGAAATTATGCCAGTGTTAAGTTCTGTATATGTCATGGGAACAAACGTCTCAAGGCCTTTTACCTGACCATGTACATGATCCACTGGAATGTCAAAATATCCCATGGACTGACCAGAATGAAGGTCACAGGCAAGGACCCGGTCTGCACCAGCTTCGGTAATCAGATTAGCTACAAGTTTGGCTGCTATTGACTCGCGCCCTTGTGTCTGTAGTGGAAGTGAATGTTCATAAAGCAAATAGGAAGTGAAGTACTAAAACAAAGAAAACTAAAAACAGTCAACAACCAAATTCATTCAGGCAGAGGCCAATTGTCAATGAGATAAAGGTGAAATTACATAATAGTCAAACACCTAATAAAACTTCAAGATTATTTTAATCATTTGGCATCTAATTGCTTTTAGTTTAAGATTTTATTTTTCTTCAGAAATTTTAAAGTGAAAATGCTCTAGAAGAAAAAGTAAAAGTGAAGACCTGATGCATGTGGATGTTTACTAATATTTGCATAATTTCGTTTTATATCCAGCAAGAATTCTTCAATTTTGATAAAAAAGACTCTGTGAGGCAACAAAATCAGCACTTTCAAATAGAAACCTATAAGCTGCATCATGACGTCTCATTTAGCAGGGAAAAACAGCAGGGTCAAGGCAGGCAGATTGAGGCGTTACCTATTTAAAATGGATCGTTCCGTAATTTTGAGATTACCAGAACATGCTATTATTTTAAATCAAAATTTTGATGTGAGAACTGGGTTTACTTAAATCAACTCAATGCTTTGATAACATACCTTTCGATCAGCTCTCGCATATCCAAAATAAGGGATAACAGCAGTAATATTTTTGGCTGATGCTCTTCGACAAGCATCAATCATTATCAATAGCTCCATAAGATTTTCATTTGCTGGAGGACAAGTGGGCTGCACAAGATATACATCACACCCTCTAACACTCTCTTGTAGTTGAACATAAATCTCTCCATCAGCAAATCGTTTTGTCTTAATTTTTCCAAGCTCCAGACCCATATAACCCGCAATTTCCTGTAAAAGACACATTTCCGTACAAAATAATGAATTGTTTATGTATCTCATTATGCGAACTCTAGACAAAAATTATGAAAATGGAAAAGGAAGTAATCGAACAACAAAAATTGAACCGGGGAAAGAGAAGCACAAAAAAAAAAGTGGGTTATAGTACCACAATACCTTTACCCATCAAAGAATAAAATTACGATAATAATATAAATATGATTCCCTTCAACAGAATTACAACCATCAGTTAAACATTTGGAACGAAAAATGACATGTCAAAAACTGAAGGTTAATTAGTGCAATGGCATGTTATTAGAATAAAAACACATTCTTACAATCTATTTGCTTTTGATATGATCATGATCATTAGTAGATTCATGTTTGAACATATGACAACCACCAATTTTTTTTATGTACTTCGTTGTATTAATAAATAATAACAAATTTGTCACATTAACCAAAGACCAAGTCTATATTTTGGAAATACCTTACCTCTAAGGCACGCAACCCAAACCAAACAAGGCCTCAATACTAAGAAATAGTCCAAATATCTTTTCTTTTTCACAATAAATTTTTTTTTTTGTGGAAACTGAATTTGTTGAGGTTTTTTAACACATTACCAAAGATAAAAACTAATTTCTAGAGCTATTATGACTCCGTGGCTCGACCCATTTCTCAATATTATCACATATTCGTATTTATCACCTCTTTGTTGAGACACCCATAATTATCACAATTCAACCAGAAATATTTTAATCCTCGTGCATGCGGGAAACACGTCGATGAAAATTTAGCAGCAGAAACCTGTGACAAAGAAGGGTTAGCAGTGCCCGAGAAAATTCGAAGCCGGGTGTCATTTTTCTGAATTGGGATTCTTTTGTATAGTTGACTGTGAGTGGTCACGAAGCTCGGAATCGACGCTACTTGTCCATAATCACTGCTAATGCTATTGGGCAAGCTGCCTAGTTTCCCATTGTCCTCGTACTTCAATTGCTCCGCTACACTGTTACACCTCTACAGATATAAAAAAAGGATCCAAATGAGTACACACGAATGTGTGTATGTGTGTGATATCAAGAGAGCAAGGTCTTACGATTACTGAGGATGCATTATGAGTGGAATGGGGGTTTCTCTGGGGAATTACAAGCCTACCAAAGAAGGCCAAAGAGGCCATTTTTTTCTGTAATTGTGGGAATCGGTTCAGCTTCCTAAGGATTAGGTTCTCTTTAGTCGGACTTCGACCTAATTTAGGGGTTAGGGTTTTAGCAACTTCGAAACTATTTTATTGCCACGTTTGGCAGGAAACCACCGAGAACCCGTTTGATACCTATTAAAATCCAATTAAAATTGAAAATATAGTTGTTATAGGGTCCCACTCGTCTAAAAAGTTAACAATAATGGCTAATTTTTCAATTTTAATCTAATTCTAATCTCTTCCAAACGGGCTCCGAATGTCTAATTTTGAAGAACCCCCTCTCTCTCTCTCTCTTTTCCCTTCAGGAGTTAATAGTACCTTCTCTCTTTTCTGGTACATTGGAAAAATAAAACTATAGTGCCATCATAAACAAAAATCAAAATATTTTACGATTTGATGTTGATCATACTTTGTTCTTGCATCTTTCTCCTATTAGCAAGATGGACCCACACAACTATTTTCTTGACATGATGTGTGTATTATCTCGACATTGGGTATGCATACCAGAAAATGATAATTATCGAGCAATGCTCCATTTGAGCTTTCACTTGTGTTCATTTCTTTAAGTAGAAAAATGGCTTCCACGGAACTTGTTTCCAAGGCAACAAATCTTTGATAAGTATCAGTCTCACAATATCGTTCTAACCTCGTTCGTAAAGGTCTACGAATATCCAATACTGATTATAAGTCTTGCTAGTTATCTTCCTAGATTATCTCAAACGATTCCACCAATTCATACATGCCTCGATGTGCTCGCCAAGCTTCCCGATGTTTCTACTAATTAAGGCGGATAAATAGATTGTCCTTCAAACCCGAATTTCTATCTTTCTGAATTATCCAATAATGCAAGGAAATAGAGTGCTCCATCTTATGTTATTAACTTCAATGCCTTCTTATATTTTTGAAATTCCATTGCAAAAAAAATCTTTATCAAGCTAATAAGCTCCAAGATTTCAATAGCTGCTCCACATCTAGCACAAGCTGAATCTCGTCATATTTTATATAAAATATAGCGTCATTAGTAAAAATATTACCATGTATGGATAACAAAATGAAATATATAATTTTGTAAAGAAGTTAGATATTATGTAATTTTATGTACCAATATCATACTCTATTTTTTTTTTTTCTAAAATCATGAACGTGTTAACTCGAAAAGAAAATCTCTCTATTTTTCTTTTTACTGGTCAGAAATAATTCACAAAGTCTACTTGATAGTTTATTGAGAACAAAATGTATTTTATTTTGCTACTAAGAAATGACAATTGATCCTCATTAATCGTGTTTTGATATGTTATGTTTATGCTTTACTTTGAAGTCGAGCATAGTCGAACAGTAGGTGGAGGAGTAATATCCCATATGGTTCATGATGCTCGGCTCTTTTTATCGCGCTCTTTTGATAGATATCTTCTACTCCTTGTTTTGAAGTGTTCACTCTTTATTGAATAAGTTCATTAATTATTGGTAAGATTAATTGCTCGATTTGAGTCTCGTCAATGCATTTTATGAATCGTTGTCTAGGTTATAAGTACGTTGAAAAAAACTTTTTGTCTATCGTGTCTAATGAATAAATTTCAAAATTGTTCTCCAGTAGATCTATCTTCAACACAATAATGTTGTCTAATATCTTTTATTTTCTTAAAATAAAAAAAAAAAAAATTGTATCCAAATCTACATGAAAAATATAAATTTCGTTGAGTCATCATATTTAACAGATTTTCTAAAACTAGACAGATGTGTAGATGTTTTCTATTTATCTTATGGCACGTTAATAGTGATGGCAAAAAAACCTGACGTTGCCCCGCCCCACCAGGTTGGGGGGATGGGCAGGGTGTGGATCGTCGCCCCGCCTCGGGTCACGAGGTGGGGGCGGGGAGGGGGTGTCCCGTCCCTTGAAGAATAAAAAAAAATAATTAACTACAAATTAAAAAAAATAGTTAATTGAAATTTTTTGAAAAAAATAAAAATAAACGGGGCAAGCCCCACCCCACCCCACGCGTTAAATTGACAGCCTTGTTAAGTTGCATTGCATATGAATTTTTTGAAAACATTGTGTATTTTGCTTAAAAGGCAAAAAGTTTTTTTAGCGACCCACTCAAGTATTGTAGATACTTCTTTTCAAATTGCATTTTCATGAAATTAGTACTCAGATACTTCTTTTCAAAACCTATTAATTTGATACTATAGGGACTAATTATGTTGCCGACAAAAGCAAACAACATCCCGACCGGCCTTGATTCAGCAATTAATTAGAAAAAAAGCAGCTTGGTGGTCGCCGACTCAATTGAAATTAAGAACGAAGGTGAATTTTATAGCATGAAAATAGAGCAAAAGAATTATCATCAAGATAGTGACCGTTTTCTTGCTGCTACAATTAAAAATATCTTGATTGTGTTTGAGTCACATTATTTTAAAAGAATTTATTCTGAACTAGTAGATTGATGGAGAATGTGGGGTTAAAAAGAAAGGAAAAGTTATTGAAGACTGTGCGGTTAAAAATGAGTAGAAGAATGCGAATGAAAATTTTAATGTGTACCAAACATGAGCTTAGTTGAATTTTACACTCTATATAATCGAAACTGTCTTGATTAGTTGAACCGTCTATTGTGTCCATCTATATTTCGAAAATAAATATTGGGTGTGTTTGAGCCATTATTTTAGAAGAATGTATCGTGGAATAACAGATTGATTGAGAATGCGTGGTTGAAAAAGAAATAAAAAGTATTGATGTGATAAAAAAATATTATTTTATTGAAGAATGTGTGGTTGAAAATGAGTAGAATAATGAAAATTAAAATTTTAATGTGTACCAAACATGGGCATTCTATTGGAAGCTTTCTGTAGCGCCCCGAGTTCCGTGAACCCGAAGTATCACATCATCGTCTTTTGCCCTAATTTTAATAAACAAATTTGCGGAAATAACCTAGCTTAAAAAAAAAATCATATTCGTAATAGTAAACTTCGTCGGCAACAAAATTTATTTAAATAACTTAGGATAATTGTTTTGAAATTCAAATCTCAAGTTTTTGAAATAACTGAAATAACAAAGTACGTTCATAATATTCAAAATGCGTAAATTTCAAAAGTAAATAACTTCAACTATTAATTCATGCCCCCACTGCCCATCACACTCGATCGTCTCTAAAATCTACAAATATTATTAAATAACGGAATGAGTATTTCGAAGAAATACTCAGTAGACTTATCGCCGATAATTAATTTACAAAATAATCGAACACATAATTATGCAAAATATACAGTGATATCATAGGCTCTTTAAAACAATAGGGTGTGGGTAGTCTCATTTCATGCATTTAAGCACATAAGTTATACATAACATTCTCATCTTATCTCGTAAGAGATACTCGTCTCTTCTTATGCATTAAAGCATATAAGTTATGACAAGCATAATAACATCATACATTTCACATGATATATTCTCATCTCATGCATTAAAACATATAAATCACGTAAATTCACATAAAACACACAATTATAATTTAAACTAATTAATGGTGGTGAGTCTATCTCAATTATCTCGAGTTACGTGAAAAGTGGAGCGGGAAGTAATATCGATCTCCTAATTGTCCGTACGTTTCGCCTAACCAAAATAGAAAATAAGTTTTAAATTAGTATTTCGAAATTTTAAAATGATAAAATAAAGTTTAGGGACTTAATTGAAAATTTATTAAAACTGGAATCTGAAAAGTTTAAGGACTGAAATAAACATTTTAGAATTTGTGGACTAACAGTGGGAAACAATAACTTCAGGAATTGTTTTGTCTATAACAGAAACTTTGGGACTAAAATAAATAACTTAAAATAATAAAAATAAAGTTCAGGGGCTTAATTGAAAATTTATTAAACTGAAATTGAAAAGTTTAAGGGCTGAAAATAGATTTTTTAGAACTTGTGGGCTAACTGTGGAAACATAGGAACCCAGTGACTGATTTACTAATAACTAGGACCTTGGGGACCGATATGACTAACTTTTAAAACTAGGGGCTATGGGGTAATTTCTAAAAATCAAATTGTATACAAAATTTATACTTATCACTTTCTTTCTCTCTCATACTGATTTAACAGAGAGGCGGGAGAGTGAGCGTTGCGACGTGGAAGGGGCTCTGTCCCTTCCTCCAGTTCCTTCGTCGGTGATGTGGTGGCAGAACTACGTCGTGGTGGCGCCGGTGCGTGGGTGGAGTGAATGTAGGTCTGGTGTACCGATCGAAATCATTAGGGGCTTGGAGGGTTCGAATTTCTTGGTGAAGTCCGTTTGAAAAAGTGTCGGAAAAGAGATAAGTTTGTTGGGTTAGGTTATTTCTTGATTTTTTTGTGGCTATTGGTGTGGATTTGGGGTGGTGCGTGTGTGGCTATCCGTGAGGTTGTGGGTGGTGGTGCTTGGTTATGGATGCGGTTTGGGTTTTGGTGGTGATGCATCTGTTTGTTGTTGATGGCTAGCATCGATGGTTGGAATGTGGGAATGGAGGGCTGCAAATTGTGTGTTTGCTTGTTGACTGCATCTCGTGTGTGTACAATTGAGATTGAGGCTGGTGAGGAGCTGCTTTCAGCTCGTGTGTTTGCTTGGTTTTGAGGCATTCGAATTTGTGGAATCATCATGTTGATGATGCTAGAAATTGGGGTTCTAGCATCAATCGTGAATTCCAGTAGATTGAATTGAGGAAGTGTGAGGGAGTGGAGATTTTCTCACCTAGAGTGCTGGCTGTGTGAATTCTGATAATGGGAGAAAATGATGATATATGAATACTAAAATATTAGGGCACAAAAATCTAGGGGTTTAAATGGACCAAGAATTTGGCCCGTAAGGTTTTCCTAGTTGGACTTAAGTGAAATGAGCTAAATAATTCAAATTCGGGCTAACAAAATGTTGGACCCTAGATAATAAAATATTGTACATTAAAATTATTGAAATTTGTTTTTTTTTTTAAATGATAAGAAATTCAATACTTTAAAATTACACGAGATTGGACTTGACTTGAATAGATTTAAATTCGTTTTGTAACGGCTAGACGAACACGCTTTCATTTTAAAATTGAGGTTAAAGTTTAGCGACACATTTTTCAAGAAAACTAATTTTATATTATTTAAAAATTCTCGGTCGCTACACTTTCAATACACGGGGGCATTCTTTTGGAAATTTCAATATTTGTCTCAAAAGGACATGAACATACTAAGCCCCAATTTGGTATGAATTTAAGTCGAAATCAACTATTAAATTTAATCCCATATTTAATGAGAACTATAACTTTTCAACCATACATTTCATCATTTTTATCAAAATGTTCTAAAAATCTGATTTTAATCCCCGTCAACCAGGGGCCAAATAAATGTTACGAGTTTATAGAAATTTGTAATATTAGGAGTATTTTTGGTGGCGACCATTTTGCTATGGACCCATGTTCCCTTTCCTATAGAAAATAATTCTTCTACCTTTTGAGAAAAGACTCTTTTTCAGTTATCATTCCTTTGTATTGATTTTATGTACCCTTACAATCGAAAATGATTAATTCAAATCTGAAGCAATAAGGACGAAATAAAGTGTGTACACTTTGATTTTCTTACAAAAATTAACTAGTAATGATCATCTAATGCAAGTTTAAAGTTCATTTCATAGTGAACTTGCAAAATGTTATGCTTCTGAGTAAGAGGGCAACTGTAACCTCGTACTTAGATTTATTTAAGGATACAATACTCATACTCGTAATCTACGATTAAAAAATGAGAGAAATTTGTGGATTCGTCACATAGTCCTTGTCTGATTCGTATGCATTGAAATGAAAGATGTTAAACATTATTCAAAGCGATACACTTGTCTTCAACACTTATCCTTAAAAGTATGATTTTGGTAAATCCATCAATTATACCTAATTTGATGAGAATACCTAAATGATTCGACATTCTCATGCAAAAAGAAAGGACGATAATAATATTTTTGAAGAAAGAATGGTATATTTAAAAATAAAATAAATCAAAATAGACATTATTTACAAATATGTAGTGGCTAGTAATATTATTCGATTTCTCACTCAAAGAATTTCCTATGGGAGAATATTTTTTCATAAAGTTATTTATATTAAGAAAATGCTTATTTGAGCTTTCCCAACATGGCATAAGATCGTATTTCGTAGACAAAGGGTAGCTACTAGTTCCCCAAATAGTCGAAATTATTGAATGCACCATTGTAAAAGAAAGGATCAGGACGTCGCTGGCTTTCCATAGTGCAAAGATTGTAGTTAAAAATCAAGATTTTTAGTAGATATTGATAAAAAAAAATGATGAAATATGCGGTTGAAAGTTGTGGGTCCCATGCAATGTGGTTAAAATTAATTATTGACTTTGATTTAAAAAATTAATTGGATTTCAATCCGAACCAAACATGGGGTTAATAATGTTATTGGTGGAAGACAAAATCCATTTTGGTCGAAAAAATTGACTAGTTAGAAATAGTTCCCAAATTTTTTATTATCAAAGTTAAAAAAACATGCAAGTTATATTTAATTATTTAGTTACCATGAATGTACACGTACATTTAATATATTCATTTCACTTGTATGCTTTCATTAATGTATGAATTTCCATTATTCATTCTCAATTAATTAAAAATTTAAATTCATTTAACTATTATTTTTATTTACACATTTCATTGTTATTAATTCTAATTATAAATTAATTAAAATTTTACATTCAATAATGCATTTCATTATTCACGCCCAAGTATGCTAATTAATATTCAATTTTACTTAATTGGAATTCAATATTATTTTCTGGACCATTTTAACTCTACTATAATTTAATTATTTTAAAAATACTTCATTTTTCATTTCTCAACATGTATTTAATTTACTTAACCATTTAGTTATCAATGTACATGTACATTTGACAAATTCATTTCACCCTTATACTTTCATTAATGTATGGATTTTCTATTATTAATTCTCAATTAATTAACTTTCACATTTATTTAATTAATATTCATTTTCATTTATGTATTTCAGTGTTATTAATTCTAATTATAAGTTAATTAGAATTTCACATTCAATAATCAATTTCATTCTTCACGTCCATATATTCTAATTACCATCTAGTTTCACTTAATTGAAAATTAATAAATGATTTAACATTTATTGTCACGTATATATTCCCTAGTATTAATTATAAACTAATCAACATTCACGCATATTTAAATATTAATTTTACTACACTTATAAAATATTTCATAATAAAGTGCAAAGCACGTTCAATGTTGATTTGTAGAGAATAAAAAAGCAAAAACTAGAAAGTTACTTTAAAAAAAGCACTACCTTTTTTTTTTTTTTTGGTCGACCTTATCAAAACTTGATATATCTACAAAAATTACCCATCTCCTTTCGCACTATTGATTTATTTTTATTTTTTACCCATAGTTTATAATTTTAAAACGGCTGTTCAAGTTCATATATAAATATCAATTTGACTTGTCGACTCGAGTTGTCTGCAGCTCGGCCTGGGAAAAGCCCCAGCCGGCTCGAGTTTAGCCATACTATCTTCTCTAAACAGTTACCTTTAAAAAAAAAAGTGCTTTTACTCTTATTCCAGTTCAGCCAGACACGATCTAGTATTACAAACTCCTTCCTTGTCTCCCTTTCACACCCACACGCGCGCGTTGCAAAAGTGAAAACACACACACACCCTTCTCTCTCTCTTCACGTGCCAATCATCGATTTATCATGTGATAGCGCAGACCCCCTCAACCCACTCCACCCCATCTCTGTTCATCAGTCCCTGCTGACTGCCGAGTGCTCTAATCATCAGAAACATACAAACACAACGCAGTCCTCCCAAAGTCTTCTATTAAACTTCCCAGCATCAAACTTTTCTTACAAACCCATTAAGGCTTTCGATTCACACTCACACGCATATATATAAGGAAGACAGAGTTGCTTACACCTTAAAAACAGTGGGAGTGAGTGTGTGAATGTGAGCACAAAAAGAATGGGCTGTTTCCAGTCCAAAACCGCCAATGTTCAGTCGCCTGACCAAGAACCTCCCCAGCCTGAGTCCAAACCAGATCTGGGTATCCCTCACTTTACTCATCATTATCCTCCTTATTTTTATTTATCGTTCATATATATATATATGTGTGTGTGTGTGTGTGTGTGTACTTCTATTTTCAGATTTTTTTTTTGGGATTTAAGGGTTGATTGCATGCTTAATGCTTAATAAATTTTTAACCTTATCGTGGGCATCATAAATGTGTATGTGTATGATGTCTGTCTGTGTGGTTTATTATTATTTATCTATTCCGTAATTAATGTTTATGTATGTAAATGTGTATGAGATTCTATAGGAATGTTGTGTCTGTCTATGGGGTTTATACCACGGGAAGTTGTTGAAAAGGGCTGCTTTTTGAAAGCTTAGATGAAAAATGACCTTTTTTTGGTTATCAAATAGTTTCTTTTTTACTAAAAAATTTACAAAATGTCTATTATATGTGTATTAAAGGTCCCCAGAATCGTTTCTTTAAATGTTCTACTAATTAATTTTATGAGAATTTATGTGAATGTGGGTCTGTGTTTACTATTCTTTGAGCAAGGTACCACCTTTACCCAATGAGGTTTTACATCTTTCTATTGTCTTTTTAATGTCCGCACCTTGCTCTCACAGGATCAGAAGAGTTCTGGCATTAGCATATTCATTTTTCCCATGTTTATCTTTCTTAAACTTTTCGTGTTTTTCTTGCTGGATGATTTGCTGATTTCTTGGGGAAACATCTTTCAATTTTCTCCATTTATACAAATTCATATGTTGGTAATATTTTTGGGTTTGTGTTTGTTCTATTCTTTTTTGGGTTTTTGTTGTATTTGCTTTAGGTTTGTTGAGGCAAATGTTTAAGTTTGACCTACAAAAAGAGAGCTTCACTGTTGACAAACATGCCAAATTTAGATCGAGGAACTCTGAATTCATATCTTAATATGCAACATGTACATTACTGCACATGGCATAGGCTTTTTATGCTTGCATTTTTACTTATATTTTGTTCTTTCGCTTTTGGTGTTTTGGACCACTGTTGAATATTGATGAAGCAAATGGGGACCAAGGAGATCAAGATCTGGTGCCTGCATTCCAAGAATTTGGCCTTGCGGATCTGCGATCTGCAACAAATGAGTTCAGCAGCGATTTGATTGTTTCAGAGAGTGGAGAGAAGGCTCCAAATGTTGTCTATAGAGGAAAGCTTCGAAATAATCGGCTTGTTGCAATTAAGCGCTTCTCAAAGCAGTCATGGCCCGACCGCCAACAATTTGTGGTAATTTTATTATTTTTACGGTTTTCCAATTTAGATGTTAGTTTGTGAATCTAGCTTACTATGTAGGAGAACAGTTTAAGGAAAATGGAAAATCTAAACTTAAAAAATGCATTTTGGCTTCATGTTTCCGAACTGTGATAACACTCCCAGGTTTCCTTTATTCTTCCTTAGGGTCTAGTTCCTCAACATAAGTCTGCAAGAATTGATTGCTTTCACTTAGCTATTCTGGTTGATTGGATTTCACAAAGTTCTGTATATACGCTAAATGCTAAAGTAAAATGGGAAGTGGTCTTTGATGTTCAAGTTGTGTCATTCAGATTTTTATCTCCACGTATAGGAAATTTCAAGCTGTATGTACAAGTAATTAAAATTATTGTGATAGTCAACCAATCATGGCACTTTTGGTTTTAATAATTTTAGAGCACGTTTGGCTGTTCTATAAAGAAAGTCAAGCGTAGTTTTAAGTTACTTGTTTTTCCAAACGTGATTTTGGAAGTTACTTGTATTAGTAACAAAACTTATTTTTCTAGAAAGTAGATCTCAACTTACTTTCTGGAAGAGTAACTTTTTAAGTACAACAAAATGACAAATACACTCCTACTTCTTTAAGAGGATTCTTGTGGTTTGTGGAATCAATTTGAGATTTTTGTTGATGTCATACATGACTTCTGCTTGTAACAGCTAGATTGACATGTTTATCTTCCATCCTTTTCTCTCGAGTCTTGTTTTTGATTTAAAAATCATGTATCAGTTTTGTGATTCTCATGAGATTCATTTGCAGGCAGAAGCTGCTGGTGTTGGTAAGGTTAGACACATGAGATTGGTGAACTTAATTGGATGTTGTGCCGAGGGGGATGAGCGTCTATTAGTTGCTGAATTTATGCCTAATGATACACTATCAAAGCACCTCTTTCACTGTATGTATATTAGTCTTTTGCCTTTCTAATGGAATTTTTAAACATACTATGTGCTATAACTGATTTGTTCTACTTTCCAGCCATATATCTTTTAGAAATGATTTTTGTGAATTGTTTTTTTTTCCACTTCTCATCTGTACAAAAAAAGGAAGAAGATTATGTAAATGGGATGTATGATATTCTGTGATATCTGATTTAATCGGGATGCCAAATTGGCATTTTTGCCATGTGTGAAATAAGGAAATGACTGTTGGGTTTCTTCCTTGAATTTATTTCTTTGTGGACAATTATTTTTAAGTCTTACGTAATAAATATTTTGTTCAAGTTAGTTGGTACTTTCGTGCCCTCTCTTCTGTTGTATGCATGACTTCTATTTTTACCGTAGGGGATAAACAACCTTTGCCATGGGAAATGCGTGTGAGAGTTGCAAATCATATAGCACAGGCTCTTGACCACTGCAATGCTGAAAACCGAAAAATCTATCATGATTTAAATGCTTACAGAGTTCTTTTTGATGAGGTACTTCTAAACAACAATCAGTACTCATAATTTTGTCTTTGACAAAATCTAATATTGTATTATGATGTATATATATATTAATTTTCTCCCATTTTTTGGTCTAAGTTTTTTGAATATGAGTGCTTCATTGCATGAACGTTATTGAACTATCAACTAATGTTAGGATACTCATGGATAAAACCTTAAAATTATTTGTAACTCTGTTTCTCATTCAAGATCCGTGATTCTGGACGCATCAATTTAATGAACAGGTCCCATCTTAGTGATTCCTCTAGATAGAATAAAAACTCTTATTTATTGATCCACATATGATTGGGAACCCCTCTTGTGATGCCCTGTTAAATTCTTTCTGAAGATTATGTGAATGATAACGGATTGTTTCATTAGAGAACTTATTTAGTTTTTTTTTTGATAATCGTGAATGTTCGGGCTAGCTTGCGCGCATTTCGACTAATCCCATGAAACCCTGAAGTTTACGGTCGGGTACTCACCTCAGTGGCTTGAGGGGACTCGAACTGGTGACCATTGAGGAACAAATCCAATGTCTGACCAATTGAGCAACCCCTCAGGGTTGGGAACTTATTTAGTTACAAGAGAACAATGATGATTAGTTTGACATCTTCATCTCATCTTTCGTGCTCACTTGACATAGCATGCGCTCCAGTAACTAACGAAACAGTATAATGGGCTAGAGTTTTATAGAGTAAAAACATAATCTACATGTGCACCAAAGCCAATTTCAGACTTAGAACTAGGGGGCGGAGCCAGGAGAGTAGGGTTGTGGGGGCAAAATTGAAAATTATAAGGAATTTTTTTTTGAAAATCTTGGATTTCAAATTTAGTGTGGTCCGCTGCCCTCACCGTGGATCCGTGCAAATCGGTGAGAAGTCGACTCAGCGATTTGACGACCCCAAAAGAGATGTTCGCCCATGCATAGAACTTATGAGTTCCAACAAACACTTCTGCTTGTTTTTCTCCTCTCAAAGTGATTTACTAAAATGTAAAGTCTTTATTTATCTCAACAATCCTGTAGCAATCTCTTTATAAGAATCAAGAAGCAATTTTATTCTCAGAGTTTGGGCCGAGATATGTCTCTGTATGGGCAGATCTTCATTATTATAGAACCTGAAGATTTGCTGCATAAAAATTTGAAAACCTTTGTTACGCTCACATACCGTTTCAGCATTTTTATTATCAAAAACTATTTTCGAAGATGGGAAGATGTTCCCTGTTATTTTCATTTTGGCTTCTTTCTCTGAAAGTGGGTGCATTCCTTAAATATGCTGTGATATTTATTTGCGTGGATGATCATTTGCGTGGATGATCATTTGCGTCTTGTAGAAACTCATTAAATATTTATTGTATCTGGTTGTTCCCGTTACAGGATGGTGATCCTCGGTTATCTAGTTTTGGCCTGATGAAAAACAGCAGAGATGGAAAGAGTTATAGCACCAATCTAGCTTATACGCCCCCTGAGTTTTTGCGCACTGGTATATTTTATCTTGCTCTATAGAATTGCTACTGAAATTTAAAATATGGTGGAATACTGTTATAACTTTTTTCAAGAATTTCTATCTGGTAGTTTTCTTTTCCTTTATCATGTTTGAAAAATACCTCTTCTTTGTGGGTTGGTATTTGTGCGTATAATGTATTGTTGTAAAGAAGCTTAACCGAGGAGTCAAGGTAAATATATCAAGATCTGTTTGACAATTGTTTTGTATATTTACTTCAAGTTTAAGGCCAAAGTTGGAATATATCTTACGATATGCTTCCTATCACAGCCTGACAAACATTTAGTGAGTAATGGCTCTCTAATAGTTTCTTGAACAAAATTTGTTATTTTCATTTAACTTATTGCAGAATGACAAATAATTGGCAAAGCAAAATCTTGACCAATCAGATTTTTCTCTGGGAAGAGTGTTCTCTTGTGAAAATTTTCTCAATGTTTCGAACTTTTCATCTGGAACAACCTATGACTTAATCGGTATTTGAAACTCCTGGGCATTGTTAAAACTGCTATTTAGGCTGCTCTTTGTATGTTCTTAGTCAAGATGATGAAAGGGATACTCGTGTGAAATTCTCACGGAAGCCTATGGACTATATGGATGTGAGCAGCTGAAGAAATGGATTTGGAAAGATTAATTCTATACCTCTAGGAAACAGATACCAAGCTCACTGGATTTAACTAATTTGGGATATTGTCTGTGGCCATCATGCATTTTCCTTATCCTTTTTTTAATATTCAATCAAGTTCCTATTGACTGCATATAAACAGATGCTGTTGTTTGCTTTAGAAAATAATTATAGCCTGTGGTACAAGTTACCTTGGAGTTAAACTTATGTAAAGACCATCAATTTGAAGACATGGATGGAATATTTGGTCAATACAAGTTTTGACGACTAGATTGCTATGTAATCAACCTAGTATTCCTTATGGCCTCTGCATATACTTGTTGTGGAACTTTCTTTTCCACACTTTCATTTTGTTTAATTTACACTTCCAGTGCATCTAGTTGAGCCTTTCCTGCTGTGTAAATGCATTAATTTTTCATTTTTTATCCGTTCTTGGTGAACTTGAGTATACACGAGTTCCCTCTGTTTCGATTGCTGTAATTGTGATTTATACCATCGAAAACTTATATTCCAAATATATTTTTTTTATCAGCGAGTTTTCTGCTTGCCAGCAATCAGATCTTTAATCATTCTAGCTGATAGTTATGTATGTACTTCTTTAAATTTATGATCTGACTTTATTATCCATATGATATGACACCTTTCTTTTTCTTTCCCCAAATCTCAGGCAGGGTCATTCCAGAAAGTGTGATTTACAGTTATGGAACTGTTCTACTGGACCTGTTGAGTGGAAAGCATATTCCTCCTAGCCATGTAATGTACATTCTGTCACACACTGCCGTGATTCACTATGTTAATTGGGATCATTGGGTTAATGACAAGTTACTTTCTGAATTTGCTGTTAACTCCCTTGTTGTCTAAAAACAGTGTACTGATCCCATTTCTATAACCCTATTAATCACCATCAACCATTAACTCTTGATGATAGCGTAGCACTCACCAGAAAAGATGTAAAGCATTCCGATAATTTGTATACAATAACTGAAATGCCTCTAGTTCAATTTCATCTCAAAAGGAATTGATAACTTGAAAAAAGAGGGAATCCAACAACCAAATGGTCAATTAATACCGAAAGAACCTTGCTTTTTTCCAAAGAAAGAACTAATATTGATTAGTTGTTTGTCAAAAGAAAGGTATGGACCTATACTGTTGTATATGGGTACCTGAATTGGTGTACATAACAAAAGGTGACACTGTTAGTAGGAATTAAAAGAATGGAGGCATAGAATGGTTTAGAAAACAGATATTTAGAAGGTTGGTTAAACTGTAAGTTAACGAGGGGCACTTTGCAGTTTCCCCTTGTGTTCTCTAAGATTCTATGAACCATCAAAATGACTTATTGACTAGGTTCAGACAATATAAGGGTCAGACTTCTTCCCCCTCAGTAATTTTAACTTCAGACAGTGTTATGGCCAGACTTCTTATGCCTAGTAATTTTAAACTTAGAAATAATATTTCCATTAACTCCTTTGAACACTTACATGAGAGTTAAGACTAAGGGTCTGTTTGATTGCAAATGTGGAAAATGGGTGGAAAGAAAATATTTTACAGGGAATTGAATTGCCTAGAAATTGTTTTACTGGGAATTGTGTTTGATTGGTATAATTTTCCACCTGAAAAATGTTGAAAGTTTGGTGTCCATTTGACTTCATTTTTTATGGAAATTGTCCATTAAAGTGATAATTTTTTCACCATTGGGTCTAAAATTTGTTCTAATTGCCAAAAAATAAAAAATTATCACACCGAATATTATTCGTTTGGCTTTATTTTGCATGAAAATTGTCAATAAAAGTGATAAATTTTTTTACCATTGTGTCTAGAATTTCTTCCACGTGCAAAATAAAAATAAAAAAACAAAAAAAAAGTTGGAAAGTCATTTCCCACCAAATTGGTGGGAAAACATTTTCATCAAATTCAAGGAAAGTGTTACCGTGTGATCAAACCAAGAAAGTCAATTCCAAGGAAAAAAATTGCCATCAAACAATGCTAAAGTTGGAAATAGAATTCATTATCCATTTTGCCTAGAAAATTTATGCATATCAAACAGGCACTAAGTGATTTAACTGCCGACGATTTCTGGGTTCATCTTAGTTAGCATGTGTTTAATTTTTTGAACTGGATGTATTTTTACGTGGTACTCACAGGGTTTAAAAGATAACTGGCTGTCTTGGTCCTGTCCAGCTTGTTTTACCTACTTGAGGATGCATAATCCATGGTCCTACTTTTAATCACTTGTAGTTTCCCCTTCTTTAAATGTACCAAAGTCTTGTTTGTTTAAGAATTCTGGCAGAGTTTAATGCCAGTTCCTCTAGTTGAAGACTAAAATTACTGGTGTATCGATATTATATCTCATTAACTAACTAATATTAAATTATCACCAGCTAATATTGTCAATTGGGTAGGGGGAGTGTGATAAGTTTACACTCTGTTGTTATCATCCGTTAGTATCCATCAAGAGAGAGGGGGGAGGGGGAGGGGGAGGGGGAGGGGGGAAGGGGGAAAGAGGTCCAAATGGAAAAATATGTAACAATACAGAGGTTCCACTATATCAGGAATCTTTTAGCAGTTTCTCATAGAATCTATGATTTTGGGAATTACCCCAATTCTTTATTCGTGTAAGCAACTAACACATGATGGCGGTGTAGTGAAAATGAATAGATGGCTTCTGACTAACATTTCTCAATGTGGGGTCCTAAAAACAAGAGTGCATCAGCAGGTGGCGTCCATGCACTAAATACTAAAAATCATGGATGAATTGCTTTACTGGGATGGGATGTCTTGTTATATGCCCGTGTAAATTTGCTATTCTCTGTACCTTGTCCATGTCAAAATAGACCATCTAGCCTGAGATGAGGTTTATCTTACTGAGATCTTAGCCCAAGTTTTAAGCCTCCAGGAGATTCCGGACTAGGATTGGCACACTTCATTTTCTTCTGAAAAGAAAGGCCCTTATGGAGGTCTTCACTTATTCTTTTTATTATTTAATCCAGACAGGGTGAATGATAGTAATAGTCAAATATGCTGCCCTCTATGGAAGCCTTCACTTATTTTACATTATTTAAAATTTTAACCACATAAATTAAGTTTGGATTTCCTGTTGATTTAATTTGTTTGTTGAAAATTGGTATGTATTCTTCTTCAGGCATTGGATTTGATAAGAGGAAAGAATGTTTTATTGCTGTTGGACTCATCCTTGGAAGGGCAATATGCTAATGAAGATGCTACTGCATTAGTTGAACTTGCATCTAAGTGCCTCCAATATGAAGCTAGAGACCGCCCTGATATGAAATTTCTTCTAACTTCCGTGGCCCCTCTTCAAAAGCAGGAGGTAAACATTTTATTTATTTTTTATTTGTTATCATTTCAGAGGTAGAGTTACAAGTACCAGACTGCTATACTGGATGGAATGATGAGCATGCCCGTGAATTTGCTAAGCTGTTCTTCGCATTGGTGTCCTAGGTTGCTTCTCATGTATTGATGGGTCTTACGAAAACTCCTGTGGTTATACCTACCCTGCTTTCTCCTCTTGGAAATGCTTGTGCGAGAATGGATCTTACTGCTGTACATGACATCTTGCTTAAAACGGGATATAAAGACGAAGAGGGTGCAGAAAATGAGGTGAGCTGATTTGTCTGTTTCACGTCTCCAGAATCAATTAGCCCTTGGTTGAGCCCCATTTTTTTGGGGGGAATGTATTTTGGAATAGTAATTTTTTGGAGAATGTGTGGTTAAAAAATAGGCATGGTTTACGTGTGAAATTATTTTATAGGAGAATGTATGGTTGAAATTGAGTTTTGGGAAAAATGGGGCTCAAACATGGGCTTGGTGGGAAGAAAAAATTGCAAGGTATCTCTATAAGATCTAAAATATTTGGAAGATAACTCTATTGACAAAAGAAACTGGAGTGTTTAGACTTAATATTGATGTTACGTGTCTTGTACATTTGGGAACCATGAGTTTGACTTCTTACACCTATATTGAATAACATAATTGTTAGAAGTTTATTTCTCTTTTGGATCTTGCAATCTTATATGTGCTTGTTTGGTAGTGCTTTTTAGTGCTCGTAAGCTGCGAGTTCTACGGAATGTGTGGAAGATAAGTGGATAGTAAATTATGGGTCCTGCTAAATGTGGATAACAAATAGGTCTCGTCTGCTTAAATTATAATTTAAGCTTTGCAAAACATGTGCTAAGATATTTCGTTTGGTAATGTTATCTGTCTGCAGCTTTCATTCCAAGAATGGACCCAGCAAGTTCAAGATATGGTGAATACAAAGAAATTTGGGGATATTGGATTCAGGGACAAAGACTTCAAGAGTGCCATTGATAATTATTCAAAGGTACATTCTTGCTTTTTTAATCTAACCTATTATTATCTCTGTTTCTGTTGAGCTAAATTCTCTCTACCTGAGCTTTGCTGACTATCAATGGTGTTGTCTTGGTATTTTTTTTTTTTTGGTTCCTTCTGTTTTGTCATATGCTGTAGCTTACACCTCTTTTCTTGTTTGGGATAATTTTTCTCCTCGTGTTCAACCCTAAGTTATATGTGTAACTTTTAAGAGGACAATCTGGTAGGTCCTAATATAAATGCTCCTAGTGTATAATTGGTACACAGTATTGGACAACAATTCGTCAAATGGCGGATGAGATTTTAACTTATATTTACTTCTTTAATCCTATCTACTACTTTCTTCTCAGAATGCCAAACATTCTTCTAGGTTTTTAGGAACCAAACTTCATCGTCTTCCAAAAAGTAATGTTGTCTAACAGTCCAGTGCACGAAGAAGCTGAAGTTGATTTAAATCCATAGCTTCATAATCATCTTTTCTCCTGTTAATAAGAGGCTTCTTTTTCATATTTGATATGCTTGTCATAACATATAGCTCTTCTGTTTCACAATGTATACTGTTCGTGTTGCTATTCCCACGTCTTTTCCATATTTACTTTGGCCTTTTCATTATGCGAGTTCAACTGCTAATATACATTGTTTTTTCGACGCACAGCTGGTATCAATGATGCCTGTCCCTTCTGGTACGGTATTTGTGAGACGAGCCCTCTCATACTTGATGATTGGCCAACCGGAACTTGCGCTGAGAGATGCAATGCAGGCGCAAGTTTGCTTGCCAGAATGGCCAACTGCATTTTATATGCAGGCTCTCGCCCTCTCCAAGCTTGGAATGGAAACTGATGCTCAGGACATGCTCAATGATGGAGCTGCCTTTGAAGCTAAGAAGCAAAATAGTCGACGCAGTTAAATAACGGCGTGATGGTGGATATCAGGATTGTCTTGTCGTTTATCTAGCGGGGGCTAATTCAGTGGTGTGAGGGTTACATGGTAGTGATATCTTACTGCTGTTTTAGGCAATATAGCTCCTCATCAAGAAATGTGTAAATCACTTCTCGTGCCAAATTTGAAGTAGATAGTCACTGTTAATGCAGTTTGAATCAACTCTTTTCTAACCCTTATTTTCATGAATTATTGTGCAACTTATATATCCTTTGAGTACATTGAAGAAAACCCTGTTTGTGGTTGATAAATTTTAAATGATTTCACTAAATTAGAGGTTGAATTCATAAACACGCATTTTTATTAATACTAATTTATATAAAAATCTTTCGAAAAACAACGGTAGAGAGCAAACATGAGAGCTGGTGCCTTCTGTTTAGGAGAGCCCTACTTTGGCATCTTTTACGAAAGCACACCAAAACATGATCTAAACCTCTTTCAAGGACTACTTTTTTATTTGGGAAATTATAAAAAATAAGGTGTTTAAAAATTGATGTTAAACAATTAGGTTCAAAGTTTAATTATTAAAAAATCAGCTATTTTATTTTACATATAAAACCCTAAATTTATCCAAATCCTAAAATCCATTTCTCTCTCTCTCTCTCTCCAAACCCGCCACCTCCACCGTCCGTTGCCTCCACCGCTTATCCTCCTCTCTCCCTCGTACCTCTCCGGCAGCAGCAGCGTCGCTACTCAGTTCGTGACACTGCCGCCTTTATCCTTCTCGCTTCTCCTTCTTGTTCTGTACACCAAGAAAGAATTATTTTCTTGTTTGAGTGAAGAAGACTTCATGTTTGATGGGAGCGCTGGAGTTACAGTCAAAATGCCCATCCCAGAAACCTAGAGAAAGAGAGAGGGATCTAGAGAGATACAGAAGCCAGAAGCTCCAAATATTTCACAATTGGAATGTTGTGCTTGTCGTGGCTTCAGAATGTTGTGGTGGTTGTTGTGGTTTTGGTGATGTGTGGTTGTGGTTGGATCTGTTGAGGTTGCTCGACATGGAGGTGATGTCGTTGTGGTTGGTGTTGATGGCGGGAATGTTATGGTTGTGGTGGTGGTAAAATCTTAGGCAATTTGATTTATGACCTAAAAATTTAATAAAACGTGACTCAAAAATAATCCGTGACCAACTAATTTAGAAATTCGTGACCTCGAAATAATCTGTGACGTAAAAATTTTTTGATCTGTGACATCGAAATGATCAAGAAATTTGACGATATGTGACCAATAAATAAATTTGTAACTTATAATTATGAATCTGTGACCATTAACCACAAACTGTGACTTTATTATCTATATTTAATAAATATTTTTAATTAATTAAATCCATATCTGATTTTTGAATTTTCAAACTATTTACCTTGCTTTTGAATTGAGGTAAAGAATACACTTTAGATATGAATTTTTCCCTTTTTATTTTTAGATTTTTTGGAGTATGATGTGTGTGGGCTCGGGCCAGTGGGCTCAAAGATGAGGGCCAGCATGATTCGAATACAAAAGCGGACAACTAGGGATCGGGTTGATTCCGACTTAGTCGTGTTTATGATGTTTTGGGTTGGGGAAAATATATTGCCACTACAAATTTTATTTTTTACACCACATTTTTAAATAATTTTCTTATTTGTAAATAAAATGACATAATTAACCATATAATTCTCTCTCCTATTACTATGCACACCACACCCCTGCCACCTGTATTCTTCTTTTCATTCCCTCTTTATTTCTCTTCTTCTTCTTATTATTATTATTATTATTATTATTATTATTATTATTATGTTTTTTCACTTCACTCATCCCCTTAATGTCTGCGGGCATGTCTCTGCCACCTCTCCTATCCAACCCAGTTCTTTCTCGTTAATCTCCAACTTCAGCGCTATCCAAAAAACTCAATGGTCAATCAAATCATGAAGGAAAAAGGAAAATCTAAACCAAAGCTTTCATCATCTTCAGAATTAAAAAACCCAATCACAAACAACCAATCAAAATCCAAGTAGAAGAATAAAATCAACAGAATTAAATTATTGTTCTACCACAAAAATAAACAGAATGAAGATTCTTGGTGCATTGTCACTAGTTTTGTACACCTTAATTATGCTTCAACTGATCAAGTATGTCATTGTTTTCTGGACAAATGACAATGGTGAAGTATTCAATCTTTGTGATTTTCGTTACGACATTCATCCATGGCCGAACTCTTTATGTGATGTTCAGTCAATGAGTTGGTTTGTTATTTGCCTAATTGCTGAAGGTGGCACATTTGCTTTGTATTCATTGATTTGTAGGGCATAAAGGATTGATAAAAATGATACGTAAAATTGGGATGATGAGTACACCACAATATTGTATTTTGTTTTTCATTTTTCCTTTTTTATTATATCAGGAGTATAATTGTAAATTTATTGTGATGTATTTATTGAAAATATATTTTAATTGTAGTGTGATTATAACGTGGTGTAGTAATTAAATTTTGTGGCGATAATATAATTACCGTTTGGATTGTCATGGCCTGGTATGTGTTGACACCGCTAACTATATGACATTGATAATAAGTCAAGTGGAAATTACACCCACCCATATCTGTTAAGTTCCAATTTCAAAAATCAATTTTAAGATTTGTTTCTACAAAAATTGACATGACCCCGCCTCTAGTCACCCTAGTGGACCCAGACGTGGCATGCGCCGATGATGAATTCCAGCTAGATGCTGGACCCACCACCAAGACCACATAGACTGTTCTATGACTAATTGACTAATCAAGGATTGTAATATTTTTATAGAAATTTTGACAGGATTTCTCCTAAAATAATATAGTCCTTGATTAGTTAATTAGTCATAGAATAGTCTATGTGGCCATGGCGGTGGGTCCAGCATCTAGCTGGAATTCATTATCGGCGCACGCCACGTCTGGGTCCACTAGGGTGACTTGAGGCGGGGTCGTGTCAATTGGTATCAGAGCATGTTAGAGTTTGTAGGTAACACTACATGTATCTGATGTTCATATATCATACATTACTGTAGGTGAGACTTGCGTGGTGGTGGCAGAACTTGCAGCAACGAATCTAGTATCTCAAGCTCGTGATACTCCTGAGGGAGGACATGTTGGAGGGGCCAGCGTGGCCGCATAATCTGTTCACCAGTCTCAGGTGCAACCTGACCCCATCACCGATAGAGTAGTTGCAGCTATTGCTTCCCTTCTACCGAATGCTGACAGAGATAACTCTATTGAGAGGGTTATGAAGCTTGGGGCGAAATTTTTCATGGGTACATCTAATCCCGTTGATGCTGAACTTTGGATGAAGACCTTGGAGAGTATATTTGATGTAATGGAATGTTCAGAAGATAAAAAATTACACCTTGCCGTATTTCTATTGAAGGGAGGAGCTGATGATTGGTGGGCTTCGTTTTGAGGTCGATATCCAGATCATAGTGTTATCACTTGGACTATCTTCAGGGAAACTTTTTATGAAACATATTATCCTCCATTTTATCGTGATGCGAAATAGAATGAGTTTTTAAAACTAGTTCAGGGGTCTATGTTAGTTGTTGAGTATCATGTGAAGTTTGTAGAACTATCCAAGTATGCTAGTGCATTGGTTGCTGAGGAGAGGGACATGTGTAGACGATTTGAGCAAGGATTGAGAGCGGATATTCGGCCTATGGTTATTGCTCATGGGCATCATAATTTTGGTATGTTGGAAGAGACAGCACTGCGGGTTGAGACAGCCATTCGAGAAGGAGGTAATCAGGGAGCACAGATAACCTTTCGAGGTGGTAGCAGTCAGACAGGACCTTCAGGAGAAAGGTCTAAGAAGAGCAGAAATGGATTTTGACCGGGTGTCACTCATTCAGGCGGGTTTAAATCTAAGTCTCAGAGTTCTGGGTCTAGTCAAGGATCAGACCATGGTCAGAGTTCTGTACAGCAGTCGGTGGGTAGTCATTCTCATGTTCAGGGTTCTGCACAGAGACTTCAGAGAGTGAGGCAGAATGAGGGTTCTGATCACCGTAGCTTTCCTCAGTGCTAGTCTTGTGGGAGGTTTTATCCAGGCGAGTGCCTCAGAGGGGCTGGAGTTTGTTACCAATGTGGTCAGATGGGACATATGAGGAAAGATTGTCCAGCTCGACCTTAGCCTGTTGGAGCATCTCAGGTAGTATTGTCTCAGCCAGGGATCAGTATGGGCAGACAGAATCGAGATCAGAGAGCTACATCAGCAGGGTCGACAAGGGGTGCACAACCTAGTGTTGTTGGGAGCAGTGCTTCTAGACAGAGAGCCTAGGCAGGTCGATCCAGGACTCAGGGCAAAGTGTTTGCTATGACCCAGCATGACGCATAGGAGTCACCAGATGTGGTAGTGGGCATGTTATCTATTTTTGGTAGAAATGCTCGTTGTTTAATTGATTCGGGTGCTACCCATTCCTTTATTTCTCATGTACTTGCTAGCTATCCTGATAAGATTTCAGAGCCTTTATACAGTGAATTGGTAGTAGCGACTCCCGTTGGGGATTCACTTTTAGCGAATCGAGTATACAGAGATTGTGGGATTAGGGTGAACGACCATGAGTTGAAAGTAGATCTAATTCCATTTGATATTCATGATTTTGATGTTATTTTGGGGATGGACTTTCTGTCTAGGCATCGTGCTATAGTTGATTGTTTTCGCAAAGAAGTGGTATTTAGAGGTCCAGGAGAACTTGAAATTGTTCTCACTGGAGAGCGTATAATTTTGCCATCTTGTGTAATATCTGCCATAGATGCTCGGAGAATGCTAAAAAAGGGTTGCCATGCATATTTAGTTCATGTGATTGATACTCGGATTACTAAGCTGGATATTGGTGATATACCCGTTGTGCGAGATTTTCTTGATATCTTTCCAGAAGACCTTCCGAAATTACCCCTAGACAGAGAGATTGAGTTCTCTGTTGATTTGATCCTCGGGACAACATCTATTTCACAATCACCTTATCGGATGGCTCCGAAAGAGTTGAAGTAATTAAATGTGCAATTACAAGATTTGTTTGATAAGGGTTTCATTAGACCCAGTGTATCCCCTTGGAGAGCGCCATTTTTATTTGTGAAGAAGAAAGACGGCACAATGAGATTATGTATTGACTACCGACAGTTGAATAAGGTGACTATTCGCAATAAGTACCCTTTACCCCTCATTGACGATTTGTTTGATCAATTTTGAGGTGCCTTGGTATTTTCAAAGATTGATTTGCGTTCGGGGTATCATTAGCTCAGAATTACAGACATTGATGTACTTAAGACTGCTTTCAAGTCTCGATATGGCCATTATGAATTTTTGGTGATGCCGTTTGGATTAATTAATACCCCTGCTGCATTTATGGACTAGATGAATATGGTGCTTCACCCATATCTAGACAAATTTGTGATTGTTTTCATTGATGATATATTGGTATATTCTCGAAGTCACGATGAGCATGTCGAACACTTAAGAGTTATTTTGCAGACTTTGCGAGATAAGCAGTTGTATGCTAAGTTCAACAAATGTGAATTTTGGTTGGATAAAGTGGTGTTTCTGGGCCATGTTATCTCTGCAGAAGGTATATATGTAGATTCGATAAAAACAAAGGCGATGATGAGATGGGAACGCCCTACTAAAGTGATAGAGGTA
Organism: Fraxinus excelsior; assembly: GCA_019097785.1. Taxonomy (NCBI): domain Eukaryota; kingdom Viridiplantae; phylum Streptophyta; class Magnoliopsida; order Lamiales; family Oleaceae; genus Fraxinus; species Fraxinus excelsior. The sequence continues at coordinate 8,549,763 of CM032624.1, forward strand.
CAGAGTTTCCTTGGACTGACATGTTATTATCGTCAATTTATAGAGGGATTCTCCAAGATTGCCCTTCCCTTGACTAGTTTAACTCGGAAGGACTCCAAATTCGTGTGGACTGAGCAATGTGAGAAGAGTTTTCAAGAATTGAAGAAAATATTGGTTTCTGCTCCTGTACTTACCATTCCTTCACTGGTGAAGAGTTTACAGTGTATAGTGATGCTTCACACCAAGGATTGGGTTGTGTGTTGATGCAAAATGGAAATATTATAGCTTATGCTTCAAGACAATTGAAGAAGCATGAGTTAAACTACCCAACACATGATTTGAAGTTAGCTGCAGTGGTGTTGGCATTGAAGATTTGGAGACATTATCTTTATAGTGAGAAATGTCAAATATTTACCGATCATAAGAGTTTGAAGTATATCTTTGATCAGAAGGAACTGAACTTGAGACAAAGAAGATTGTTAGAGTTGATAAAAGATTATGATTGTAAGATTGACTGCCATCCGGGGAAAGCTAATGTGGTTGCAGATACTCTTAGCAGAAAGACTAGTTTTTCCTCCCAATCCAATGCAGTATATGCTGCTTTGTTATGTGAGTTCAGGAAGTTGCATGCTCAGTTGTCAGCTACTACTTCACGGGCGGTATTAGCACATTTTCAGGTAAGGCATACTTTGATTGATAAGGTTATAAAAGCTCAATCTCAAGACTTGACATGAAGAATATTGAAGGCAGAAGCGAGTGCTGGGTTAAGAACAGATTATGTGATAAGAGATGATGGTGTATTGGCTATGGGTAATAGATTATGCGTTCTAGATATTCCAGAATTGAAGAAGGAAATCTTAGAAGAGGCACATAGTTCTGCTTATGCTATGCATCCAGGTAGTTTTAAAATGTATCACACATTAAGAGATCATTACTGGTGGCTGGGTATGAAAAGAGAGATAGCAGATTTTGTATCCAAGTGTCTGGTCTGTCAGCAGGTGAGACCATATCGTCAGAAAACAGCAGGACTTTTACAGCCATTGCCTATTCCAGAATGGAAGTAGGAGCACATCTCTATGGATTTTTTATTTGGTCTTCCTCGTACTCAAAATGGTCATGATGGTGTTTGGGTTATTATCGATCGTTTGACTATGACTGCCAGGTTTCTGCCGATCAAAGCTACTTATTCTTTAAATAAGTTAGCAAAGTTGTGTGTGGATGAGATATTTAGCTTATATGGTGCTCCAGTGTCTATTGTATCTGATAGAGATCCTCGTTTTACATCCAAATTTTGGCTTAGTTTGCAGGAAGCCATGGAAGCTACATTTCAGTACAACTTTTCATCCTCAGACTGATGGCCAGTCAGAGAGGACCATTCAGACTCTTGAGGATATGTTGAGGGCTTGTGTTTTAGAGTTCAAAGGCAGCTGGGATACTAATCTGTCTTTGATGGAGTTTGCTTACAATAACAGTTACCACTCCAGTATAGAAATGGCTCCTTTTGAAGCTTTATATGGTAGGAAGTGCAGAACACCAGTATGTTGGGATGAAGTTGGTGAAAGAAAGTTAGCAGGTCGTGAATTGGTTCAAATGGCTTCAGAAAATGTGAAATTGGTTAGAGAAAACTTGAAAATAGCACAAGACAGACAGAAAAGTTATGCAGATAGGCGCAGGAAAGATCTTGAATTTGCAGTTGGAGATAAGGTGTTTTTGAAATTGTCACCTTGGAAAGGGGTGTTGAGATTTGGCAAGCGAGGGAAGTTGAGTCCACGATTTATTGGACTTTATCAGATTATTGAGCAGATTGGCCTAGTTGCTTATCGGTTAGATTTGCCAGATGAATTATCCAGGATCCATAATGTTTTTCATGTATATATGCTTCACAAGTACATTACAGATGCTTCGCATGTGCTAGAGTCTCAGCCAATTCAGTTGAAGGAGAATTTGACCTATATAGAAGAGCCGTGAGAATTCTTGACAGGAAGGTGCAAATTCAGCGAAACCAGACAATTTCACTTGTCAAGGTACTATAGAAGAATCATACAGTAGAAGAGGCTACATGAAAAAAATGAGGACCAGATGCGTGAGCAATATCCTCATCTATTCACTGATTAACCAGATATCCATTGAATTTTGAGGACGAATTTTTTTTAAGGAGGTAAGATTGTTACAACCCAATCTTAATTAGTCAAAGTCAAATGTGAAATTGTCAAAATCAAGGTCAATATGGACTTAATTGGACTAACTTATTTTTTTGGGGGTTAATTTTATTAGTGGATATATATAGGGGTTTTATATGCATGATATTGGAAGTGGAAGACTTACTTATATAGCATGGGAAGTTGAGGGGCTTCATGTGCAAAATCTCCACAATATTTGACATTTCAACCCATTTCTCTCATTTTCCTCACCTCACACGCTGAGAGTAGGCTGGAACCGGCCATAGAAGAAGAAAAAGGGAAAAAGAGAGAAGAAAAGGAAGAAAAAAAAGAAGGGAAAGAGAAAGGAAAAAGGGGTAAGTGTTAAGGTTAAGTTTGAGTTCGATTTACCTCTTCTTCTTTTTTTCTAGAGATAAGTGATTATTTATGTTGGATTTCTAGGGTTTTGTATGGTCCAAAAATTTCTAATGGAGGAAAGGATTTTGATTTATAGCTCAAGCTTGTTGACGGGTTAACTTCCATTTGATTCAAGGTAAGTTATATCATTTTTGGCAAACCCTAGAATTTTAAATTGGGTTCTTGAATGAAATTGGTTGGTGGAAATGTTTGTGTTGGTAAAATACTCACTTGAAAGCATGTATTGATGGAACAAGGTGTAGAGTTATGGTGGAAGTATGATTTCAAGTTTTTATTAAATGGAAGATGGATGATTATTTTATGGTTGTGTTAGAAGTAATTTTGATAAAGGGCAAGCTAGTGAAGGAACTAGGAAGTGTAATTAGTTCCATTGGATTAAAGGAAATATTTGGGAGATTTATTCGTGTATCGAGAAAGTTTAGTTTAATTATTGTTGCATTCGATATTAAAGGTTTCTTGGTTCGTCAGTGGCTAAATTGGTTATTCATATCATATTTCAGGTGGTGACAAACAAATTGGAAACGTTTATCAGCTAGTCTAGCTTGTAGCTCGTACTCGGTGAGTGGAAAAGCTTACTTTTCAGAAATGAATACTTATTGAATTTATATCATATCATGAACTTAATTATTTCATATATTCGATTTGATAGCATATTGATTTTATAGCCAGTTCTGTTAAAGTTAAATCCAGTTCATTTAAATCATTCATTCAACATGTTATATTTATATTACGCGTTTCAATATATATTAAAGTTATTTTAAAAACCACCAGAAAGTACCCAAGTGATTTTACCCCGTCTGCACTGGTGTGGATGTGTTTCCACAGTGTATGACTTCATATGGTTATTTTACCCGCTCTGCACTGATGTGAATGTGTTTCCACAGTGTATGACCAGATTATCAGAGGTCTTTGGGACCTACTGTCGTACACACATAGGCTTTGGGCTGTGTACTGGGGTGATTAGCCTTTGGGGCAACTCTGCGTACGTATGACCAGATTATCTGATTTTAATGGCTTTGCCTTGTATATCGAGATTACTCTGTACATGAGTAAGGTTATTCATTGGGTACTTATTGGTGTGACTATTCAGTATATTATATGATATTTATTCAGTTGTGGATTCACATATTTTCGAATATCAGATGATAGTTCCTTTCAGATTATAGAATTCAGATACAGAAATAAGATTTTAACTTACAGAAATGACAACTTTACATAGATTATCTGTACTTGACATATTTTACGGTTGATTATTCTGAATAAAGAGTAAGAATTTTATGATTTTAGCATATTTCAGTTCTAAACAAATGATCATAATTTAGATTTCTTATAGCTATAAGAAGATAATCAGATCTCTCAGTAAATATGCATATAAATTGAAAAAGGCATGTGTTTCGTATTATCCACTCATTGAGTTACAAGCTTGTATCTCTTATCATGTTTTTCCTATCAGGAGATCGCTGAATTTGAGATACTTGGAAAGCGCAGTCAGAGCCTGATTAACCACCATTTAGTTGCACGATCTTAATCATTTCATAGTATGTATTTTATTTTGTTGGTCTAATATTTTGTTGAGGTGCATTTAGTCAAAGGGTTGTAAAATTTGATGTAATGCATGCTTGTGGACACGATGTTTGGTAGTAGAAGTACTCAGTCTAGTTTAGTCTCATGTTGTTGCGTTATGGTGACATTGGTGGTTTCCAAAATATTTGGTGTATGTGTTTTCATGAATATTTGTTGATTTTCAGGTTGGTTTTGTCAATATTTTAGGGGAAATCCTGTCAAATTTTTTATTAAAATATTATAGTCCTTGATTAGTCAATTAGTCATAGAACAGTCTATGTGGCCTTGGTGGTGGGTCCACATCTAGCTGTAATTCATCATCGACGCACGCCACGTCTGGGTCCACTAGGGTGACTCGAGACGGGGTTGTGTCAAAAATCATGTGATAATTCCATATTTTAATATTAATAATAATATTACAAATTAATTTATATATCCATCCTATCCCATTCACACCATCCAAACCCTAAATCATTTTCATCTCTCTCTCTTCGCTGCTAGTCACCATCACACGACCTTATTCTCATTCTCTCTTCGGTGATGATGCCTTCTTTTATTTTTTGTGCCGGTCAAAATCTTTGTTGTCGTGAGCGTTGGTGTAGTGGTTGACACAACACCAAGCGCCGCCTTTTGGCTTCCCTTTTTCTCCCGTTTCTTCTCGCGATCCATTGGACCGAGAGATCTCGGATGACGACACATGCATTCAATGACGATTTGGTGAAATTGGCATTGTATTTTCAGGTTAGTTGGGAGGTGAAAGGAGTGGGGGTGGATAGATTAGAAAGTGGAAATGGAGACAAGGGGCATTTTGGTGGTTCAAATTTTACTGCATGCGATATGAGCTTGCTAGAGATAGAGATGGTGGTTGTGATGGTACATGCAGTGGTGGTGGTGGTGATAGTGGCGGTAGTTGTGGAGAGGTGGTGGTGGTGGTTGTGGTGCTCGGTTTGTGTTAGGTTGGATTGGGGTTGTATAAAGAGGGTTTGTGACTAATTATTTAGGTGATTATGACCAATAAATTGGGTTACTTTGTAACTAATAAATAATACGTGATCAATAAAATTTATTATTTGTGACCTTAATTAAAAAAAATGTGAGATTACGATTGAATTTATAATTGTGACACACAATTTATTCACATGTCACATGTAATTGTGCATAGGTGGATTACTGATTTATGTTCACATGTCACATTTCACATCTCATTGGTCATAGATTCAAGTTGACATGTCACAATTCATATGTACGGGTCACAAGTAACAGCTCACATGTCATAAGTCATATTGCCTTGGCAACAGATCAATGTTCACAGGTCATAGATTCAAGAGAACTGATTACATGCAATGGATCAATATCACACGTAACAGTTTACAGGCCACATTTCACACATCACAATATGTCATAGGCCATTGAATCAATATCACAGGTAACAATTTACATGTCATAGGTCACATGTAATGATTCACAAGTCACAAATCTATATCAACACATCACACATCACATAGAACTGATCACATGCCATTGGATCAATATCGCAGGTAACAATGAATTTTTACAATTTCCGTCATAGAAACTCACAGTTTACAAGCCAATGAGTCTTTTCAATTTCTGTCGCAGCAACTCATGAAAGGAGCTTCAACACTATTTCGTCAATTCAAAAATAGAAAGATCCAACAATAATAATACCCTACTTCAGGATGATCACCAAGTTCAATTCGCTACTTCTATTATCATCTCAATTTGAGACGTTGCTTTCAAAAGATTTGTTCACAGCCTCGATAATTTCCAATTTATGAACTCAATAATCCAACGATTTTGAATTAGGCAGATTTTGACGGTGGGAATCGAGATTACTTGCTCCAGAGAATTCTTTGTAATTTTTCTCTTATATTCGACCATCACAATTTGTTAAATTGAAAAATCTTGTTTGGAATGGAAATATGTCGTAATAGAATGCTTGATTTTAGAGTGGATATTTATTAGAATCTAATATATATATAATAATATTATACATAATTTAAAATTTTCCTTTTTTTTTAACCACACATTTTTTAAAAAATCATTATTCCAAAATACATTTTCTTCAAAATTTGATTTTAATGAACCTAAACAAGGGCTATATATATTATTTATCACTTTAAAGCTAGTTTCTTAAAATTAAAATGATGTATTGTAAACACCTTAGTTTTCAATTATATTTAGAAAAGCAAAATAATAAAACATGGCCAGTTGGACTAGCCAAGCGTGTAATATTGGCGAGTCGATAAGGTCATTACATACGAAGGCCAGGACCATATTTTCAGTTTGGCTGGTTCAACCCCAAAAGTTAGCCTGAGTTGGGTCTCAATGAAGGTAGGTTGATACCGATGGACTCACCCATGTATTTGACACATCTAATCATGTAATTTCGCGGCTTCATCTTAATTGGCTAATTGTAATTAGCCCCAGGGCTATGGAACAAATGATTATCTCAGACCTCCATTGACCGAGGTAAATGATCCCGTTGGGTGAGGTCCATTTTTAGAAAAGCAGATTCATTGATTTGTTGATTCTGTCGAGTGGGTACCATGGATAAATTCAGAAGAAGCATATTTTAGGAGAACCACCATCGGGTGCGAGGAAGGGTAGTCAAGAAGGCGGTGATTTAGGTTGTAGAGGTCATGATGAATTTGAGGTGGAGGTGGGGGTTGTGGATTTGAGGAGACGACAACGTTTTGGGTGGTGCCATGGTGGTGGAATAGGGTGGGGGTAAGATGAAGAGTGATGTTACTAGTTAATTGGGTAATTTGTGGATAATAAATAATTCTTGACATATTAAATGTGTAATTTTGTGACTTAAATACATGATTGAGACCAAAGAAATTGTGTCTTTGTGACGTGACCTTATGTGATTTGTGATTAGCATGTAATTGTTACCATAAATTGTGTGGTTTGTGTTCTTGATTTGTTTAATTAAATTATAAATCATCGATGTCATAAAATGCGATTACCTAATTTTGAAAAATTTGGGAGACCCAAATCTAAGTCACAGAAAAATAATAATTGACGCTATGCTTAATAAATATAATAAAATGATAAAAAAACAAATATATATAATATATTAAATATCACATCAAGTGAAATTTCTTTTAGATGATTCTATCTCTACTATAATTCAATTATTTCAATAATATCTTACTTTTCATTTTTCAATATATATTTAATTTATTTAACAATTCACTTACAATCAGTGTACATGTACTTTTGATAGATTCATTTCACTTTTGTACTTTCATTAATGTATGAATTCCCTATTATTCATTCTTAATTAATTAACATTCACATTCATCGAATTAATATTCATCTTCATTTATGCATTTCAATGTTATTAATTCTAATTATAAGTTAATTAGAATTTCACATTCAATTATGTATTTCATTATTCACATCCATATATACTAATTAACATCCAATTTTATTTAATTAAAAATTAAATAAATGATTTAACATTCATTGTCACGTATATATTCCCTGATATTAATTTTAAATTAATTAATATTCACGTATAATCAAATATTTCTTTTATAGCACTTGTAACACATTTCACACGTTCAACGTTGACTAGTAATACTAAGACCCCCTTCCATCAAGATAATTTGCTTAAAATATTCTTGGTCATCAACAAAATCCTCACAAACTTTTTCATCATTTTCAATTCGTAAATTACACTAAATCATCTTTCTCCAAATTTGAGGTATTCGAAATATGGGGCAGATTTTTCTTTATTTATTGTATATTGCTTGTTTTGTTAGATTGAATTTAATAATTATTTTGGTAAGAAATGAAGGACTATGAACTTTGAGAATTGGACGATGATAGTTATTATATATATAGCAATCCAATTATTGGTTATGAGCTAAGGATTTGAAACTTGAAACTGCCCAATTTAGGAATTTGAATAATGATAGTATTTAGTCACCCTATGGGACAATGCTAAAAGTATAGAAAATTTTCCCAGATTTTTTGGGAGATAACATATGGCGCAGTTTTATTAGAAGATGAAAAAAAAAAAAAGGCCATACAGACGCAATACTCGTAAAAAACTTGTCAACCATTCCCTGTACGCAGTGAATTATCCCACCCTATATGCCGATCTGTGTAGAATCTCCCTCGTATCCCTTCTTTAGGGAGGTATAGTAGGCCTCTCGTGCCACTTGATCGTGAATGTCGCAGGGGTATACTCAATTTAGTCCATGTTTGGTATACATTATTTTAAAATGCATACTTTCAAAAACTCATTTTTCAATAAAATAATATTTTCCATCATATCAATAACTTTTCATTACTTTTTAAAAACATATTTTCCATCATATCACTATTCAATATACATTATTTGTGCAATAATATCCATCAAACACAACCTAATGCAATTTATAAAATTTCTTCACTTATTTGTCAAGCTTAATGTGCCAAGTTTTGATGAGAAAATAAATTCAACTTATACATTATAAGTTGTGTAAATAAATAAATAATATTTCAACTTCTATTTTTTTGTGACATTTAGGCCCTGTTTGGTACAATTAAAATCAGATTTTAATTTAAGTCAAAGTTAACAATTAATTTTAATCACACATTTCATGGGACCCACAACTTTTCAACTACACATTCCATCAACTTTTATCAAAATCTACTAAAAATATGATTTTAATTTACAACAAATAGGGGCTTAATCTTACTCTAATTCATCACTCAATTCTAATTTTACCACTCCGCTCCATGCACACACACAATATAGACAAAAAAGGAGCGGTTACATCAGTGGCGGACCCAGGATTTCGAGTCAGCACGGGCGACCGTAAAACGTCGACCGTTGTCAGCACTAAAATATTAAGAGCCCCGTTTGATACCCATTTGTTTTTTTTTTTTTAGCAAAAAAATGTATTTTGGAATAATAATTTGGTGGAAAATATGTAGTTAAAAATAAAGAATTTTTTTGAATTTGTACGTAATATTATTTTATTAAAAAATGTGCTGTTGCAAGAAGCGAGAAATATATTTTGAAAAAAAAAGTGGAATCAAACGAGATCGAAAATTTAAATATAACAATTATTTTGTTCAAATTGAACATTTATAATTTGGTTGTAAAAATTAACAATATTTACCAAATGATATCGTGGCCAAGTTTTGTACAATTCAAAGAAAGAGCACGGTCTTGAATTTTAAAATTACATTAAACCGCCAATATATAACATATATAATTCTCGTAAAATTAATATCAAATTTCATGAGTGTCACAATGGTAAAGCCTTCGTATGCTAACGAAGGGGTCACGGGTTCGAAACCCTTCCTCCGATTCAATTTAATTTTGGCTAAAATTGTAAATTTAAACATATTTCACACTAAAACGTAGAAATGTTGGGAACGAGTTTCGAAACTAAGACATCTCGTGTGAAACTGCAAGCTCCAGCCAACTGAGCTACAAGAAATTAGTGTAAATAAACGAACTTACCATATATGTAATTGAAATGTTTATTCATTGTTCAAAAGAAAAAAAACTGTTCTGGCGGATCCAGCACGGGCGGCCGCCGGGGCTCGCCGGGTGCTGGGTCCGCCACTGGGTTACATGGTCCTTCCAATCCTTTCACGTGGTAACTGAATTCATTTTTTCGTTAAAGTTATAAAATCTCATATATAGGTAAAGAAATTTGATCTTAAAATATTTGTTTGCTTTCAAACTATTTTAAGTCTTCGCATCCTAAACCCTAAATTGTCTGAAATATAATACTATAAGTTTACTCTTCAAACTCTAAATTAATCACTGCATAGAAGCTAAGTCAATCTATTGTTAATATGTCCATTGTATTAATAAGTTAACGAGTCTAATATGTGAAAATGATTGATGCAATAAGTATCGATACTCATGTGATACTAAGCATTGATAATGCATTATATTAATTTATTAATAGATGAAGTTTTAATGGATTTATATGATACGTTATCGGTGCTTAATATAAGATAAGTATCGATTCTCATTAGATCATTTCAAAATACGTGAATGATTATTGATCCTAAATAGAACTAGTAAAATGAGATCCATCAGCACATGAAGATGCCTTGGGCTAATGAATTTTCTGAATCGAATTAGTAAAAACATACCAATTGATGGACAGTTTACTCTTCTCAATATTGCCAGCAATAATTTTTTGAACATACTTTTTACCGTGTGTACTTTGGTTTTTCTTATGTAGTTTCTATAGTTGTACATATGCACCTAGTACAATTGCATATAAATGCTTAGTTTTATTGAAAATAATGTAAGATTTGATTGCCACTGTTTCTTACGGCGGCCTGCCAGCAATGTGGGAAGTCTCTTGGAAAATGGATCAAGACTGTTCTTTTTGGAAAGAAGTTATCTAAGTCCAATTTATCAAAAGTAAGATGATTGTTTGCTAAGTTTATTAATGCATTTTATTTCAACAACTTTTTTTATATACAACAATATGTTATGCTGATTTAGAACTATAACTTCCATATAGTATTATGCTAGTCCACTGGTGGTCGTGCCCCGGCTCATCGAGGGCTGCTCCTTCAGGAAAAAAGGGGACTGAGACTGTCAACGTGCTGGTGCTACTCGATTATTGCCTATTTTCTTAGCGTCGATGTTTTTACTTCTCATATCCAAAGGTGTTATCCAAACCATGCCATGCCTTCTAATTCGAATGGGAAGCTTTGTGGATATTTTTGGAGGTCTTACCTATGATCATGGAAATTTTATGTGCACGATAGTACTCTTTCGTCATGTGGAAAATAAAGCAATTTCTTCATTTTGATTTTGTCCTTGTTGATGTTTACATCGATTTGTTTTATGGGTTTCTCCACTTGATCACAGCTCAAGTTCTAATTGTAATTACAATTTTATTTCATTTTGAAGTTCCTTTTTATTTATGTGGTTTTGTATTACATTCTAATGTTCACGTGTATGGATTCAAAAATTTGTTCATAAGGAGTCATTTTCAGTTTTTCTAATAAATTTGCATAAATTACTGAAAAAAATACGACAACATTTAAAAAACGTTGTAAAAAGGTTATTAGCAATGCTAAAAAAACTCTGCAAAAGGGTTATTAGTAACGTTAAAAAAACATTGCAAAAATGTTATTAGCAACGTTAAAAAAACGTTGCTGTATCCTTATACTCTACAGCAATATCGAGTTTTGCAACATACATCCGAACGTTGCAAAAAGTCTTCAACAACGTTTTTTGATCGCTGCAAAATGCTGTTTTTATTGTAGTGTGGCGAGGGAGAAAAATACCTAACACCCTTTGTTTAGGTATTGCTAGATGAGAAAGGGCGACAAATTGAGGAAACAATTTTTTTCACCATCTCAAAGCAAAAGTTCGTGGCAAAACACGAAGATGGCGAGTTGCTAGAAATAACAAGCAGCATTTATTTCATTTTATTTATTGTTTAAAACCACCCCGAGGGTGAATTATTTAGTCACGCTAAAAAAAATAAACAAGTGAGGAGGGGACATAAGATCTTACCTCTGATTAACTGCATAAGCAGCTTAATAGACCTTGACTGGTAGGAATCATTCAAGAAAATTGTTCATAAATGTGTTTTTCTGAAAGAAAAAACGAAGAACAAATTAAAAACAAATAAGTGTTTATCAGAATGTATTCCTAATAGGATTGCTAGGTCGAACTTAAACGATATATATATATTGCATTGTTGCTGTCATCTGTAAGCAGTATTTCCTAATAGTTTTGGACAAAAAATGTAGAGTTTGGGTGTATAGGTTAAATCATATCGCGAAACCTCACTCACCCACGAAGAAAAACATGCAAATAAATCGCAATACTTTGCGTAAATTGTCAATCTTCATCCCTTGAAATGCACAATCTTTTGGAGAACGAGAATCCTTTATCTTAATTTCAAGTTAAACATTCCCTTCGAAGAATTCAACGTAAATTTGAACACATTATGAACTAATGGAATTAAAAGCTGTATTAAGTAGATCATATAATATCATGCAGGTAATCAGTTTCAAATTATATAGCTAAAAGCTTAATCATAGTATCAAATGGACAGATTAAAGACGTGTTCAAGTCTAGTCACCACCCGTTTAAAAATGCATACATTTCATACTTCCGATAAAGAGAAAAATGGGATCTGATAATGAAGTGATACTCTATGATTAGGCTACTGGCTGAGTTTATGAGTGGCTGGCTAGTCCAATTTTGCAGGCATGCAAGGAAAGGAGTATGTATAGCATTTGATGAAATAGAGCAAAATGAGGATTGTTCATCATTTTTACAGTGTTCTCAACTAGTAAATGTCCCCCCATCTTACAATCTCTTTATTGTAGATTCTTTAAACTAGAAGATTTACCAAAAAAGCAAGTTTTTTGCTCTCTTATAGTATCTTAATTAAGACAACTGAATTGAGGAACAAACTATCACTACAACAAAATGCACACTTTACGGCGTGCGACCACACGCCATATAAAGTCATGCCGTAAAAAGTGGTTTACCTTTTATGGTGTTCTGTTGCACGCTGTAAAAAGTGCAATTTACGGTATGCCGTATATGCACGTCGTAAATCAATGCCGTAAAAAGTAACATTTGTTATAGTGTATATCAGTACTATAAAAGAACAAGGCTCGAGATAAAGAAAGGAATTGATGTTGGAGAAAGGGGACAAGTCAACTCATGTGGGCTGATTAGATCTGGAGCTGAATGACGGTTGGAGTAATTTAATTCTAAAGTTAACTGTAGAATTCCATAACTTATCTAACATAAGTTTACAAAATAAGATATTTGATGGTCGAAATGGAATCAAGAAACAAGATTTAGCTTTGATGACACCACTAGATTACATAAGATTTATCTTTGATTTCTTCCATTAAAAAAACTTTCTTTTATGCTTATAATTAATCTTAAGAAAATGAATAGGATAAAGTACCTTAAATTTAGGGAAGATAAATTATTTTACCATTCGACAAGGTTCAATAAAGAAATGGATACAGTCTGAAATTGCAAACCCCAAATTATTTTTAAGACAATGAAGAACCCAATGTATAAAATTATGGAAAATAATCTGTGGATTATCTGACCTTTTTTAACCTAATATTGTCCCCTGCCAGTTGAATTTCCATTCCATGCACCATCCATTGGCAGCTGGCCATTAGGCATATTCATTGGTAAATTCAAGAAAGGAAGCCCTGAAGATGGATCAGAAAATTGGTTGCCAACACCTCCTCCACCTCCACTAGACGGCTGTGGTGGCTGAATCTGGACCACCTCGTTTTCTTCCAAGGGCAATCTCTCATACGCTACGTTAGTGAACGAGGCCGCAATGATAATAACCGGTCCTGAAGCAACCAAAGCACCCACAACATTTCCTCCAACAACCTGGCCTTGTCCACCTGACAAATATATTGTCAAACTGGTGGCTCCAGGAGGCGCTGGTGGCGGCAAGAAAGAGCCAGACAAGGATAATATCTCGAATTTTCCCTGCAGTACCACCACTGAACCGACTGCCGTAGGCTGCCTCAAGCTTACGTTGTTGACTGTGCCTGTTCCACTCAATATACAAATCCCTTTCTGCTTCTTCCTTGCATAGGTTTCCACGGCCTCAAACACATCACAGCCACTGCCCACCTCCAATATATGTGCGCGAAGCGTGTTTGCGCTTTCTCGGGTTATGATCACAGGCGGTTTTGGCTTGTTCTTAGAACCCGGCGGCCGGCCTCTTTGTCTACGCGCCCCCACATCACCGCCTGAACTTGTATTCGAAGTATCAAGTTCAAGGCCCTGATGATGGATATTATCATTATCATTTTCGCCGGAAAATGGGTTTTGATTGTCGTCTTCCTCGACGGTGTCCCGTGGTCTTTGGAGGTGGAGATCAGCCCTGTGAAGCTGGGACACAAAGTGAGAAGAACCTAAGTTCAAACCAGCCATAGAGTACAACAAAGACAACAAGAAAAATAAAGTATGATAATTGATCAAACTAAAAATTAATTGAATTTTTTAAGAGAGAGTAAATTAAGCAGAAATTCAAACCCTAGATCGAATAGAATTAAAACAAAGGGAATCAACTGGGGGAGAAAGGAAGGGATGAAGAGAGAGAGAGAGAGAGTTGCAGACGCAGCCAAATTAAAGGAAACATATATAAAGATATAATATATAAAATGAGCATATACAAAGATGAAAGTAAACTTTATTGATTAAAATATGACTATAAAATATTTTGATAACATGGTAAGTATTATTGAGCAGGACAGGAATAAGCAGTTTTACCAAAAAAAAAAAAAAAAAAAAAAAATCTTTTTCTTTTTTAATACAAACATTAGCAAAATAAGACTATACTAATAAGTGAGGAAAAGCAGCAGGGTGTAGGAGATACCATGATAAGGATGCATATGCTGTAGCGTGTGATTATGATTTCTCTCTTCTCCCCCAACCACAATATTATTTAAATGCACATATTTCGACTCTACAACTAAAGCCACCCCACCCCAACCCAACCGAACACACAATACAAAGAAGAACAAGAATCAAAACTAAAGGATGCATGTGTTTACATGTCCGTTATCAATGGCTTTTCTTTGTCCCTATTGCTTCGTTTTGCTGTGAAAACTGTAGTATATATGTGTATTAACCATTGAGTATATATCTATTGTTATCATGGTTAATCAATGTGAGATTTTATCGTTAACATGCTTCACAAGATGGTCGATTACGCGATGATATCAATCTTCAAAATCCGCTGATCTGCAAAAAATTTAAAAGGATATAACTAATGTTAGTTTGTAAGTTTTGACCTGGCCCTGATATCACATTATATATTGAGGTTAATTTTTTTTTTTTTTAAGAGGAATACTGGCTCTTGTTTGATAATTTTTTTTCTTCTAGATTTTAAGATGGTCAAATTTAATTTTTAACTACACATTATCTCATTGGATTCACAACTATTATCACCGCCTTATAATCTCAAAAAATTGTGTCAATTAGGGAATTGATGTTTCATCATAAAATTATTTAGTTTTATTGTGCATGATCGAGATATGTGCAGTGGCGGAATCAGTACTTGACGAGTCATGGTGGCCGCACGTGCTGGCTCCGTCGATTTCTTTTTGTTCCCCATATATTGGGCGATCGACAGTCGAGTTTCCGTCCTAGTTCACCATCTTATAATCTCATTTATTCATATGTTAATAAGGTGGTAGTTCCATACCGTAAAAATATTTTACTTTTTGTACAACGGGCAAGGTAGTCAATATTTGAGTGCTTTGACATCACAAGAGCATAATAATCATTTAGAATGTAAATTTGGAAAGACCATATATAAACAATTGACAAGTTATAAATATTTGAGTTTGTGAAAAAGTACAATGTTTCAATCTATATAAAACATTAATTAAGTAGAATTAATATTGAAGATGTACAATCATTCTGTTGCAAGTAATTAATTAATGAAAAAAAGCATAAAGTAATAATCTTAAATTACACTAATTATTTATTTGAAGGTGATTTCATAGGATTAAACCTTTAATTATATACATAAAAAGATATATTTATTCATTTGTTTAATCACACTGCTTGATAACTATGTGAATTCATTGTGATTATATATGTGTTGCATGACCCCTTTATTCATTTTTCAATTTACATTTTTTATATAGTATGAAGTGAACTGAAGCCTTTTTTCCATTTTGAGGTGGATTGCATGTTATTTTTCTTATATGGTACGTACAAAAACATTCTGATATGTAACACATTCAACAGGTTATATATCCTAGGATATGTTTCAGAAAATATTGCATGATTTCTTAAATATATAGCGCAGATGTTGTTTTTGAGATTTTAAAGTTGATGGAATCAAAGAATAGAAGTAGGCTTTAATTTGTATTTCTGAATCCAATCTCGTTTAGTTTAATTTATCGAACATACTAATAACACTCTTTATGTAATTCGCTTCAATTTATTATCAAGTTTATACAGTTATACTTGTTTATACCAGTACTTACGTTGTTTAAGTGAAGTATGTTGATTAAGATATTGATATACATGTTGTATATAATACCTAGTCGATAAACCAATGGTACCAATTCTCGATTTGGAGCATAGGAGTTAATTTCTTTGTATAATTCCAATTTCATCGCAAAGGGACTAGAAAATCGATGATAAATTAATTTTACGCAAGATTCTTTCTCTCTTTGTTTCTTTTGTTTTAGTTATACGAATTAGTATATGTAATGCTCAAGGAACTTCAATTTAAGTTTAGGGAAAAAAAAAATATTTATGTTGACAAGAAATTTTACTAAAATTAGCTGAAGAAAATATATATTCCCCAGAAGGAAAATAAAAATTGAAAGCTGGAAGTGTGTGAATTAGGAGGTGACAAATGGAGACTTGTCTAAATTCAAAGGGGCCATCTATACAGGTTTCTTCCGTTCAAACATTAATTTCAAAACCTAGGATTCTCCGCAGCAAACATAAATAACTCTCACACGAGAAATAAGGAACAGATCCAAGGACATGTCGCATCGACCGACACATATTTAAAAACCTCGTCAACAAGCAAGGCACAGACATGTTCTTTATCTCACTGAAAATAGAAAGTTCTAAGCCCTTGTTTGGCCTTCACTCTCTAAAACTTGGGACATTAGATTGGTGTTGTAACTAGTAGTGCTAAATAATAAGTCTTGTTTGGTACAAATTAAAATCTAGATTTTATTTTAAGGACTTGTTTGAGTCCCATTTTTGTCAACAAAATGTATTTTTAAATAGTATATTGATGAGAAATGTGTGGTTAAAAAAAAATTTTTTTTTTTGGATTTGCGTATAATATTATTTTATTGAAGAATGCGTGGTTGAAATGAGATTAAAACACTATTCAAGAATGCATTTTTTCCCAAAAAAAATGGAGCTCAAATAAGGGTTAAATTAAAGTCAACAATTAATTTTAATCACATATTTCATGGGTCCTATAATTTTTCGACTATACATTTCATTAACTTCTATTAAAATCTACTAAAAATCTAATTCTAATCCCTATCAAACAAGGGTTAAATCTATGTTTGGCTCCCATTTTTTTAAAACTCATTTTCAATAACATATTTTTTAATAAAATAATTTTATATTTAAATCAAAAAAAATTTCCTCATTTTTAAGGACATAAAATACATTTTCTTAGGGGTTCAAACAAGGGCTAAATATCATTATCCCTCCCGGCCTATCCACCCCAAGCACCAATCCCTTCCCCCACACAATTTCAGGAGAACTGAATAATGCTATATGTACATCATTTCTTACCACTTGGATGACATTTCCTTTTATGTTGAGAAAGTTTGTGCGGTGATGTGATTGATGAATTCAAAATAAAAAATATAGATATTGTCATATAAAAAAATGTGTAAGAAAAATTGTACCTGCAGCGTGATTGATTTCAAGAGACTGGATCCTATGTTACACAACACGGAACGGTACCTGCATAAAAGTCGTGAAAATACAGACAACTAGTTAGCCACAACCACCTTTCATTAAGACATAAAGAGAGAAAGAGAGACATAAAAAAGAAAAAAGAAGAAGAAATTTTTAGCAAAAAGGGTCAGGTAGCAGACTGACTTTCCCTTAAGAACTGGATCACTTTTTCGGTGTGTCTAATCTAAGTCGCTTTTAAGAAGATTTGCCAGTCCCTTCATGGGATTCTATTATTTTTTGTCGATATCGGATTTTACCATCATATCATCATCCTCTCTATTCTTTTCAATTTTCACTTTTCTCTCTCTCTCTTTGGAGGATTGTTAATTATTATATAATGCGGTTGATTTACGAGTGGAACTCATATGCAAGGATGTTTATCTTCATATTTTATTACTAGTACATCTTTTCAATAACTGCAAATTTTGCACTGTTCAAGTATTCTTGGTGTTGTTAATAAAAATTAACGTTGCATGATGAAAGGAAAAGAAAGTAGTTCTACATGTATATCAATCCAGAAAGGAAAAGAAAGTAATTCTACATGTATTTCAATCCAGAAAAGCTCAAATAAGGCTTCACAAATTTACTTTCAATTCTCAAGATAGTGCTCTCTTTACAGAATTTGATGCCATTTTCTAGGCACTTTTTAGAATTAAAGGTCCGTTTGATTGTAAGTGTGAAAAATGAGTGGAAAGAAAATGTTTTACATGAAATTAAATTGCGTAAAAATTATTTTATTGGGAATTGTAATTAATTATGTTTAATTGATATTATTTTTCACATGAAAAATGTTGAAAGTTTGGTGTCCATTATGGAAATTGTCCATCAAAGTGATAATTTTTTCTACCATTAAGTCTATAATTTGTTCCAATTGCAAAAAAAATAAAAAAATAAAAAAATAAAAATTATCATACCGAATACCATTCGTTTGACTTTATTTTATATGAAAATTGTCAATAAAAGTGAATTTTTTTTTACCATTGTTTTAAGACTTTTTTTCCAATTGCAGACAAAAAAAAAAATAATGCTGAAAAATCTTTTACCACAAAAAGGCAAGAAAATCAATTCCACAATTTCAAGGAAAAAGGGCGCGTGAGGCTCATCTATGGAAAAAATGAATTTTTTTTTGCCATCAAATAGCAAAAAAGTGGGAAAATGATAAATATTTTTCATGAAAAATCAAAGCCATCAAACATGCCCTAACGGAGTAATTTTCAAGATTGTTGACATTAATTGAAGTCGACTTACCGCAACGCGTATTGTGCGCATTATTAATTTAGATCAGACCTCACAGAGAACGTAATAAATTATTTAAAGGGGAATGCTTGAGTCTTGCAATTATATAAAATAAGTTTAGTCAATTATTTTACTTTATTTTATGTTTTGTCCACATCTAAAAAAGAATATCATTTTTTTTTTAATATTTTCTATTTTAATGTTGGACTTTTTTTCATCTTTCTCTAATATATAACAAAGACTAAAACTTATGTATTTTGATTTTTTCTTTGGTTCAAGTCAAACAAGTTAGAAAAATATAGCCATATAGTAGTGAATAATCATTTTACTTTCATAAATTTTTTTTTAAAAAAAATATGTTCCTCCACTAAAAAATTTATACTATAAAAAACATATAATGTATAACGAGGCAAAGGAGACTTTGGTATATAAAATGTTATAGACAATACCAAGAAATTGTTGAAAAATATAGAGAATGAATATGAAAGATTACTATATATAGAAAAGAAAAGGTTGCACTGAACTATATTTTTTTTTCCTTTTTTGTTTTATAATAAAGAAATTGTAACTAATTTAGGCGATTCATTAAATTATTGTTAGAATTTGGCAGTGACCCGAATTCTTTGTTGAAAATAATTGAAAGTTCTAATTAAAGTGCACATTAATTAGAATCTTATTTGGAATGCAATTGTGAAATCATATTCAAGTTTTCTTGACAAATTCTAATTGAAAATCAGCTTGAAAATCTATTGGGAATAGGAATTTGTATTAAATTTGAAAAAAAAAAATTGGAATAAAGAAAAACATCATTGGAAGGAGTTTAGATCGGAGACGAAGACTGTAAATTTCAACAGCAAGGCCGACGCCACGCGTCCTCCCTTCTATTTTGGTCACCTTTTCCATTTTGGACTCTATTTTTGGAATTCTATTTTAATTACAACTATACTTTAAAGGGTTTAGACGTCTCCTATTTGTTTCCTATATATAGTTGGTTATTCATTATGATTTAGATTAAGTTAGAAGATGTTAAAAACATTATAAACACATAATATTTATGTTCTTACTTCATATTATAATAAAATCTCAATTCTCTGCAAATTATTTTCTTGTTCTTGTGATCTTTATTTCATATTTTGGCTTTAATATCTTATATTTTCGCAACAAATTGGTATTGAAGCATCTCCAATTTTCACAACAATTATAATAAAGAAATTGTAATTAATTTATAGGATTCATTAAATCAATAAAATTATGTGTGTGCTTTTTTAACTTTTTATTAAGGTATTTTCATAGTTAAATATTGTATGATATTTTGTTTAATTTAGAATGATAAGCACATATTTGGTATGTACGAATCAGAGTTAAAAAGAGTCTCTAAACGTAAAGATTGACATTATCATTTAGTCACGCTTTTACATTTAAAAAAAAAAAACAATAATACAAAATATTGAATCAAACTAAATAATACCAAAAGAAAAGATTTTAACATCTTTTTATTTTGTACCATTCCCATAAAGCGCAATCGATTATTGTGAACATTTTAAAGCACATGCCATCCTTTTTATCTTCTTAAGTAGGGTTGTAAATAGATTGGATCTGTCCATGTTCGATCCAATTCGATAAGAATAATTATCCGATTCGATCCGATAATCCAACGTATATTTGATTGTTAAATCCATATCCGATTTGTTATATTATCAAATATCCGATCCGAAATTGAAAAATTAGGAAGATAAAATTTTATATTAACCAACTTCAAAGCCTTAAAATTAAAAGACCCATTTAGCTTTTTATCCAATTTTTGGCCCACATATTTATAGATTGCACATTTGGTTGATTAATTTATAAAATAAATTAATTATTATTTTTATCTTATTTTAAATACTAAAAAACTAAAAACTCTCTAAATATTTTAATTAACAATATTATACTATTATCTCATATTATTTATTATTTGAAAATTATGTGTAAAGTATAATACAAATTTCAAAAACGAAAAAAAAAATTGTGTAATAAATTATGTGATAATATATAAAATACATTATATTATTATAAAAATCAGATTGGTTATTATCGGATCAGATTAATTTATATATTTCATTTAGTTAACGGATAATCGAATTGGATCTTAATCGAGTTATCAGATTGAGACCCTAATCCATCTTCTATTAATTTCATCGAATTCAGATTAAAATCAAATCCATTGACAACCCTAGGCTTCAATGGAGCCTCTAATTAATGACTTATGCCACCTTTGTCGTTTTATATAAATAAACAACAATTTTCTTGTTAATCTCAACGGTTGGGTCACCATCTACCAATGAGAATGCGGATCCATAGAGAGCAATTAACTTATCCTAATCCCTGCTTAAATCCGCAGCCCCACCATGTTACCTAAACATTATTATATGTCTAATACACACAATTGCATGGTTGGCCATTAATATTAGTTATTCTTTACTTTGTTTTATGCATTAAAGTATTCAATGGACTTGTTAAACGAATAGAACAAATCAAATTGTTTGTGCTTAACGTACATATTTAGATACTCGAAATCTAATGTTGATGACCGATTTTTTTTTTTTTTTTTTCGTGTTGAAGTTTTCTTGATTCGGTGTGTTGTTTGTATGCCATCTCTACTTGTTTCATTTGTCGTCTTTGTGAATACGTGATGAATACTTTTGAGACTTAGAAATCTTAATTTTATATCACCAAAAACAATAAAATAGTAGTTAATGAAATAAATATACATAAAAATACATACAAGATTTATAAAGATTCAACTCAATGTGATCAGAATACGTCATCGCCACTATTATACCAGTTCAATATGATGAAAAGAAGTTTATAAGAGAAAAATTGCACATTTTATTTTCTCTAATATATTTATTTTGATGATGTACATATTAAACCCTAATGCCGACCCTCTATTAAAACCCACGTACTCATTTAACACAGCGAGAATAATTAGTCTCTACAATTTAGCAATACAACTATTAGGTATAAGAATTCAGATTGTTTACTTATAAGAAAGATCTTCATTTGATATTGGTTTTACAAATTTTTGTGTTGATTTCAAGAAAGTCCAAGGTTTTGTCCATCTGATACAATTATATCAACCAACAGGCAGTGGACCTAATTGAGTTGCACCCTATCCACTAAATAATTTTTTGTAGGATTTACATAAGATTAATTTGGTAAAACAAAGTTTGGTTGTATTAAATAAAAGTATTACTACTTTTGAGGTATAATATGAGACAGAAATATATAATACAATGCATAGAATTTTAGCTTCTTTTTTGTTTTTTTTTTTAAAAAAAATCAAGTCAAATTATAATTTAATTTTTCTTACGAAACACGTAATTAGATTCTTACAATGAAATAAGAGGTCAAGAATGGTTATCGATTCATCGTATTTAAACTATAGTGACGAAAATTAATCCATAATGGGAAAAAAAACATTGGATATGATGAGATTTGTTTTTAAATAATGATATTCTTTGAATCCTTTTAATTAATCGAGTAGGATGATTGAAAAAAGCCTAAATTTCAGAATAATTCATCCAACAATCATTAATATGAATGACTGATTGATTCTATGAATTGTTAAATTAGGTGGATAAAGATCCTTAAACAGGAAAGGGCTCGAATATGACTAAGTAACAAACAAATGCCTCTCTCTCTCTCAAAAGTTAACATCGTAAATAATTTGGGTCAAAATATTAGAAATAGATGGATTTGAAAAAGACTTTTTTAATTATATAAAAGGGCAAAATGATTTTTGAAAGTTTAGGCCTTTTTTTTTTTTTTTTGAATTTCTTTTTAAGGATTACAGTTTTCTATATTTAGGATTGAACTGACTAGCTCTAACCAATTAAATGGTTATGCAATAAGATTGTTTATTTATTTTTATTTTTTATTTTATTTTTATAACTAGCCTACTCTTTTAAGCCAAAGAAAGTTTCTTGCCTAAAATTTTGTTAAATTTTGTCATTGAATATTTCACTAAAATATTCTCTAAATAAAGTTGACAAGATTTTTGATATGTAGAGTTTATTGTCTAGTTTGACAACTAATAGTAGAGTGTCTAAGAGTATCCATAATGCAAAATGTGAATTGTTATACTAATTGTAATTAAAATGTACAAGAAAGGATGTAGAGAAAGAGTGGAGATAAATTATAAAATATTAAATATACAAAATTTCTAATGAAGAGAAATCATAAAAGTTAGAGCTTGTTTGAGCCATATTTTTTGATGAAAAATATATTTTGGAATGGTAGTTTGAGTCCCATTAAAAATAGAGATTTTTTTTGAATTTACGTGTAATATTATTTTATTGAAAAATGTGTAGTTGAAAATAAAAGAGAGAAAAATGTATTTTGAAAAATAATAGAGACCAAACAAGGGCTTAACTTAAATGGATGATGTGCTAGACATCCTTCACCTTTTTCTTGCGGCTTATTAGCACAAAACGTTCATATGTTTGACAGTGAGTGTGCAAAACGTCCTAACGTTTCATTTTTTGCATTTTTGCCCATATTTCAACGCTTTAGTGTGGAAAACATCATTTTACTATTTTTTAGTGTAAAATGACCAATATATCCTCAGATTTAAATAAAACAAAGAAAATGAAATGAAAAATAAAAAAAATTGTAATTATACTCCCAAACTTTTTAAAAAGTGCAAGTGAGTCCAAAAGTCTTATTAAAAGGCTTAAACACAAAACGTCCCTACGTTTGACACTTAATGCGGAAAACGTCCCTACGTTTCAAACATATTTGTATTTGCTCAATAGCACAAAACGTCCATATGTTTGACACTTATTGCGTAAAACGTCCTTACGTTTCATTTCTTTTTACATTTTCGTCCTTATTTCAACGTTTCATTGCGAAAAATGTCATTTTCACTATTTTTCAATGTAAAATGACCAATATACTCTCATATTTAAATAAAACAAAAATAAAAGAAAATAAAAATAAAAAAAAATTATAATTATGCTCCCAAATTTTTTAAAAAGTGCAAATGAGTTCAAAAATTTTATTAAAACATTCAAACCATCAGTCTTTTCCTCCTCTCTCAGCATTGTCCTCCCTCCACCACCTAAACCATCAGACCCCACCATTCAAACCGTTAATGCTGGCCACAACTATCAGCCCCAGGATTGTAGAGGGAGGTGAGATGGTTTGGATGGTGGTGGAGGGAGGATAAAGCTAAAGAAGGAGGAGAAGACTGATAGTTTGAATGTTTTAATAAGATTTTTGAACTCATTTGCACTTTTTAAAAAGTTTGGGAACATAATTGTAATTTATTTTTATTTTTATTTTATTTAAATATGAGGGTATATTTGTCATTTTACATTGAAAAATAGTGAAAATGACGTTTTCCGCAATGAAACGTTGAAATAAGGACGAAAATGTAAAAGTAAATGAAATGTAAGGACGTTTTACCCAATTTGTGTCAAACGTAGGGACGTTTTGTGCTATTGAGCAAATACAAAAATGTTTGAAACGTAGAGACGTTTTCCGCATTAAGTGTCAAACGTATGGACGTTTTGTGTTTAAGCCTTTTAATAAGACTTCTGGACTCACTTACACTTTTTAAAAAGTTTGGGAGTATAATTAAAATTTCTTTTTATTTTTCATTTCATTTTCTTTGTTTTATTTAAATTTGAGGGTATATTGGTCATTTTACACTAAAAATAGTGAAAATGATGTTTTCCACCCTAAAACGTTGAAATATGGGCGAAAATGCTAAAAAAATGAAACGTTGGGACGTTTTGCACACTCACTGTCAAATGTAGGGACGTTTTGTGCTAATAAGCTTTTTCTTGCATGTAAGCATTGTAGAGGGTGATGTGGCGTGCTTTTTGGAGCAATCCATAGCCCCACTTGAGATGCTCTCAAGTGTTTGTTTGGAAGAGACTAATTGAACTGAAATGTAATTTTTCTTTTTTCGAGAGTATATGATTAAAAAGTATAGAAATGTTATAGATTCAAGTGCAGAATTATTTTATTAGAAAAATGTATGATTGGAAATGAATTTGGAGAATATTAATTTTCAAATAAAGCGTTAAATTGGCTCAAATTC
Source organism: Fraxinus excelsior (assembly GCA_019097785.1). Lineage (NCBI taxonomy): Eukaryota > Viridiplantae > Streptophyta > Magnoliopsida > Lamiales > Oleaceae > Fraxinus > Fraxinus excelsior. The sequence goes on from CM032624.1 coordinate 8,574,673, forward strand.
TCATCAACTTGTTCAACTTGTCCAGATTTGATGTCTGGATAGTAAGAAATTCATGCACAATAATGATAGAGAATTTGATATCAATAGATAATTTTAGAAGACTTGATAAAAAATTTGGAAAAAATGGACATTATTTAGAAAACAAAACGTATGAATATATTACACGTACTCTAAAAGTAACATCTCCTTGTAATTTCATTTAGACTTTGTGGAAGTATATCTTAAAGAACACTCAATAGTTTAATCTTTTAGACGAAATGGTTCATTTGTTATTTTCAAATTTGGTTGCCACTCGTGAAAAGTTATAGTAAAACTTATGGATTATATGAATTTGTGTGGCTTGCAACGTGGAAGAATGTGTTGGAAATATAATGTAAAAAAATTTATTTTTATATCTCTAATTGCTTAATTTTTAGACGTAATTCGATAAATTTTCCATGGTAATTTTCGGAGAGTGGCAAGTTTTTGTATGCTTAACTTATTCATAATGTTTGGGTCTGAATTTGATAAGAAGTTTATATTTGGCTAATTGTTAATAAATACCTTGTTAAAAACGCTTTCGGTTAAATCAATTTTTATCCACATATTTTTTAGGATTCATAAGTACTAACAACTTCTGACTTCTCCGCTACTCACTTATACCCGAATCATAAAAATCTTCTTACAATTGTTCCTTTCTTTTCTTTGCATAATCAGTATAAGAGACACGATTTGTTAACTCATCCATCCTAAGTTCACAGAATCCTTGGAGACAAATAGTCTTGTAACTCTTATGCTCGACTGCTTGCTAGCTAGACACCATGTACCGAGTTGAAGGCCTACGAGCCTTCTTGGCTTATGAGTACAAGATTAATGGTGTCTTATTGCACTGCTTGACTCGAGTTTTTAAGATAACCGATATCTAGCTAAGACCTGGGCTTCTAGGGCAATGGTTTATTCACTTGAAGTTATGCCAGGGTAATGAAAAAATAAAAAATGCTAGTGGTACTGTTAGAATTTAGGTGTGACCCGAATTCTTTTGTTGAGGTATTTGAAGTATTGAAGAATTCTAAAGTGCACGTCATGAAGAATTCAAGTTTGAAATGCTATTGGAGTCATATGAAGATCAAATTTCAATGATAATTAGGAGTTTGATTTGAAGAAGGACTTTTGGATGGCAAAATACACTTTTTTGAGCATTAGCCCATGGGATGGGCGCCAAGGCGCCACACCCGTAGCAAGTTTTCGGCCTGAATGAATGTTTTTCGCGTTTTTCTTCTCCTACTTCGTTTTGGACTCAATGTTTTAGCATCTTACTTCATCAACAATTCTACCAAAAGGTCTTGGACGTCCCCTACATGTTTTCCTATAAATACTAGACTCTTTTATACAATTTTATAGAGTGTGAGATTTATGATTACTAGCTTTTAGGATCATAGTAATATTTTTCTCTCTTCTCCATTATTCTTGATGCAATAAAATCTCATAATTCTTCTACCATATTCTCGTCTTCTTTTATTTTTTTGTTCTTGATTACATACTTTATTATTTTGCCATATAACTTCAACATCTCTATTCATTGATTTGCGTCACAACAAGTGGTATCAATCATAACAAGTGGTATCAGATCAATTCTGGTATTGACTTATTTTGTAATAAGTGGTATTAGAGCCAATGTTCATTTTCGCAGAGCGCAATGTTTGATTTGTTCGAAGTTTTTTGTTCGTGATGGCTTCCATGAAGTATGACATTCCATTTTTGGATCGGAGGACTAGATTTTCGCTATGACATGTTAAGATGCGTGCAGTATTCGCACAACTGGATTTGGATGATGCGTTGCTGGGAATTGATAAGATGCCCACAACTTTGATCGCGGAGGAGAAATTACGGAATGATAAAAAGATAAATTTTCACATTCATCTTTATCTATCAAATACTATTCTTCAGGATGTTTTGAAGGAGAATTCAGCAGCTGCTTTATGGTTGAGGTTAGAACAATTGTGCATGACTAAAAGTCTGACAAGTAAGTTGAACCTCAAGCAGCATTTATACTCTCATCGCATGACAGAAGGATGATCATTAGAAGATCACCTAGTTGTATTTAAAGAGATCGTCGCTGATTTGGAAACTTTGGGAATAGAGTATGATGATGAAGATTTGGCCTTGATCCTATTGTGTTCGTTGCCTGCTTCGTTTTCTTCTTTTAGAGACACGATCTTGTATAGTCGTGATACTCTCACCATAGAGGAGGTATATGATGCTTTGTATTCAAAAGGGAAGATGGAGCATTTTGTTTTTGAGACTAGAGATGGAGAAGACCTGATTGCCCATGTAAGTACTATGTGAACCCCTATGTCAAAAAATTATGTACCCATAGACTCACCATAAAAAAATTTAGTAATTGGCGAAGATTTGGCTTGAACCACTACAAGTCAGTAGACCACTGCATCATTAAACAACACTAAATGCTTAAAGGAGGAGGAGTGTACATATATTGAGTATAGCAGGAGAAAGAGATGGTACACCAGTACTTGCTTTCAGAACATTCAACAAATCTACATATCTTAACCTTCAAAATTCTGCCATGCATGATAATAGTCCGATAGAAATAAAACAATGTCGGAGAACAATTATTGAAGTTGTGGACAAAGATGAACTTTTTCTAGCAAAAAGCTACATAAATGTCAAATCCGAAGAAGAGAAATGAGAAAGAAACGATAAATTCAGCAATGGTCTATGATATTCTTTACAAATGTTTCCTTGTTATCGCTCTTCGATTCTTCAAACTCTTGATACCGTTCAAAATAGTTATCCAACATTATATACCGTGAAAAAAGCTCATACTTCCTACAAAGTGATAATTTCTCACAATCTTTACATTGCATAAGCAATTTAATTAATTCCGGACAGCACAATGATGGAACTCCTGAGTGCGTTATTATTCAGGAAAGTATTGTATCTTTGAAAATATGAACTTATCTGCTGTACCAATGATATCGGCTAACTACAAAACCGATTCTTGATGTGTGGCACTTGTTGATGCCACAGACAAAATTTCAGTACCAATCAAATTCTTGACAAGGTTTTCAACAACAAAGGAGCACCGTGGGCAACTAAGTGAACCAGAATATAGAATTGATATAAGGCCGTCCACAATTATCCGGCATCTTTCTATGTTCATATTTTCAATTTCTGACGTGAAGTAAACAAAAATGAAAAATAAATTTGCAATTGACTTGCTTGTTATGTACATACTAAGAACTGGGAAGAGCTTGTTGTGAAAGTGACTAGAAATTATCCAGAATTTGACAAGTCCTCGGACATTAGTTTTCCTCTTTGGATTTGTTGGGGATTTATCTTCCCCTCAGCTCCAAGATCAATGCAGAATTATAGAAAAGAAAATGGCACCAGCAATAAGCAAGAAAGCAAGAAGAAAACCCAGCAAGAAGAATGGACCAGCAGCAAGAAAACAGGTAATAGGAAGAAATCCTTCCTCAAACCTCTTTATTAACCAAGAAGACTTTGCATTCAATTACATGAATCAATCACCATTTCAAGTGATTCGCCATACAAAATCAGATCTTATTACATAATGATTTTTTCTCCAGATTGATTTTCCAGAAAATCCCTTTTCTCACAATCTCACTTTTCTCTCTGATTTTCTACGGTACAGAATTCTCCATTTCAAAGTTCCCTTTCCAGAGCTCCCTTTCTGAGCTCTCTTCTCCTTTACCAGAGCTCTTCCTCCAGATTTTCGAGCTCTACCTTTCTGTATTTTCGAGCTGTCCTATTGCACTACCTATAGCTCCTATTTATAGACATAATGGAGCATCATTTCAATTACAAACCAAGGCTCTAGTTGGTTGTTGATTCTAACTGAAAATTGGTTGATCGGACTAGCAACTAACCAGCTCCTCTTGCAACAGATTTCATCCAACAGTTTTTGTAATAGCTAAGGAATCACTTATCTACAATCTCTACCTTGATTTTTGAAGAGACTTTACGGACCTTCAAGTTCAGAGAAACTTTCCTCTCCATTCTTTTCAATTTTTCTCTGCAGATTTTGAAAACTAGGCTCTGATACCACTTGTTGGGGATTTATCTCCAAGATCAATGCAGAATTACAGAAAAGAAAATGACACCAACAATAAGCAACAAAGTAAGAAGAAAAACCAGCAAGAAGAATGGACCAACAACAAAAAAACAGAGTACATAATTGGTAACAAGAAGAAATCTTTCCTCAAGCCTCTTTATTAACCTAGAAAACTTTACATTCAATTACATGAATCAATCACCATTTCAAGTTATTTACCATACAAAATCAAATCCTATTACATAAAGATTTTTGATTTTTTAGAAAATCCCTTTTCTCACAATCTCACTTTCTCTCTGATTTTCTACAGTACAGAATTCTCTCATCTCCAGAGAATTCTCCCTTTCAAAGCTTTCTTTCTTAGCTCTCTTTTCCTTTACCAAAGCTCTTCCTTTAGATTTTCGAGCTCTACCTTTCTGTATTTTCGAGCTACCCTATTGCACTACCTATAGCTCTTATTTATAGACATAATGGAGCATCATTTAAGTTACAAACCAAGGCTCCAATTGGTTGTTGATTCTAACTGAAAATCGGTTGATCAGACCAGCAACTAACCAACTCCTCTTACAACATATCTCATCATCAGCTTTTGTAATAGCTAAGGAATCTTCAAGGAATCACTTCTCTACAGGATTCGATGGCGTTTGGTTATTATACGTTCTTCGATTATGCCCGTGTACCCTGACATCTGCCATATTTTGTTACTTGTCTTCTTTCTCCTCTTGATGGTACTCTCTTTTCTTTAGACATTTCACATTTTCCTTCAAATCTTGCTACGGTGACATAATCACTGACACAATAATTGACATAATACCACATGACACTTTATCATTAGACCGTTTTGAACACAGTTAGCCTTTTCATCCAATCACATTTTGCCAACTAACATTATGTCTCTCCATTTGTCAACTACTTTCTGTCAAAATGACATAACATAATGAAGGGAATGTGGCATAATGATGCCAAACAACTCCTTGAGCTGGATTTTTGATTGACCAGTTGACTGCCTTATTTTATATGGTGCAAAAAAATGTATTTTTTTGAGGAATGCTTAAAGCTGTGTTTCACTTACCTTTTAAATGGACACTCCTGATGTCGCCAAGTGTCATCTCCAAGACCGTTGGATTGAGGACCTTTGGGTGACTCGCTTAAAAGGGCTTCCTAGGGTTTGCACAGTGTAATTGGCTTCAGATATTTTCTCTCTTTCTGTTTTGCTGCGTCGTTCGAGTTTTCTCATTCTCACTGTAGAAATCAAAACTCTCATTCGATTTCATTCTCTCTCTAAAATGTTGTAATCTTGAGTGATTCTATTTGAACTGAGTGGTTTGTTCTTGTGTGAACTGTTGTTTGAGAATGGATAATTACTTGTGATATACAGGTTTAGTCTGAGTGTCCAAACCTTGTAATCTTCACTTTTGTTGTGATTTCGTTCGAATGGTGGTTGTTCTTCAGTGGCCAAGGCACTGATTGATTGTTTTCGGCTTGAGGGTTTTGATTAATAAAATCTCTTTACTCTTCAATTTTTTTTTCGATTTACAGTTTATATGTAACAGTTCTTGAGCTAATACTTTTTTAGTAATAACTTCCCTCCAATAACCATTTGGTCCACATGTTCAATGGTTAACTTCAAGTGGGCATTTAATATGGCCATATGCTAAAACTTCCAATAACTTACTCAAATAGAAACTCACAATACTTGAATCATGGCGGTCCTGTTTTAACAATCAAACATTTCCTTCCATGTATTACAAGTATGATCACCTCTAGAGAGTACTTTACTTTATGAACGAACTTCTTACAAGTCATTCAGGGTCCAAACTATAATAACTACAATGGATATCCAAATTACAAACTTTAAGCACTAATAACATTGTTTCAAAATAAAAACAACAATCTTAAAACCAAATATTTGAGTATCATATTGAGCACGCAAGTCCCATATTTTCAACATGAGCTTTATAAACTTTAGCAGACAAGCCCTTAGTCATGTGATCTACAATCATAAGATCATGTATGCTCAATGGCTACTTCATTTCTCTTTACATGATCTTTGACAACTAGATATTTACGTTGATATGTTTGCTTTGGCTTCCACTTTTGTTATTTCTTGAGAAGAAAATTGCAGCCGAATTATCGCAATAAATCTTCAAAGGCTTCTCTATATTATCGACAACTCTTAAGCATTTGACAAAATTTGTCAACCATAATGCATGTGTTGTAGTTTCATAGCAACCAATGAATTGTGCTTCCATGGTAGACAATGCAATTATAGTCTGTTTGTTGTTTCTCTAAGATACAGCTCCTCCAGCTAGAAGAAAAATGTATCCTGAAATAGACTTTCTTGTGTCTACATATCTGGCAAAATCTCAATTTGTATATCCAACAACTTCAAGATTGTCGGAATGCTTGTATGTGAGTATATAGTCTTTGGTTCCTTGTAGATACCTCGTCACTTTCTTGGTAGCCTTCCAATGTTCTCTACCCGGATTACTTTGATATCTCCCTAGTACATCAGCCGCAAATGCAATGTCGGGTTGTGCATACATCAAACTACCAACAGTGGAAGCTTAGTGTATAGAAGTCATGTGTTCTCTTTCCAATTCATTTAATGCACATTGATTCTGACTGAATTTATCACCTTTAACGATGTGTGCTACACTTGATGCACAATCTTTCATCCTGAATCTTTCCAAAACCTTTTCAACGTAGGCCTTCGGAGACAATCCTAATGACCTTTAGATCTGTCTCTATGAATCTCTATGCCAATGACATAAGAGGCTTCACCCATATAATTCATTTTAAAGTTTTGGCTAAGAAATTGTTTTGAGTCATGTAGCAATCTCAATCACTACTTGCAAGTAAATCATCAACATATAGGACTAGAAAAATGTATTTGCTCCTATTGACTTTAAGATATATACATGGTCAATGATATTTTTTGTAAAACCATATGAAGTAACAACATTGTGAAAATTCAAATACCACTGACGGGAAGCCTGTTTTAGCTTATATATAGATTTCCTTAATTTGAAAATCATGTGATTACCTTTATCACTAGTAAATCCTTCAAGCCGTTTCATGTATACTTCTTCAAGATCCCCATTCAAAAAGGCTATTTTCACATCCATCTAATGTAGCTCCAGATCAAAATGAGCTACTAAAACCATTATAATTCTAAATGAATCTTTCTTAGAAATTGGAGAAAATGTTTCATGGTAATCGATGCCTTCCTTTTGAGTGAAACCCTTAGCTACAAGTCTGGCCTTATATCGTTCTATAGTGTCAAATGCATTTCTTTTGATCTTATGACCCATTTACAACCAACGGTTGTACGTCCATCTGGCAATTCAACGAGATCTCAAACTTGGTTTTTAGCCATAGATTCAATTTCTTCCTTCGTGGCATTATATAAAAAAACTTGAGTTTTCCCCTTCAACAGCTTGTGAAAACAAGTTAGGACCATTGTCAAGTCCAACACATGTATCATACTCTTGAAGATATACCAAATAATAGCTAGAAATGACTGATTTTCTTATTCTTGAGGATCTTCTCATACCTACTATCTCATCTTGAGCCTGCATATATGGAGTAGTAATAAGTTCAGCATCGAGTGGGGATTCTCATTCTGCGTTTTCCTCATGCAGTAACGGTTGTTCTTGAGTTGGTTCATTTTCAATTGTAATTGAGTTTTTCTTTCAAAATGAATCAATATGTCATGATCGGAAGATGACTTAACGGATCCTTTAATTTCCTGAAAACCAATATTTCTAGGAAACTCACTCCGACTCACTTTATGATCCTATAGAAATTTTGCATTTCTAGCTTCGACAATCCTTGTAGTGTGTGAAGGACAATAGAATCTATAGCCCTTGGAGTTCACTGGATAGCCTATAAAAAATCCACTAACTGTCATAGGGTCCAATTTCTTTATATGAAGATTGTAAACCCTCACTTCAACTGGACAACCCCAGATGTGTATATGTCTCAAACTAGGTTTCCATCTATTCCAAATTTCAAATGGTATTTTAGGAACTGTTTTAGATGGAACTCTGTTTAAGATATATACGGCAGTTTTTAAGGCTTCACCCAATAAATGCAAAGAAAGACTTGAATTACTCATCATACTCCTAACCATATCCATCAAGGTCCTATTTCTTCTTTCAGCTACACCATTTTGTTGAGGTGTGCCCGACATTGTATATTGTGCTACGATACCTTGTTCTGCTAAAAACTTAGTAAACAGACCTGGCATTTGTCCATTTTCTGTGTACCGTCCATAATTTTCTCCACCCCTGTCCGACCTTATAATTTTGATTTTTCTTTCTTTTTGTTTCTCTACTTTTGCTTTATAAATCTTGAAAGCACCTAGTGCCTCATCCTTATGATTTAGAAGATAGAGATACATATATTTTGAATGATCATCTATGAATGAGATAAAATATCTCTGGCCATTTAGACAAGGAGTAGGAAAATGTCCACAAATATCCGTGTGAATAATCTCAAGAATATTTGAACTCCTTTTGTCACCTTTAGTGGTCTTGTTTGTCTGCTTTCCCTTTATGCAGTCAATACAAGTCCTAAAATCAGTAAAGTCAAGAGTTAATAAAACTCCATCATTTACTAATCTTTTAAGTCTCTCTATGGAGGTGTGTCCCAATTTCCTATGCCATAACTTAGAGGATTTTTCTTTAACAATACAACGCTTGTTGCTAATACTATCACCATGTAGTTTTGTTAAATTACACTCATAAGTGGGATCCAAAACAAATTTATAGAAATTATCAACCAAAACACCATATTCGAAAACTTCTATGTTTGAAAACAGAATTTTGAAATAAGCTAAAACTTCTATGTTCGAAAACAAACTTGAAACCCAAAGGTGCTAGTCTTGAAATAGAAACAAAATTCCCGAGAAAAACTTGGAACATAAAAGTATTTTTAAGATCTAAATGAAAACCAGAATTCAATGCTAATCTAAACGTTCCCACGCCTTCAACAGTTGAACTCAATTGGTTTCCAGAATTGGTTGTGGTTTCCTTAGGTCCAGAAAGCCCTGCATAGTATTGGCAATGTGGATTGTTGTACATGAATCAATCCACCATGTATTGTTTGGAACATTAACCAAAAGAGATTCATGACACACTAAAGAGATGAGAGTACATTTATTTTCAAGTAATTTCTTATACATCAAACAGTCCTTCTTTATATACCCATTCTTTTCGCAAAAGAAACAGGCATCATTATTTCCCTTTCGCTTCATTAGCATCTTGCTTTTCATTTTAGGACCGTATTTACCCTTGTTCTCATTTCCTTTATTATGAGTTGTCAAATGAGCAGTTTCCAACTTCTCATGTTTCAGCCTCTCTTCCTCTTGAACACACATTGTTAGGAGTTCATTCACAGTCCATTTTTCCTTATGTGTGTAATTTGATATTTTGAATAGACCGTACTTCGTAGGGAGAGAGTTTAAAATGAGATGAATGAGGAATGACTCAAAAATCTCTATCTGCAGGGATTTAAGACAAGCAGCAATGTCTCTCATTTCTATTATGTGCTCACGCACACCTTTAGAATCGGCAAACTTCATGCCTGAAAGCCTTTTCATTAAGGTGTTGACCAACATTTTGTCAGAACTTAAAAATTGCTCTTCAATAGCCTTTATGAAGTCCTTGGCCTTATCACATTGAGGGATTGATCCCCTTATACTTTTACTGACACGAGTCTTCATGAGATTCATGCTCAAGCGATTGGATCTTTCCCATGATTCATATAGTAGCCTCTCTTCTGGTGTACTTGATTCCGTTGAACAAGTGGTTCATCCACACGGAGCGCTAAGTTGAGATCCATACATCCCAAAGTAAGAAGAATTTTCTCCTTCTTGTCAGAAAAATTATCACCAAATAGAATTGGAATTCGAATAGTGTTATTGAAAAAACTAGGAACCACTGCATAAGATAACCAAATACATTAATTGCTATGAAAACTATCTTTATATTGAATTAACCAATGCTAATTCAATTTTGTAAATTCAAACCTTCATGTGGGTAGAGGTTGTTATCACACATTGAATTTACAAAGACTTTAGTAATATCAAATACAAGTACTTTCCATACATGTGGGCTTAAGAAATCTCTTGTTTCGATATTTAATAACTACTTTATTGCAATTAAATCTTGAAGACAACTATTTCCCCGTGGGGCCAAATAATCATCATATGAATTAACTGCTCTTTGTGAGATGTCGTATTCATCACCAAAATAATTCCTTATGTGATTTAATGTTCCACGACATAAAATAATAATTAAAGATGCTTTGGCTAATCTGAAGTTATAATAACATGTTGAGACCTCAAATGACATCTCTAATCTAAAGATCTTCATGGGAGTGGTTGAATATTTACTAAATTTTCGATTGATTGCAAATACCGAAATTTGATAGACTTTGTCTATGCTAAACGTACAAATTAAAACAAACACTTTAAATTCTAAATAAATAAACCATGTTAAACATATAGCATTTTCCAAACATAAATACCTTTACATTTGCATATTATAATATGCATATAAGTCTCAACATAGAGTAATTATAATTACGGAATAGGAACGTCCAAATTTTATACTACTGAGTTCTCAAATGAAAATAACATACTACATTAGACACAATCCATATTTCATTTAAAAACTCAACCTTTAATAATCAATTTGAATAGCATATATTTTTACTTAAACTATTCAAAACAGTGTGTAAATACCACATGCACAAGTGTTACTGCCAAATATATGTTCTACTTAATTTTTCCTCAAGTCATATTTGATGTCAATTAATTCAATCTTACAAAAGACAAATAGACAGCGTTTAGGGAAAAAATAATAAATAAAAATAGATCCATAATCAGAAAGTGTGGACCGTCTTATGGACACAGTGCTTTGTATTCTTCCATTTAGCAAATAGGGTCAAATTATCACTACTATATTAAAAAAGAGGATGACCAAATCACTTTTCATTTGTGCACCCTTCATTTCACACTAAAACTGGTTCACCAATCTGATTTTGCTACAGTGATTCCCTCAATATCTAGTCAACTTTGTTGACTAATTGGTATATATTTTCTTCATCTTCAGCCGTCCAATTGCAGTTGATATTTTATAAGTATCTTCTCAAACAAGTGGTGGTGCTCATAGTGAAAATAAACAAACGGCATCAATGGACATGACTAAAAATGAAGAAACGAAGTATGAAGAACAAAGAGTGATTATACAAAAGAGTGAAAAATTCCTGGAAGATGCTAAAGATATTCAAGGACTGAATGGCTATAATTTGACAGAAGATGACCAAAGAGTGAAAACACTCCCAAAGATGATGAGGATAATCAGAAAAGTCTAATGAAAAAAAAAACAATGAAGATAATCAAGAAGATTCAATGGAGGAATATGCTGAAGAAGATACTTCCGAAGAAGAAAATGAAGTAAATGGAACTTTTGATAATGATGATAGTGAAGAAGATTCTATAGAAGAAGAAGAAAATGACAATGAAAAAAATGCAGAAGAAATTGTTGAAGGAGACGGTGAAAAAGGTGAAGAGTGTAATGAAGAAAATATGGGAGGGCTTTGGAAGAAAAATGCCAAGAAATCAGGGGAAAGGATCAGAAAGAAGGTAAAAGAAAATTCCATTGCTAATGATAAAGACAGTGAAGAAAATAGAATGAAAGAAGAAGACAATGGTGCAAAAAAAAGATAAAGAAAATGCTGAAGAGCGTAATGCAAAGAAATTGGAAACAAGTTCAAAGGAGAAGGTCAAGAAATCAAGGTAGAGGAACGGAAAGAAGGTGGAAGACGGAAGCTCCAAGAAAGTGGCAACGGGAGCTGAAGATAGGTCAGAATCATCAACCAAGAAGAGGGCTGAGAGCATGGAAATGGTTTTTACGTGCAGTAGGATGGCTACGAGGTTTTCAGGAAAGCAATATCTCTGTCCTCGTCGAAAACTTGTACGTTGGTGCTTCTGTTAAATCCGTAAATTTTAATTATTTGCATTTTGTTAAAACTATTTGGGAGAGTAAAAAGTTTAAGCGAGTGAAAAAGATAAAGAATTGAACATGTTATTTTTAACAGAAAAGGAGGGAAAAGTTAATGAATGTAGCACAAAAAAAGAGATCGTGTTTCCCCACAGCGCGGAGACATGGGACGTTCGTGTCTCTGTGCTGTGCAGAGACACACAATTTTTTTTTATTTCTTATTTTTTTGCCAAAAAATTCTACTTATTTACATTTTACACAAACTATAAATATAATTTCACTTATTAATAATTTAATTCAAAAACATGAAAAAAATATCCAATTTCATACATACATGAAAATCAACATTCCTTTCGAGGGCGTTGTCCCCGAACCCCAACGACCTGACCGGGCAAGTCGATCCCCGTCAAGGGCATCCCACGAGGGGCACTGCCCCCCGACCCCCACGAGGGGCAATACCCCCTCATATGCTTTCAACAATTTCGTTTACTTTATCTCTCCCGCTCCACCTCCATAACGAATATGTGTTGCTACTTAATTATAAACTGACAATTTTTTTTGTTAAATCATTACCATCCGTGCTTGTAAATTTTAAATGTTTTTGTGAACTTAATTCGAGAATTTCTACAATGACCAACATTGAGACATACGATCTTCTTAATGACAAGGATCACATATTCACGATCAAAATTGTTCATGATCATAGCAGACTAAATGTACGGATTCTTTAACCATTCACATATAGTACTTTTTATTCCTTGAAGTAATATTTCAGTTATAAATCAGTAATGCCTTAGTCGATTACTTTTGATGACACATCTTCCACTTCTCCCTATATACTTGCAAGCATTATCAGATAATATTTTTCATTATTAAATTTTACTAATTATTATGTTAAATAAAAATTTACCGACCTTTTCACAATACCATTAATATGATACACTAATATTACCTTAAAAATACAAAAGCTCGTATATTGTACGGACGCACGACTAATATTTAAAAAAGAAAATAAAATCACGATGCATGTTCTGTCCTTCCAACATTTCAGAAGCGGGCCCATTCCATACATATTTAATTCAATATCTAAGATTAACATGCACGCATAATTATTGATGTTGGTCAAATAATCATTTACTCAAGTTTGAATCAACATTTACTAAAATTTGTCCAGATTTTTCCCCTTGTATACAACCAGAACACACGCTAATAATTTCTTTATGCATACTATTTCAAAATCTGGATAACCATAAGTATGAAGTGGCTGATACCACAGGCAAGACATAAAAATTACATACCCATATTATCCAAGATCTAATTGAAGATTTTCAGCAAAAATGAACCCTTGAAGCACCAAATGTCTTCTAGCAAATACCCACTTAATAATCCCTTTTAACTTGATGGAAAATAAACCACTACAACTTCCATCCATCATGGAAGTGGGTGATTTTTTTTATTTTTTTTCAGCAATAACTTACCTCCAATAACCAAATGGGAAGTTATCTAGGCAGTAATTAACCCACCCTGTAAAATTTCAATTATTTAACTTTATATTGATCATGTGGCCACAAACGGTTTACATTCTCCCATTTAGTCCACGTGTTCAATGGTTAACTTCAAGTGGACATTTAATATGGCCATATGCTAACACTATCAATAACTTACTCAAATAGAAATTCACAATACTTGAGTCATGACGATCTTGTTTTAATAATCAAACATTTACTTCCATATATTACAAGTATGATCACCTCTAGAGAGTACTTTACTTTATAAACGAACTTCCTATAAATCATTCAGGGTCCAAACTATAATAACCACAATATATATCCAAATTACAAACTTTAAGTGCACTAATAACATTATTTCAAAATAAAAACAACAATTTTAAAACCAAACATCAGAGTATCATACTGAGCACGCAAGTCCCATATTTTCAACATGAGCTTTATAAATTTTAGCCGGCAAGCCATTAGTTATGGGATCTGCAATCATAGGAAGTTCTAGTATCAAATAATAACTGACATATGCATATGAACTTCAATTCCAACCGAAGATCAAAACAGCCAATTAGGAAGAAATTGCGAAATTCTTGTGAAAAAACATATCAAATTTCCTGGAATTGGTGAAAAATAGCGGAACCCAGTAAATTTGGTAGCTCGATTTAGGAGATTTGTGAAACTCAAACAAATTGCCCGAAATTGTTGAAGAACCGCATAACCCAGTAATTTTGAAATGAAAGCAACTCAACTTTGAGATTATGACCAGATTTTCGTGAATAAATATCATATTGCCACGAATTGCTGAAAAATCAGTGAACCCAGTGAATTTGGAATGAAGGCAGCTCGATTTTGGAGATTATGGCTTGCTTTTTGTGGAGATGAAGAATTGCATGAGAATGCCACATATTTCTGTTGTTAATGTGTGGGTTAAACGTACAGATGGCCGATTTTATATTTGGGGTTTGGTGGAGATGAAAATTAGATTTTTAGTAGTTTGTGATAGAAGTTTTTGAAATGCGTCGTTGAAAAGCCGTGGGACCTATGAAACATGTGGTGGTTAATATTGATTGTTTGACTTTAACTTGGATTAAAATCAGATTTTAATTCGGACCAAACATGGTATCATCGTAGTCATCAAATTTGATTTTATTTCATTGCGTACTCAACTTTTAGTCTTCAAATTTGATTTTATTTTATTGTGTACTCAACTTTATATTTAGTGTTACTATGGTCACTCAATTTTATTTTATTTCACCGTGACTACTCAATTCATATAATATTTTACCATGGCAATCAAGTTCTTTAACTCATTTTCACTGATTTTAGAAGGGGCAAACTGGTGAATTTGCATTATATATATAAAATAAATTTAAAAAACAAAAATAAAAGTTTTTTTTTATAATTTTAAAAGCTTTTTGTAAAATAAGTTTTTATTTTATTAACATTTTTTATATAAGTTTTTTTTTTAAAATAATTTTTTATTTTGTTTTTGTTTTTGTTTTTCTTAAAATTATTTTATATATAATACAAAGTTACCGTTTTACCCTGAAAATGGTGAAAAGAAGTTGGGTAACCATGATGAAATATTATATGAAATTAGGTGATTATGGTGAAATAAAATTAAATTGAGTGGTCATGATTACACTAAGTATAAAGTTGGGTGGTCATAGTGAAACAAAATCAAATTTAGTGACCACACTGATACAGTGATACTAAATATAAAATTGGATGATCATTGGTGTATTTAACCCATAATCTGTCGATTTTTCAACATTGTCGATTTTATGATCGTGCTCTTTTGTAATTTGGGTTTTAAGCGTATTATTCTGCAAAGGGGTTAATTTCACAAATGGTCACTGAACTTACCTAAAAATTACAAAATGGTCATTGAAGTTTAAAACTTGCAGAAACAGTCACTGCAGTTTCAAGCGCTTTCACAAATGGTTATTGAAGTTTTAATTTGTTTCACAAACGGTTACTGAAGGACCGTTATGATTTTAACTCAAATTTAAAGGACCAAAACACGTAGACATATAAGCTTGACCACCTCAAGTGCAAATTTCTTGCTATTAACCGCCACCTTTAGAGCCTTGAATCACCAAGACCACCAGTCTCGCTTCACTCTCTTCTACAACTTCCAACCACCCGTCAGCCACAAAACATCAGGAATCAACAGAAAATCGAGCCCAAAACCCCATCCCGCGAACTTATTTTCTAGCGAAAAACCCACCTCCAACGATGCCCATGTTAATAACACCCTACAGGTCGCTCAAACTCAACATGGCGCATCCATACATGGTCATATTACATCAAATAACACAGAAAATCTAAATCTACCGCAGAATTTCGAATAAGCGAACTCGCGACCAACAATAACATTTTCTAGTGACGACGGTGGTCCCCACGATCGCGGACCGCCTATTCTGGCATCCTCCATTCATGGTGCATCTACTCTAACCATGGGTCATCAACAATTTGGGCTCAATGTGGACAAACAGGCTAGGACGCAAGGTAGTCCGTTTTGTCCTTCATCGATTAGGGTTTCTACACTACCTCGATCGTCAAATTTGACCTTAATACATTCAATTCAAGTTGGTAATACACTAGGTCATGAATCAATTGCACAAATTAATCACCAAATAACATGGGGCGTCGCCGGAGGTGGGTTTTCCGACAGAAAAGACATTCGCGAGATGGGGTTTTTTGGCTCGATTTTCTGTTGATACCTGATGTTTTGTGGCTGACGACTGGTTGGAGGTTATAGAGGAAAGTGAGGCGAGACTGGTGGTGGTCGAATCCGGTAGTCCTGGTGGCCGGAAGGTGGTGATTCGAGGCTCCAAAGATGGCGCTTAATAGCAATAAATTTGCACTTGAGATGGTCAAGCTTCTATATCCACGTGTTTTGATCTTTTAAGTTTGAATTAAAATCATAACGTTCCTTCAGTGACTATTTGTGAAATAAATTAAAATTCCATTGGCCATTTGTGAAAGCGCATGAAACTTTAGTGACTGTTTCTACAAGTTTTAAACTTTAGTCACCGTTTTCTAATTTTTACGTAAGTTCAGTGACCGTTTGTGAAATTAACCCTTCTGCAAAGTGGAGTTACTTTGAACCCCATTTTTTTTTTAAAAAAAAAATACATTTTGGAATGGTAGATTGACGGGGAATGTATTGTTAAGAATGAAGGAAAAGTTTTTAAATGTGATTGTAAAGAAGAAATAGAAATATATATATATTTTTTAAAAAATGAGAATCAAACAAACCTTTCGAAAATAAAATGCGGGGGGGATAGCGGGGGGAGAAAAGCTCAAAAAATAAAAAATAAAAGTAAATGCCCCACATTGGATAATATCTATCATATGAAATTGGGTACCATTTTTTTGTCGTCATTTTGGGTAAACTGACCCAAACTTTAACCCACTTGTCACCTCTATTTCTAACCTTTATTTTCTTTTTCTTCTTCTTCATTTTTTTTTTCAAATCTCATCCCTAAGCTTTCATAAATAAATAAACTAAACTAGCATAAGAAATTAAGAATGGCATGACTGTGCCGTTTCTGACTTGGCAAAAACTATATCCCTCTTCTATTAAAAGAGGTAATCCGCAGTTTACTATTCATTCTTGACGTATTTTCTTTTTCTAATTTATCCTCCCTTTTATACCTCTTTTATCCCCTGAAAAAAGCAGAAAAGGGATAATCTTCTTTGGTAAAAAAGTAGGTGGTGGGATGTCATAAAATGGATTATAGACTTTGTGAGAAAGACAAAAAAAAAAAAATTGATTATTTTAATCAATTAGATTCATCCGAGACAAATTAAATTAATGTAGCCGGTTATGTTGAATACAAAATAAAGACTACACAGTTCTTGACTGTCTAATCTAAAAATGGAAAAAATTACTTTCTTCATCTTAAGCTAGAAAAAAAAAATAATAAAAATAAAAATTCTAACTCCCCATGCGCGCACGGGGAGAAACTAACTCCTGTGTGCGCACGGGGAGTCCTACTTTTTTATTTTTAAATACATCAAAATGCAATTCAATTAATCAAAATATTATTTAAATACATATATAAAATATATTTATTACATTCGTTTTTTTTCTTTTTACGTTTTTTGCTTCATTCCATACATATACATATAATAAATTCAAAATTTTCATTTTTTTTGCAAAAAAAGTTCACACTTTGCATAAACTTTAAATACAATTTCATTTATAAATAATTTAATTCAAAATTATTAGAAAATATTCAATTTCATACATACATAAAAATCAAAATTCCTTTCGGGGGCGTTGCCCGATCAGGTCGATTCCCATTGGGGGCGTTGCCCCCACGCCCCCCGCGACCTGACCGGGCAAGTTGATCCCCGTCGGGGGCGTTGCCTCCGAACCCTCACAAGAGGCGCCACTTGTCAATTCAATCAATAAATGTGTAACTTATTCAATTTACTTCATATATTTCGATTATTTATTAAAAAATATTTTGCTTGTCATATTTTTAGTCATTTATGATTCTATCAATATTAAATTGTTTCCAATTTTTTTTTAGGTTGTAAGATATCGTTGTCAAATTAAAAATATTAAAATTTTCAACTTTAATTGAACTCTCACATTTAATTTCTTATTGTTCCTGGGGTAGTGAGATAGACTTTACTATTCTCATTAGTAAACAAAAAATTGGCTTCAACTTTTTGTACATATTTTTACTTTAATCTTATTTTTGTTCATTAAAATTGTGCAAGGTCTGACTACTATCCATCTCTCGAATTTTCTTCTCTTCGTTTTGCTCGGGTGAAAAGGTAAGAATTTCTTCTCATCTAGAAATTTAGTTTTATTCGATAATGTTTAATTAGTCTTTACTTGTTGATAATAGCATATAAAAAATATTTTTAATTTTCTTCATATTTCATTTCATCAATATCTGAGTCAGCGACTTCAATATTAATTACTATTGAATTAAATTTTACAATTTCGTTACTTGACTTTAAATTTATGCATTTTATAAATATTATATACTAGAGTTTTATGACTTTTACTCATCAATTTTATTTCGCATTGTACTACAATTAGTATTATTATTATTATTTGTTAGTTGTTTGATTAATAAAATATTTTTTATTTTATTATTCAAATAAGTGTTATATTTATTGTCCTCATGAATTCTCTGCAAACCGGTAATGAAGAGCCTGAGTTTACTAATCTTGAAAGTATTTTCGAAAGCACATGTAAATCATATAATGCTTTCATTCGCCAACAACAAAATCGAAGGCAAGCGGATAAGAGGAATCGAGTTCAAACCATAAGTATTGATCATCGTAAAAGGATAAATGATCCTATGATATCTCAAAATAATAATTCTGGTGTTGCTTATGTGCATGAATCTATAATACATTCTTATTCTGAGGGTTCCATTTCGAATGAAGAATCAACAAATGTTTTTGATTATGAATTATGTGGAAATTTTAACCTCTTGAATATACCAACTACTGCATATGTGTTACCAACATGCAACTATTGTAAGTATTGTGGTGCACAAATTTCATAGATAAACAAAAGGTTTTTGTTGTTGTGATGGAGAAGTAAAACTTTTTATGTCTGATTCACCAAATAAATTGTACGATTTATTTATTTCTAAAGAACCTAGATGTATGGAATTCAAAAAACTTTCACGCGAATATAATAACCACTTTGCATTCACTTCATTTAGTGTGAAGTACGACAAGGAACTCTTTAAAGCATATCGAGGTATTTACACATTCAGAGTTCAGGGACAGATATACCACTATGTAAATCAACTTATGCCACAAAATAATACGCCAAATTATATGCAATTATATTTTTATGATACAGATAATGAAATTCAGAATCGTATAAAATTTTTTGAAAATTTAGTAGAACCTACTTTAAGTCTTCTAATTGAGATATTAAAAGGAAATCCATATAATATATTCTTTAGGTCTTTAAGTAATATAACTAATTTGCACGACCATCGAATACAAATAAGATGTCACTCCAGATTCGATTAAAGAGTTTTCAATACTCCTTCAGCGTCTCAAGTAGCTGCTGCATGGGTCGAGGATGATGAGAATGCAAATAATCATGTTCGTGATATTACTATATATGGTCATTCGGTGATTCACATAGGGTTTATTATTATTATGGTTGTTATGATTCTTTACAATATCCTTTACTTTTCCCATTTGGGGAATCCGATTGGCATGAAGGTATTCAAAGATATAAACACACAAAAAAGAGGGATTCCTCACGCACATCTATTGATGATTTTTAACCGTGGCCATAAGATCTCTTCCGCTCAACAAGTTGATAGGATAGTCTCTTGTGAAATTCCTAATAAAAACAAGTACCATCATCTTCATTCAGTTATTGTAAAGCATAATATGCATGGCCCTTGTGGAAATCTTAATCCCAAAAATGTATGCACGGTGACAAATAGTGATTGTAAGAATAAATATTCGAGGGATTATTGTAATAGTACTATATTTGGGGATAATTCATACCCATTGTATAGACGTCGTAATAATGGTATTAATATTAAAGTTAAATGTCAAATGTTAGACAATCAATGAGTTGTACCATATAATCCTTATTTAAGCACAAAATTTGACTGTCATATCAACGTTGAAATATGTTCTTCTATTAAAGTTGTAAAGTATTTGTACAAATATGTATATAAAGGATATGATCGTATTAATTTTTTCGTGAGCAAAGATGAAAAAGAAAGAGATATTGATGAAATGTCTGCTTATCAATCTGCTATATAGATATCTTCACGTGAGGCTATGTGGATGATTTTTTCATTCAATTTGTCAGAAATCTATCTGATTGTTTATTCTTTACAACTTCATATCGAAGATCATCAACAAGTTACGTACAAAAATACATACAATTTATCTATTATTATTGAGAATGAAAATACAAGGAGAACAATGTTCACTGAATTTTTCCAATTGAATAAAGCGAACGAATTTGCTCGAACACTTTTGTATCGAGATATCTCAACATATTTTGTTTGGAATGCAAATAACAAAATTTGGACTTCGAGAAAGAAACAAATTTTTACAGGACAAATTGTCTCAGCGAATTCATCTGAAGGAGAACGATATTTCCTTCGCATTCTTCTTAACCATATTAGAGGGCCAACATGATTTGACGATATAAGAACTTTCAATGGAACAACTGTTAGTACATTTCGAGAAGTGGCACTTTTACATAGTTTATTAAGTGGAGACAATCGTTGTGAAGAATGTCTATCAGAAGTTATTATTTACAAAATGTCTTCTTCTTTAAGACGATTTTTTGCTACACTTCTCACCCTGTGCAATCCTAATCATATGAAGTTACTGCGAGATAAATTTAAATCTTATATGATGGATGATTATGTACATCAAAATATACCCGTTGAAGTTGTTGAAATACGAGTTCTGGAGGATATAAGTTCTATTTTAGAATCACTGGGTAAAAATATAAATAATCATGGAATCGTGCCATAATTTTATTACGTCTCATCCAAAATCATTGACTATTAAGTGTAAAAAAAAATTTTATTACGTATTTAATACTTAAGAAAATACTATAAAAAACAAATATAAATTTTTTTTTTTTCAAACGCTAACGTTACCTCCATAATCACATTGCATGTGCAAACAAACTAGTGTTAAAAAAATAATAACAATAATAATTAATAGATGTTTTACCCCCACTCACGTGTGGGGTCCATCGGAATAAAAAATGAAAAAAAAAAAAAACCACCCACCCCCTACATCGTGTGTATCTAGTGGGGTTATGTAGAACCGTGTTTCTATATACACGAAGCATGGTTCTTCTGACTTACCATGCAAGACGACGAGCTAGCTAGCTAAGACAAGACTTGTTCATTCTAGCCGAGCTAATAAAAATGACCTCACTGCTACAATTTATGCCAAGCACTGCTAATGAATAGCATTACTCGATAAACATTTCTAGTCATTGGTGATGACGTTCTTTACAAGTATTTCCTTGCTATCCCTCTTCCATTCTTCAAACTTTTGATGCTGTTCAATATAGTTATCTGATTAATATTACATAACAAGAGAGAGACATTTTTTTCATTGGCATTTGCCGAAAGCCATCTCAAACCATATCCTCTTATCAAGAATTAAAACACTAGAATCAGGTTAACAACCAAACAGAAGCGATGATTTCTCACAATCTTAACACTGTTTAATCTATTTAAATGAATCCGGATCACAATAGGATGGAACTCCTCAGTGTGCTAGTCTTCAGAAAGTATGGTTTCTTGTGAAAATGTGAACTTTTCTCTTGCACCAATGATGTCGGCTAACTGCAAAACTGATTCTTGACAATTGGCACTTGTTGGTGACACAATGTCAGGAAGACAAGGTACACACTCAGGGAGAAATTCTATCCTGCCGGAAGATGGAACATACAAGGACAGTACAGCCCGACAAAATACAAATCTGCAAGAGTAGAATAGTGGAATGGATTATTTAGTCTCAGCGTAGTTCCTAACTAAAATAGTCCAAAATTTCCAAAAAACAACTTGTCTATACAAGTTAATGAAGAGAAAGATGCATACAAAATTCTATGACATTTTGATGAAGTCGCATAGATTCAATCTGTAGGAAGTTGTCCTCAAATGATACAGAAGACGTCAAATGTTATAAAATGCCGGGATATACTAAGCACTTAAAAAGAAAATAAAACCACACAATAAAAAGTTCGTCATACATCAGCCTGATTATTCTAGGTATTTGTTTAAAACTCTTGTAGATGAAAACCAGCCGCCCCACCATCATTACCTAGTTTATATTAGTAAACTTTGTGCTAATGTCAGTTCAATTTATATTCATAAAGCAGCCTGCCCTCTACCAATCTTCAATATGCTATCCAGTTTAGTGAATAAACCAAGAACCAGGAGTTCCTCGTTAAGAGCTAAGTAATATGCATGGGTTAACCAAAAGAAATGAAGTTGGCCAAAAGAAAACTGAGAAGTGAGGGACCTGCTCTGGATACATCACCAAACATCAGGACAGGCAATCACTATAACCATCGGTTTCTTCATTGAACTTTCACCCGATTTCCACAACCAAATTCAGATATTACAAGTACCTTGAGAATTCAACAAGATTAATTTTACCAATGGCAACTAGTTTGGAATATATTTTAGATAGACACGCAAATTGATTTAGCAATTTAGAAAATCATAAGGACATCATCTTCACATGTTACTGGCTTGACATAAATTTTGGTTCTCTCTCTCTCTCTCTCTCTACAAATTTCAGTATCAATCAAATACTTCACAAGCTTCAACAACAAAGGAGCACTGGGGACTAGGATTTTTCCCAAGTGACCAAGAAAATAGAACTGATATAAGGACATCCAGACTTATCTAGTTATCTTTCCAGTTACAATTGCAATTTCTGATGTTAAGTAAACAAAAATGAAACACAATTTGGTAACCGTGTTTGCTTGAGGTAAAGGATGAAAAGGAGGTTCTTTAATAATTTAAAAAAAAAAAAGGAAAGAGAAAGAAAACTGGAAAACATTAATGCTCGAAAAATGAAGCTCCACTTTGCATAGTCTTAAATTGAGTCATTTTCGCCATTACTTACTACACCATTGTCCCCATGGGCACTCACTTATAGGATCAAAGGTGCAATATATGCCAAAGATTTTTTTATTTTTTTTTATAAAGAATTTTAAGCACTTGTGATCTACTCAAGGTGTTCATTCTCTGAATCTGGTTTTCTTAATGAAAGCATACTATCTTTCAAAACATAATCTCCTTCAAAATGGAGAAAATAGGAGTAATTATTAATCAACAGAAATCGAAAAGCTGTTTGCATAGAATTACATTCACAGAGGATATACAAAAGCCATTTGGTAGTTACCTGCCCGTCCCTGTTTATTTAGAAGTGTATATCACAATTTTCCAGGTCTAATTGAAGTTTGCCTATTCATTGAAAAATTGCGTACAGCAAATATTAGTTTGAAGGAAAAAAAACCTCCCCAGTATGTACACCCTATCCTCATCCACGAAAAGGCATACTGATCCCCAAAGGATTACCCACTAAAATTCATTAGAACTGAAAGCAATCAGATCCATCACTCAATCACCAACAACTTTCAAACATATAACACGAAATTTCTGACAGGGACAACTCAAAATTAGGCTGTTTGGTCCAAGCGTTCCACAAATGCTTCATCTCAAGTCAAGGTTATCAATTTTCCTACTTTAGCCACAGCATTCACAATTTATATACAATTTAAAATGACATCAAACTTTATACTATGAAGACACTTAGGGTCCGTTTGATTGCAAAAATAGAATTTGGGTGGAAAGAAAATGAAATTCAGAGAATTGAATTGTCTAAAACTTGTTTTACTGAGAATTGTCAATTAATTGTATATGATTAGTATAATTTTCCACCTGGAAAATGTTGAAATTTAAAATTGAATAATGTAGAGAAAAATAATGTACTTTGCGATAAAAAGTGATTTTTGGGAATAGAAAATGCAAAAATTGAATAATGTAAAGAAAAAATCTGATTAGTGTAAATAATGTTTTCTCCCTTGCCAAGAAAAGAAAAAACTAGCTCAACCATGGGAATTTCAAATCCTCAATTTTGTGGAATTAAGGGTCACGTGAGAAAAGGAATTGCCAAGAAAAATTTTCCTATCAAACAAGCTAAAAAGTGGAAAATTTTGGCCT
This sequence comes from Fraxinus excelsior, assembly GCA_019097785.1. Classification (NCBI taxonomy): domain Eukaryota; kingdom Viridiplantae; phylum Streptophyta; class Magnoliopsida; order Lamiales; family Oleaceae; genus Fraxinus; species Fraxinus excelsior. The sequence goes on from CM032624.1 coordinate 8,598,989, forward strand.
ATCAAACAAGGCCTTAGTGTTATATATAGCCAGGAACTTCTCATTTACATTGGATAAGCATAATACCTTAAAAGTAGTCGCCGTAGAAATGGATCACTCAAAATTTGAGCCCAAACAGGATCAAGATTGTCAGATGAAGTTAATGATAATCCCCATTGATTTAATGATGAGTAAAGCAGCTTCTCAGCCTTATTGTACATGTCCTGCAGCCATAGTACATTTTTTAAGCCAACAAATAATTAAAAAGAAATGTTACCTTGCAGCAGTAATAACCACCGCACCATCTCAACATCAGAGCCACTAAATCCAAGCAAAAGAATGAAAGACTGTAAAGGAGCTGTGAGAAAACTGGTGAACGAGCTTCCACTGGGCTGATGAGTGGAGTCTTTAGCATGAATAGGCAATGATGTGGCTGGAGATAGGAGCATGGCAATTCGTTCTCCTTTTTCTGTGCCACTAATAGCCTGCCCATATTACATGCATCAATAAATATTAGCCAGAAGTTGAAACCTTCCATATAGCAGGGGAATGCTACTCTAGTCTTAAGTAGAAATGAAATTCTTACATAAAAGTGGTTCATTGAAATAATTCTGACATAAAAACCTTTTAATTGCAGTAACTAATATAATAGAGAAATTTCAAGAAACGCCAAGTGGTATGTTACCAAAGTAAAACAAGATAGATAAGATATCAGCAAAAGTTCGCAGAAATAGAGTTAGTGTGGCTAAAGAAACTATCCATGTACAACTTTCTATTAAATAAAAGCACATTGGATCCTTCTTGCAAGCAAATTTTTGGTCAATAAGTAATCACATGGAATGCTGCTTGTCATGTTATAGGCCATGATAAATGAAACTAGTGACTATTGAACTGAAGTTGGAATTGCTAAGATACTTGCCTTGAATGCTTTACTACTGTCGCTATCAATTATTAGAAAAAGGGGCCTTCTTGTGAAGGGCAACAAGTCACAGGGATATATGCAGTTCATGCCTGGAGAGAAAAAAAAAACATAATACGCCTTAGCATATAAATCCTTCACTGCATAAACATAATGAAAATAGTGATTTACTACCTCCATTTCCACGAGCCCCTATATGTAAGCAGTCAGCACTCTGATCAGAACTATCACATCCAAAGCTAGTTGGATGTGCAGAGGTAGATTCAGAGTTGATGGAATGAAATTGAAAGCCCCTGACAATATTGTCACTATAGCCAATAGAATGCGCAGCACGAGATGGAGACGACAGCGTATGTGCACTTCTTCCTGGAGCATAATCAATGGTGTGTTTATCATGTCTGACCAAAAGAGTTAAAGATAAACTCAGCTTTAAGAAATGAAAAGTATAATTTCTGTTACCTGAAGCGGATAGATATATTAGGAGAATTCCATCAGGAGCAAGCTCCTCACACACTGTCCCTAAAACCTAAATACAAGCATAAAAGTCAAGGGAAGGTCTGGGCAGATAACAATATGTTTATCTAAGAACGATTTTGAACTCAAGGTATTCTTGACCTACAAGAAGCCTTTTTTTAACTGTTTCTGTGCCTTACGAAATGGTAAAACTGTGAAAGAGCATCCTCAACCAAGTACACACCATACCTTCAAAATTTTCACCCCACCTATCTAGTTCAGAAAGAAGAAAATTAATCACTTTATTAAATGGTAGTTTTACAAATAAATTTAGTGAACATGTTGAAGACTAAATTTAAATAAATATGTTTCCTTCTCTAATAGTTTTAAGTTTTTTGATGAGGCGATTCAAATGGAATCATAGCACCAATAGCTGGCAAAAGTTCTAATTTCAAATCATGCCTTTTTCCATTTATAAAAATTGTGCACTATAAATGCGGGAGAGAAAAAATTTAGGATAATTATTCTAGTCTAGCTCTAGACGAATATGAATAGAACTGGATTGACCAGTTGGCTCAACTCTCATACCATAGTACGCCACTCATGGTCAGAAGAGAGCCCAGAGCGACTCAATAAAAGAATGTCATCTACCCCGCGTGTTAGACATTTGGTTTAAAATGAATTCAGATTGCAGGATGTGTTGAAGATAAATTTGAACCCTGTCTGACAACCTAACTTTTTAGATGGAGTGGTTCAACCAAACCCAAATATGCCCTAAAAATTTAAGCATGTATGCAAGCATTTTACGGGCCACAATAGTGTCAGTGTTACAAGATAATGGTGCTTCCATAGGCAAACAGAGTAGACATCACATCTGGGATTTTTAGCACAAAGTGCTGCCCACTGGAAGATTTTTTTTTTTTTTTTACCATTTTTACCTGTGTATCACACACGAACCCTCTAATTTAGCTCTGCCGGTAACATCCAGAGGAAAAAAGATTTGCAACATTCTACTTTCATAAATTTAGTGGCATTTGCACAGTATCACTACATAAAAGCCAAATCCAATTCTCTGGTAGCATATGACAGGAATTTCTATAAGAAAAACTTTGCAGAGAGTGAATACTCACAGCCATGAAATGGGTAACAGAAGGACGATATAAGACGGCTTTTCGCGGGTTAGGCGCCAAAGTAGGATCCGTTATATCTTGATTAACACGATTGGACCCTGGAGTCCCATTTTGACTAGCATTTGCTACATTTTCACTTGATGCATCCATGTTTGTCTGGTAAAATAAACCACTGGGTTCCCACTCCAAGCATTGTAGCATTCTGAAAGTGTCAAGGGTGAGTTCTGAAAACTTGACCTGATCAAGAGATCAACAATGAAGAAGAACAAAATACATACTCAGTTTGACAAGTCTGCCAAAAAAATAATATCACTTTCAACAAGTGCTATAAAAGAGCTAGCCTAGACCATTGAACCATAAATTAAATACTCAGATCTTTGCTTTCAGTTTTAATAATAATAAGCAACAAACAATACAAACCTCATTAGGATGATAGCTGCATAACAATGCATCTCTTAGTTTAAGCTTTCTTTGTGCGTCCACATGTGGGAGACTATTTGGTTGAAGGTCCAATACAACACTATATCTCAAAGGCCTGATGTTCATAAAAGCTGTGTCAGCTTTTAGAAATTTTACTATTTCCTGAATTACCAGCTTCCATTCTTTGAAGTCAGTTTCCTGGAAATAAGATCATTTTAAAAGTCGTTCAGCTATAGAGAAAAATTTTAAGAAAGACTGAAGTAGTGAAGAAAATGAAAACTAATATTTTCCAGTTCTTATAAGATGCCTTCTTTTTATAGCCAATTATTCAGTAATTTACCCTTATTTTTCAAGAATCTCTCTTTATTTTGCAGATTTTTTCCTTCTCTCTTCCAGCTCTCTCCCTAAGCTTTATTTGACAGGGGGTGGAGCATTCCATCAATAATAATAAAAAGGTAGAAATTTGGTCTCAAATTTTTTGAGCTTGGAAGCAATTTCTACCAAAATCACATGTTTCAGTGTATCACAAGAGAGTGAATATAAAAATGAATTTATGGAGTTCTATGTATGAAGTGTGTAACTATGTGAAGGGAGAACAAATAAGAGAAGAAGAATGAAACACACACTTGTAGATTTCACATCAACTCGCCCAACTGTCCCATTAAGTTCGGCAAGCTGACCTACCACACTGTAAGGCAATTTCTAATAAGGGTAAAATAGATAATTAGTCAATTTTAAGTAAGAAGAACGCTATTGGCCCCAAAAAAAAAAAAGGAAAGAAACGCTATGGCGAAGGCTTCTTCATCTTGGTCACCAAAATAAGGCATTTCAAAAAAATTCTTTTTCAACGATATCCAGTCATAAATGAATTAAAGAGTTTCCACTGTCAACCATGATTCATTAATATTAAATAAAAAAGGGTCAAAATTTTAAGATCCTTCAAAAATAAGACAATTACAAGTCACTTCGGAATAAACTGTTCTTCATTGAAAACAGGACACTAATATGGAAAAATTAGAGCCGGGCTCCCGAACCTTCCATGAAATGTGGAATCGGCTCCCCAAACTTCAAAATTGATGTTTTGACACCCCCCCCCAACCCAACCTATCCAATCATGTGAGATTGGATCCCTACATAATGGAATCTGTTATGGGTCTGATCCGACCCTACATCTGGCTCGCCATGTGTCAACATAGTGGCTCATGCCACACCACGTGGCTACCGAAGTGATTGTGCATGGGACGAGCCGATTACACTAGGGGCGAGGAACCGAACTCATCTGCGACACACCGCGGATGCAAAGGCCCGCACTCCGCTTCTACAACTTCACTCCTGCCTCGCCCCCAATAAAGATCCCTTGCACAGATATCTTCCCAAAGTCAAATCACTGACTGATGGGACACATGTCAGGACCTAAATGGTCAAATCAGTCAGAGGCATTAAATGTCAGCCAACCTATAGAAAGACATGTTGATGCCTAGGATGGGACGAGCCCCCAGGATCTGATTACACGTGTCTCCCCATCCGACGGCTCTCCCCCTCCCACACTTAGTATAAATGCTACACTCTTGTGCTTGAAAAAAGGATGTGAATTCAATATTTAGGACAAGATAACGCAAACTTGGTATCATTTTTTCTTTCCCTTGTATATTAGCATCCTCATAAAAATACATTTGTCAACTTCCGCCCGGCCCATGCTCTGCCGCCGGTGACCCCATTCCGTTTGATTCTTGTACTGACTTAACCGTCGGAGTGCTCGTGGCCGCTCCCAACCCACCTGGAAGAAGGCCAAAGGGTGATTGACATTGTATTAATTGTGCAGGGAAGGACTGACTTGAAGATTTTTCCTGTTGGTCACGTAAGAGCCATTTTTCGGGGTCAACAGAATCCATTAGTCTGTCCATATTCTTTAAAATGACTAATCGATTATGCACATATTATGAATTAGATATTAAAATAATAAAAACCAAAATACAAAATACAAAATACAAAAAAAAAAAAAGAAAAAAATTTGTTAAACAAACAAGAAGGAAAGGAAAAAAATAAAATTCAGTCTCCTCCTTCCCCATACCCCACCCCAGCAAAATCCCATTACTACCACCACCGAACCCCTTTCCCACTGCCACCAACCCCACTTTCATGTATTTCAGAGTAGTTAAGATAGCTGCGTAGAATCCTCTGCAATATGCATTATTTGTGTTTGCGTTTTCCTTCATTTAGAAACACTGTAAAGGTCATGTAAGAAAAACACCAACTGGGAGTTGAGGGTTAGAGAAAATATATAAATGAATTGTTTTGTTATTCATACAAGTGTTTTTCTCTAAAATCTAAGCCAATACTGTGTTCTTTTGTGGACCATTTGCCAACAATTGTTTTCTTTCTCTAATTGAAGCCAATATTGTGTTTGTTTGTGGATCATTTGCCATGCTTCTTTGGATTTGCACAAAAAAATTAGTTTCATTTTATCTTCTTGTTCTGTGATCATCAGCTTTGTTACACTGTTTTTATATGCTATCATTATTTTGTTTTTTGTGGTTATTTTGAACTTGGTTTGTATACATGCAATTAATTAAGTGTTATCTCCTACCTTTGCCGACACCACCACCCCCCCCCCCCCCCCCCCCCCCCGGGGATTATTTATGGCCAGTGTTGTCGTGATAAGATAGGGCTAGTGGCGGTGAAATGAGATCTGGTGGTGGTGGTGATGGGGTAGGGGTAGGACAAATAAGGATGGATATTGCGCTCTCGCTCGCTCGCTCTCTCTCTCTCTCTCTCTCTCTCTCTCTCTCTCTCTCTCTCTCTCTCTAGAAGCCCTGAAATAAATTTTTCTTTCCAAAATTCATTGTTACAATCCTCACGGATCATGACTCTAGATAGATAAATATCTTTATACCATCTGAAATCGTGTAATTTTGGACATGAAAGATTCATAAGAATCTCAGAAGATCTATCTTGAATAATTTGAGGGGTTCCGATGAAATGTTTGATAATGGAATAGATCAGGGTGGTAAAACAGTCAGTGACTGGATTGCCATTTTCGATTATATATATATATATTATTTAATAAGGACTCAATTGTCATTTTAAAGGAAAATTTGATTTTTAACACTCAAAGTAACGGATTACATCACGTGGACAATCCCATATGATTGAATAGGTTGGGAATTATCGGTTTTAAAGGTTGAGGAGCCGATTCCACACTTCATGAAAGGTTAGAGAGCCCAACCCTAATTTTCCCCACTAATATCCCACAGACTCTTCAAAAAGAACTTTCGTACCCGTGTTGGACGCTCTCCGGCTGATAACTACAGGGTAAGTATCCAATATTATGCATTTATGTAATTGAACAACATATCCAAGCAAGATCGTTTGATGCTTTTCTACTCTAATATATGAACCAGGCATTTGATGTATGCCAGTAGCCAAGACCTGCACCAAAGTCCATGTAACAATGGATGTCGCTCAATGCTGTCATGACCTTAAATGCCTTGAACACTAAAATGTTATGTCTGTGCAGAATAAACTGCCAACGCACAAAATTCAACAGTAGAACTTGGTCAACACAAAAACAGTTTCCTTCATAGTCCATAGCATATAGTAGTTTACAAATATTTTCTAAAGAACATGGCTGTTGCTCATATGCTAGTCGGGTCAGAAAAGCACCAGTTGGAAAAATTACACATTGACCATTTATTTTCAACCATGAATGGGGCTTGTAGTTTCACTAGTGGATACAAGTTAATAAAAGAATACTGACCATTTTTCTTGTGGTGTCCAAAGACCGCAGGTTATGTTATTATCAAACTATGCAGTATGCAGCAATCATTTTCCTTACTATAACACTACTTTCTACTACTAGTAAATCTTTCCCCTCACCAGGTAGTCCATTCCAAGACAATGGTTTGCTCATACACAGTGGTTTGCACATACACTACTGATAAGATCGAGTGAGCAAATTACATGACCAAGCAATACCTGAGAGACTCGATACACGTCTGGGAAAACAAGCATGTCCATGAAATATATTCAGATATACATGACTGCATGTATGCGTGTAATGTATATGATATTTATATAGATGCACACACTAACATACACATGCATGCGTACATTTATATAAATGTACAAAGATGTGACTCAAGAAAGGAACCTGGAATGTCCTCTTGCACTCGTCAAGCAACATCTTCAGCTGATTCACCAGCTGATACACCACTTCTCGCCGATTAAACACCAAACAAACTGTCAAAAACCGAGCAAGAAACCTCAACTGCTTGCTCGCAAGATTGATATCCTGATACAATCCTTCTTTGAAATACTCCCTAGTCAGTATTGCCTCATAGAATATATATGATTCTGACAAATAGCTTGCCTCACTTGTCCTCATGTACTGCCCAAAATAAAGCTGACCAATCCGAGATGCAATTTCCCCAATCTCCCATCTCTTCAACCCTGTCTCCACCAGCTTTTGCCTATTCTCTTGTTGAAATTTCCATAACTGGGTGTAGACCTTGAAGACTTTGTAAAAGTACGTATCATATCTAATAAATCATTAAAATTAACCACCATCTTAGAATCCCATTTTAATATCATACAATTCAGATACTGATTCTGTAATCAACATTTATACCGCCCATAACATCGCTATAATAGAAGTAAAACATTGAGCTAAATTAATAATATCATCGTTACAATACAATAAAATAAAAAATTATGTTACCCCTTTTAAATTAACCAAAAACCCCAAAAAGTAAAATTAAGACTTTTGGAGGTAAATTTTCACCTACCGGGTGCGTTGATAGTAGGGCAAATCACGAATCTTCGAGAATTTCTTGTCAGCCTTCGCCACTAAATTCCAGTACAATTCGATCACCGAAACATTAGAATTAGTGCTGTTGCTAATATTGGACTGATTCAGCGACATTTGTGTTTCTTTTTCTAGCATACGATTCTTTAATTGGCAAACTCTAACTTAGAACACCATTTTTGCTTCACGCTAGCAGCGAAGAGTTGAAATTTTCGTGTGTGCGCGGGTGGGGGTGGGGGGAATGGGGTAAGGAGAACGCAAGAATTTAGTCAAATGAATTAGAATTGAAAAATGGATTAGTAGTACAATTGTTCACATAACACTGGTACGGGTGGATCCCACTTTTTTTTTTGTGGAGCCCATGCCACGCGAGTGTTACGTGAATCATTATGGATAAAAATTATATACCCATAACATTTCTCTTAAAAAATACAATTTATGATCGGTTAATTTGGAATTATTTGTTGGACCAGACCGAATGCACAATGGTAAGTTTGGTGTCAAACGTCTACGAATTAGTGGGTACCAATAGCTGGACTAGTTCCTCGTCCGACTCGATATGAGCATAGGAGAAGGGCTGGTGTGGAGATATATGAATAGGTGGAAGACTGTTGTGTTGCAGTTGATAATTTGATTTGAAAAATTCGAGCACCAAAGTATCAACGGGGAGGAGAGGCGGCGTTTTGCTATTTTGGGGCATGCATTGTCTTGATTATCTTATTTATTTAAAGAATTTAAAATTCGTTTGAAATCATTTCAACCTTGCACGATATGATTAAAATTATCGTAGTGTTTCTAGATCGATCGAATCAACATTTTTCTATTTGTGATAGTTGAGAGTTGAGAAGCATCTAAAATACTTTTTGACAATGAGGCAAAAGATTGAATTGAATACTTAGAGCATGTTTGGTACGGCTTAAAATCCAATTAAAATTGAAAATATGAACGTTATTGGGTCCCACCGGTCTAATAAAAGTCAACAATAACGATTATATTTTCAATTTTAATTTGATTTTAATCTCTACCAAACACCCTCTTAATAAGAGTGATGTACCATTCTATACTCTTTACTTTAATTTTTTAAAATAAAGAATGGGTTTAGCTCTTCAAATTTAGATAATCAAACTCATTCTCTATTTTTAATGTATGATTTGCATTTAATAAATCATATATTTCAATAATCAATTTTTTAAACTATTCAAACTACATTTAAATTGATTCATTAATTGACATATAAAAATTATATTAAATAAAATATGAAGAGAAATCAATAAATATATTTTGAGAAAAACAAAATGCAGAGCCAAAATAGAGAGTTTGTCGGAGTGTAAAAAAATTGACTCTCTAAATTTAAACATACTTTCTATAATACATAACGTGCTCTTTATAAATAAAGTCACTTAAAAATGTTCCAAAGGTCCTTGAAAATGGTATGATCATAAAACAATCATCATGAGCTACTTCAACACATTAGGTAGATGGGCATAAAAGGATTTCAGCGAGAGGGATTCCTTTTAACTCAATTCCCTAATTATTCTAGAAGAGAGGTGCTAGACGTACAATGTTGGTTGACAACGTCGATTAACAACCTCACACATGGAGTGGGTGGGGTGATCATTTTTTTGTTTTTTAAAACACAATAGGACCCGCCATTGTGAGAGCGTTGTCAACCAACATTGTGAAGCGGTATTGTACAAGTAGAATATTTGATTCTAGAATTCATAGGGAAAAAAAAAAGAAGGACGCAAATGAGACAGCGGTTAAAAATATATAAACCAGCCCGAGACCTGTTAAGCCTACACCTTAAAGTTCGATACAAAATTAGTTCAAATTATTAGAAATAATGTTATTTAGTGCCAATTGTGTTAGAACACAACTTTTTTGTGGCAAATATATGACATTAAATAATAAGTTCAATTAAATGTGATGTTAGTGATTTTATAATTGAACTTATCATGTGCTTCTTAAGAGTAATGTTTTAACTCTAGTGGTACTATATAACATTACTCGATTATTGGACCACATCGTGGATTGGTTTGCCTCTGTGGTGGGTAGTGATGGCAAAAAAGTTCATCGGCTCAAGCTCGATTACACCAAGTTGAGCCCCATTTTAGGGCATCGGCCCGAGCCCGAGCAGGCCCATGGCCTGGGTGAGCCAGCCAATTAAAAAAAAAAAAAAAAAAATTTTTAGGAAAGTTGCCTTGCGCAAGATTTAAAAAAAGAACATGAACCGGCTCGGCCCGTTTAGGCTCGGGTCGAGCCTTATTTTTTTGGTTAGGCTTTGCTCGGCTCGGGCCAAAAAAAATTCTGCCCAAAAAAGCTCGAACCGAGTCTAGACTTCTTTTTTTCGGCTCGGGCTCGGCTCGTTGACATAGCTAGTGGTGGGTGGTTTAAACTTGACGGTGTTGGCCTGATAGTTAACTATGTCATGTAATCGGAGATTTGGAGCTTGAGCCACTAAAATTTATTTTAAAGAAATAAAAAATAATTTATGAAAAAACAGAAGAAAATTGAATTTGAAAAGGGCAGACATCTACCTTGAGGTAACACGTGTCTAGATTCCAAAGCCGGTTTCATTAAAAAAAAAAAAATTCAAATAATATTTTATTTGAGGCATTTTGGAGTAAAACTCAAAAGCAAATCCATGAGGGTTTAGGCCCAAAGTGAACAATATCATACCAATGTGGATATATGTGATGTCCATAAACCCAACAGTGGTATCAGAGTCAGGGCCCAAAATTTAGCCGGAGGAACGCAGTGGAAAGCGTGGTGGAGGTCCCCTAATTAGCCTCACGATCTGACTAAAAATCATCCGCATTTGAGGTGCCTTGTGTCGAAAGTCTTGTTGACATAAAAAATGTGGTGGTCAGGTGGCGGGTCCCGTTTGGTCGAGGGTGACGGCAATAATGGCGGTACAAGATGATTGACGGATGGATTATCGTTTGAGGGGATGCCACAATTATGTGGTCCTTCGTTTGAGGGGAAGATTGTTAGGAGCAAAAAAAGTCCCACATCGGCTAGACATAGGAAATATGATGGGTTTATAAGTGTAGAACAATATCTCCATTGGTATGAGGCCTTTGGGGTAAAGCCCAAAAGCAAATTCGTGAGGGTTTAGGTCCAAAGTGGACAATATCATATTAATGTGGAGATATGTGGTGTCCATAAACCCAACAATTTCTACATTAATTTGGGTCCTCAACGCATTGGTGATTCTCTACATTCCTTTACACATGTTGGCCGGTGACAAAAATGTGTTTCCATAACCAATTTTCTAGAATATATTCTTCTTCAGGTAATGCTTAAAAGTTAAAAGCTTTAGATTTTCTTACTTTTTTTCATATTCTTGTGGGGAAGTCGTTTATCTATTCGAAGATTCTTAACACAAGATTTTGAGATGCAATATCAAACTCGTGACAACTCATTTAATTGTGCTCGTGTTTTTCAGTTTCTAGCATAGACTAAATCTTCTGTTCCATTTTATTGTCCTCTTAGCTGTTCGCAAATAAAATATTGACATCTCATTAAAATTTGACACGTCAGAGATTGTGGTGAGGTTTAGTGGAATTTACAGGCCTACCGTGCATTGAAACCCTACATTCCTCCATTCTCATGCTTGTATTCCGTGCTCTCGTAATCTCTACAATAAAGAACATGTCTTTTTCCATAGACATTTGATCATGTATGTAGATCCACTAATCTAATTGTGTCATATCACTACCTTAAGACTTGATATGTGCATTTGTAATTATAAATCATTCGAAAACATTGACAAATTAGTTTTAAGATTGAGTTCTACGCAATGTTGTTGTAACCATATCTCATTATCGACGAAATGAGTTGGGAGAATGCTACTTTCAATAAAAGACTGATTATCGTATAAAATTGTTGAATAGAAAAAGAAAAATAAACTATAATGACTATAATCACATTTCACAGTGCTAAATTGAAGTTAGCGAGTGAACTTGTAACCATTTAAAAACGCTTTTGGTACACGTTGTTTCTAAGAGTGGAGCTTATCAACATGATTGGAACAAGAAATTTAAGAAAAACCATACATGTCACCAGTTGAAGAATTTTTAGCTTTAAGTAATAGGCATTTCTTGTGTCACTCTCTTCTGTGGGGACAGCAAGTTCGCACTATTTTTGGTGTTTCTGCAAATCTGATGTACTCTACCCACTCAGATCCATCAACTTGGACTGTAGTTTAGAATTGATTGATCATTTTCTCCACAAACAGATATCTTTGGTCAGCTAACCATAATCTCTGGTGAATATTAAAAGCACCATAAGTAAAAGCAAAAAATATAAAGCAAGAATATGAGGAACAAAGCCAAAAAAGAAGAAGAATATGTCAGGATACATCAACTTTCACCTTCTCTTTACCTTTCTTCCCTTCTCCTATAGCTTATTGGCAAAAACGAATCAATTTAGATAGTCCTTTGTTGCTCTGGTGTCGACTACCCGACCCCCCCATGGGGATGATAGTATAGGCTATTGAAAGTTTTATTGACAGTACTATAGAGTTCTTGGGCATGGGATCTGTTGGAAATACAAATCCTTGGGCACCTTATAGTTATAAGGACTGTTCACAAGGAATTTGTAGCATGTATTGTCCACAGTGGTGCTACATAATCTTCCCTCCTCCTCCTCCTCTTCCTCCATCAGACGATGATTCCAGGACCCCTTTTTCCCCTCTGGTTATCGCCATCATTGGCATTGTGGCAAGTGCGTTTATGCTGGTAAGTTACTATACCATTGTCACAGGATATTGCAGGCGAAGAAATAATCCAAGTGCGAGTGTGGAATTGGATGAAATTCGTGATGGAACGAATCGCAATCAGTGGCAGGTTACTTCAAATGGACTAGACGAGGCACTTATTAAGACTATCACAGTTTTTAAGTACAACAAAGGTGATGGTCTAATTGACGGGACTGAGTGTTCTGTTTGTCTAAGTGAATTCGAAGAAAATGAGAGCCTTCGACTATTGCCAAAATGCAGCCATGCTTTTCACCTTCCTTGTGTCGATACATGGTTAAAGTCTCACGCGAATTGTCCTCTCTGTCGTGCCAGTGTTACTTCTACGAATGCAGTACCTCTATCTACTCTGAGTTCTCAGAATTCACTGGCTCCCAACATTGCATCTCTTGAAATTCAAGGCTCGGATGATTCTATTGTCGTGGTGGATGATCGTGATCGTGAAAGTAATCACCAAGACGAGGTGGTTGTTAGCCTTGTTACTGATGATACTCGACCAAAGAGCCCCTCTCCACTTAATACAAATACAGAGGATTCTGAAACAAGAAATAGTAACATTGCAAGGACTACTGATCCTAAAGATGTTAACGACTTTACCAGATCAAGTTCTTTAGGTACATTTTTGTGTCAAAACGATCTTTCAGTTGGTGAAATTTTGCGAATCGAAGAAGCTGATGAGGACATAAACATGAAGAAATGTCAATCTTGGAAGGAATCTGGTTCCTCGAGAGGATTTTAATAGGCCAGTTGCAATGAAAAGATCCATTTCCACGGGCAGATGCATGTGCACAGTTCATGACAAAGGCAAGAATTCTGTAATCCTTCATTGAATATACCTTCATTGAATATACATATCTTCTACGGAGAGTAATTCTTTGTAAATTGTCAAGATTTACCAACATAAATGAAAATAATGAGCTTATTTTTACATTTTACATTGATGAAGAAGAAGTTTTTGTATAGCATCATTAGTTTCAAAAGAAAATTGAATGCACAAATTAGTCCTTCGAATCGACTTCTCTTTCTATCCATCTTGGCCTTCCAGTCGAGCCCAAACAACATCAGTACAGATCAAGATGTCATGTTCAGGGAGCATTGTGATCCTTCTACCATATTTGACAAGGTGGGTTAAACAATAATCAACGATAATAGAGAATAAAACTTGTGGTTTTCTATTGTCGATGGCTTACGTGTTAGGTGGGTTTTTTAGCAGTCAAATGGGACATGATTGTGGTAAAAGATTAGAACCATGCTAGTTGTATAGGAAATTCTTACACTTTCTTTGATAGAATACCGCGCTTCTGTCATTACCCTGTTTAAAAAATGAGACAGTTTTTTTCACGGATTTATCTACTTGTACATCAATCATTGTACATAAGAGTCTACATCCCTCTCACATGAGTGGTGGAACCTACTGAAATAATATTTTTTTATTCGAGCGGGTCCCATCCCCATGTGAGAGGGATGTAGACCTTTATGTATGGGGTGATGTACCCCTAGCAATGCTCTTTTTTCACCGATCACACACTGTCAACAATTATCTGTCAACATGGTGGGCAGCCTTTTTCAATACAAATGCCAAAGCTCAGAAGATTAACCTATTTTAGGAAGTTGAGAAGTGAATTCTTAAGTTGCTTTTAGCTATGTTTGGATTTTATATTTGTATGTCTTATGAAATATAAAAAAAAAATTACAAATTAAAATTTTCATTTTCATTCTTCTACTCATTTTCAACCACACATTCTTCAATAAAATAATAGTTTTCATCACATTAATAACTTTTCTTTTTTTTTTGACTACGCGTTTTTCATCAATCTACTATTTCATAATACATTATTTTAAAATAATGTGGCTCAAACACACTCTTAGAAGAAGAAGATGAAACCCAAATGAAAGCTTAAGGTTAACGTTTGCGGTATGATTTCTTTATCTCTACCTCTTCTAATCTTTGTCCACTCAATAGGTGAAATCAGGTAGAAAGTCCAAATCAACACTCATTTTTCAGAACAACAAAAATGTTAAATCAAACCTAAGTTCATTACCTTCTTTTTACACCCTGCGTCTTTAAATTAACAAAACAATTAAACATTGATTCTAGAAAGTCTAATCATTACATTTGGTGCAATGTATTGTATTGTATTATAATTCCTTTTGTCAAATTTATATTTGATTCATAAAGAGCATTGCTGAGAAAAATAGTAATGGGTCTTACAAAATGTGCGGTTAACAATGGGAAATTAATATTTGATTCCGATTGATTTATAAATTCGTATCCAAATGGAAGTATATTATGTGCACAATTATAATCCAATATTTGATGTAAATTTTATTATAATGTATTAATCACTTGGTTGTAAATGGTAATTTCTTATGAAATACACACACACACACACCAAATTGGCCCAGGTGTGGAGGCAATATTTCTGAGAGAAAATAGAATGAAAATAAATTCAAAGATATTGAAGGGAGTCTTTTAAAAGAACTGAATTTTTATTTGATAATCAAAAGATTACAAAGGGAATATTGAAATTGTAATGAGAAGTTTATCTCCAGTCTAAAGTCTGATTATATTGAATGAGAAACATTGAATTTATAACTTGAAAAAGTAAAAAATGGAGGAATTTTGAATAGTTGATTAATGACGTGGTTGAACAGTGTTTTGTCTTCATCTTCAATCGAAAGTTTGAGGTGAAAAAAGATACTTTGATAAAGTTGTTTTTTATAAAGAAGATGCTTTCTTTTTCAAAAGTTTTACTTTAGTAAAGTTAATGATTCTTTTTGTTCAATTTGATCCGTTCTTTTGAGCTGGAAAACCTTTGAGAGAATCAATCTTGAATGATGAATACGATATTTTCTCAATTCATCAAGATAATTTTGATCATATAGTCATTTGGTCTTTTGAACTTCTTCTTTGATATCAATAACAATTCTGTAGCAGTCATCTTCATTTTGATAACAATCAAAGTCAGCTTCTGAACTTTCCTTAGAAGATGTTTCTTGAACTGAAGCTTTTGACAACAATTTGAACTAAACCAATATGTAAATATTGAAATTTCTTTCTATGCTCAAGAATTGCTTCTTTTGAAAGTAAATTGAATGAAATAATCTGTTTTTTGATTGGAACAGTTTTCTCCATTTGATAACATAATTTTGAGTAAAATCAAATTTTCCTATTTCATAGATAGAATTTTTATCTACCTTTGGAATAGTCCAATTTTAAACAGTTTGTTCAATTTTTGCAATTTGAAGTTCTTTTGAATTAATATTACTTGAAACATCTGATGATACAGATGCATTTTTATCAATCTCTTCATAATTTTCTTGAAAATATTTTGACATTTTATTTTCTTTTTTTGAAGTACTATCCTTACTAAACCAATTAAACATAAAAGACATTAAAAATAAAAATAAACTTAAAATAATATACCACTGTAAAATGAATGCAACAGATACCACTGAATCCAAGCTACCCACCAACGCTCTCTCAGCTTCTAGGGCTTTACGGGAATAAGCTAATCAGCAAAACCTGCAACACAAATCCTAAAGATGATATAATATTATAAGGGTCTTTTGATAAGAAATGGCTCTGATACCAAATTGGCTCAGGTGTGGAGGTAATATTTCTAAGAGAAAATAGAATGAAAATAAATTCAAAGATATTGAAGAGAGTCTTTTAAAATAACTGAATTTTTATTTGATAATCAAAAGATTACAAAGAGAATATTGAAATTGTAATGAGAAGTTTATCTCTCGTCTAAACTCTGATTACATTGAATGAGAAAAATCGAATTTATAACTTGAAAAAGTAAAAACAGGAGGAATCTTAAATAGTTGATTGATGCCTTGATTGAACAGTGTTTTGTCTTCATCTTCAGCCGAAAGTTTAAGGTGACAAAAGATACTTTAATAAAGTTGCTTTTGATAAAGAAGATGCTTTCTTTTTCAAAAGTTTTACTTTAATAAAGTTAATAATTCTTTTTGTCCAATTTGATCCGTTCTTTTGAGCTGGCAAATCTTTGAGAGAATCAATCTTGAATGATGAATACGATATTTTCTTAATAACTTTGATCATGTAGTCATTTGGTCTTTTGAGTCTTTTGAACTTCTTCTTCGATATCAATATCAATCCCATAGTAGTCGTCTTCATTTTGATAACAATCAAAGTCAGCTTTTGAACTTTCCTCAGAAGAAATTTCTTGAACTGAAGCTTTTGAAGCATTTTCGGCGAGAGAAGCAATTTTTTCTGCCAAAATTGTCATTTCTTTAGGGTTGGTACATTGAGCAAGAAGAGTCAAAAGTCTACTCTTTTCAGCAAGAAAATCAGCATGAGCTTCTTTTTGTTTCTTTGAAATTTGAGGGAATTCTTCATTCTTCTTTTGTCTAATCCAAGAATCTACTGCTTTTGGATAACAGTTTGTTTCATGAAACTTGGACCACCACTTTATTTTGAATCTCTTAACAATTCTTTTTGGAGAGTATTGATCACTTATTTTTTTGTGTTATATTGAAATTTTGAACCATAAAAAAGTCCCAGCAGAAAATCCACGAGACCTTAAAATTATGGGTAAATTGAAACAAAATACTTTCTTGAGATACCAAAAGTGATTTTGCCTCATTCTTGAAGTGGTTAAACCCTTGAAGAAAGAGACTGGGCAAAATATTCTCTTCAAGCCCAAAGTGTTCAAACCAAGTTTGAAACCATTTTGGAAAAGTTTTCTGACATGCTTGGGGGAAAAGAATGAATCAAGAGTGATTCACTGGTCTACGGTAAAAAAAAACATTAAACCAGGTATCTTGATAATCAAGATAACTAAAATGAGAAGAAAAATCTTCACCTTTTGAGAGGTTCATTTTCTTTTCATTCCAGGAGTGTTAACCCTAGTCATCAAGTGTCAACACTTTACAAATTGAGATTTTTGAGAAGTCAATATATTGAGAAATTTGTTTATTTGTAGTGTGAGTAATAACTGCAGATCCTATTTTAGAAAGGATCTTTTCATAAAACTCACGGGGTTTTTGAAAAGTATATGAAAGGTATTGAATGGAAGGAGGAAAAATATAGGAAATGCATTCATTGAGATCTGAATATTTTTCAATCCAGGATGGTTCCATCATGATGACAGATTCCAAATAGTTTTTTGTGAAATATTGAAAAGGTTTAGGATTGATATCTGGAAGTTTTCCAGAACCAATTTGAATAGCTTTTTTGTAATTTGAAGGTTTTTCTAGAGTTTGAGGAATTTTTTGAAAAACAGAAAATTTGTTTGAAGAAAGAGCCCGAGTATTTGAAGATGAAATTTTTGATTCCAAGGTATTTTTGTTGGAATTTTGAATATACTCTGTAATTGAAAGAGCTGGTAAATGTATCTTATTTTTATTCTTCTTATTTTTTGAAGTTGTAACTGATGAGGAAGAAACCATGTCTTCCAACACTTTGGTGTACCAATCTATGTTGGCACCTTCTTGTTTTTCTCTCCTTTTGAGGTATTCTCACTTTCACTCGAAATTTCTCTCTTTGATGTAAGAAACTCTCTTGTGAGGAAATCCGCAAGAACATTATTTTTTTTTTCAGGTATATAAAGAATTTTGAAATCAAAACAAGATAAAATGGCCTGCCATCTAGCAAAGATATGCTTTGAGACAAGGCTTTTTACGTTTTTTTGAAGAACATCTTTTGAGGCTTTACAATCATTCTTGAGAATAAAATTTTTATTAATTAAATCATCTTGAAACTTTGAAACGCAAAGAACAATTGAAAAAATTTCTTTTTTAACAGTAGAATAATTTATTTGAGATGCAGTCCAAACACCATAATAGTATCGGGCTAACTGATCTTGATTTGACCCTTTCGGAATCTGCTTTAAGACTCCACCAAATCCTAATTCTGATGCGTCGATTTCGACAATAAGATTTGCATTTGGATCAATAATTGAAAGGCAATGAATACTTTTGACTCCTTTTTTTTGATTTTTTGAACAGCAATTGTGCACTCATCCCCCCAAGGTTTTAGACTTTTAAGTAGTCTTTTAAAAAGAGGTGCACAAAGTAGTTTGTTACCTTTAATAAAGTCGGGGACATAATTAACACGGTCAAGGAATATTTGAAGACTAGTCTTATCAATAATTTCATCAGGAAATATGTCAGTAAAATCCAAACTTCTTTGAATTGGAATAATTGTATTTTGAAAAATAGTATGATAGAGAAATCTGATCTTTGTTTGACAAAGGACAGTTTTCTTAGCAGAAACTTCTAAACCATTATTCTTAATAGTGTTGAAGAATATGTATAAATGTTTAAAACGTTGTTCTAAACTTTCAGAATAAAGTAGAACATCATCAATATAAACAATAATAAAATTTTGATAAGGATTAAAAATATCTTTCATGATTTTTTGAAATTCAGAAGGAACATTCTTGAAATCAAACGACATAACATTCCATTCTTATTGTCCGAAAGGAACATTGAATGCAGTTTTGTATCTATCTTCCTCTTTAATTTGAATCTACCAAAAGCCAAATTTCATATCAAATTTAGAGAAGACAGTTGCTTTGAATAATCTATTCAAAAGATCTTTCTTTTGAGGAAGAGGATATCGTATCCATTGAAGAGTAGTATTGACAGGCTTGTAATTTATTACAAGTCTAGGAACACCATGTTCTATTTCTGCTTGATTAAGCACATAAAATGCAGAGCAACTCCATGGTAATTTACTAGGACGGATTAGTCCCTTTTCAAGCAAATCTTTGATTTCTTTGGTACAAAATTCAATAAGTTCTCATTCATTTGAATCGATCTTGATTTTGTAGGAATTTGAGATTCATTAAAGTCAGAGGTATAATGAAGATAAACAATATGTTTCTTTCTATTCCAGAAGGCTTTAGGAATAGTAGAACATATTTCAATTTCAAACTTTTGAAGTAGTTTGGAAATCTTTTCCTTATGTATCATATTTTGTAATTGTTCTTCAATTCTTTGAAATTTAATTTCTTCTTTGAGAAATAAAACATGTTGTTTTTTGAAATTTATATTATTAATAATTTGAGAAATAGAGACTTCTTTTAGAGTATTTACTTCTTTAAAAGAAGGAGGATTTATAAATTTAAAAAACAATTCTTGACCAAAAGTATTGGTTGTAAGTCATTTTTCAGAAGCTTGAAAATGATAAATTTGAACAATAAAAGGAGTACTAAGAATAACTTCTTGATCTAAATCTTTAACAAGATAAAAAATATTTTTAAAACAAATATTTCAATTACAAACATGAGCATTTGAAAGTTTATATTGAATGTTTAATTTCTTTCCACTAGCGCTATAAAGACGTTCAGTAGTTTTTTCAAAATATTTTGTAGGTATTAATCCTTCACGGATACAGTTTTGATATACTCCAGAATCAATAAGAACTCTAGTTGTTAATTTAAAACTTTTATTTACAACTATCGTCATTATACAATACCATTTTTGAAGTTGAATACGATTGATAGCATTGACCTTTTCTTCTTCAGTAAGAGGGATAGTTTGATTAGGAAGAGTTTGATCAATATCATCCTTGAAATATTATATCATCTTTAGGATTTGTGTTGTAGGTTTTGTTGATTAGCTTATTCCCGTAAAGCCCTAGAAGCTGAGAGAGCGTTAGTTAGGTTGCTTGGATTCAGTGGTATCTATTGCATTCATTCTATAGTGGTATATTATTTTAAGATTATTTTGATTTTTAATGTCTTTTATGTCTAATTGGTTTAGTAAGGGTAATACTTCAAAAAAAGAAAATAAAATGTCAAAATATTTTCAAGAAAATTATGAAAAGATTGATAAAAATGCATCTGCATCATCAAATGTTTCAAGTAATATTAATTCAAAAGAACTTCAAATTGCAAAAATTGAACAAACTCTTCAAAATTGGACTATTCCAAAGATAGATAAAAATTCTATCTATGAAATAAGAAAATTTTGATTTTACTCAAAATTATATTATCAAAACCAGGGAGAAAACTGTTCCAATCAAAAAACAAATTACTTTATTCAATTTACTTTCAAAAGAAGTAATTCTTGAGCATAGAAAGAAATTTCAATATTTACATATTGGTTTAGTTCAAATTGCTGTTAAACCATTGTTTCGACTTGGTCTTGACATTCCTGTTTGTATAACCTTAAGAGACAAAAGACTCTTAAAGTTTGAACATTCTTTACTGTCTATGTTCGAGTCTAATCTCGAAATGGTTCAACATTTTCAAATTGTTATCCAAAATTTTCAATTAGTCTTCAAGATTGAGCTATTCTCAATGCCCTCAACTTAAAAATTCCTGTTAGTTGAAGTGAATTCTCTTCATTCAAATGTTATGATTCCAAAAAGAATTCCTTGGAATCTTCAAGAAAAAGAATTGACATGGGATTTTACAGATGTTCAAAATCCTATTTCAAATCTTGTTCGAAACAATCCTCAAGGAATTACTCACTTTCCTGTGACGGAAGTGTTAAGAGTTAGTTTTGAAAAATAAAAAAGTTAGAAGATTTGAAGATTTAAAATTGTTTAATTTATTGATTTGAAAAGGTTCTTTTTCAATAAGTTGATTTTCAAATAAATCAACGGTATTGACATTTTTTGAAAGGGAACTTATTTTTTAAAATTGTTTAGTAATTTCTTCAAGAATTTTTGAATATGAATTCAAATCTTTTTCTAATTTTGGAGAAAGACTTGATTCAATTGGTTTGAAAGGAAGTTGGACAGATTTCTTTTCTTCAATTTTTGATTTTGGAATTTCTCTGTATGTTGTTTTAAAATTATCAACAAAATTTTTAGAATTCTCTCCAATTTCAGTAGAATTATTTTCAATTCTTGAAAGCTGAGAACAAACGAAATTTAAAACAATATTTGTAAAGTTATTTTGTAATTGAATATTTTTGATATCATTAACTTTTGCGGACTGTTTCCACTTCTTTCTTCTGAAACTTGTTTGAAAGGAGAAGCAGTAACTTCTATTGAACCATGAGGAAAAACAATTTCTTGTAAAGGAGGATGTTGTGACCGAACAATCTCTTTAGAAGAAAGAGTCCAAGTCTTTTTTGAACAATTTGTTTGAATTGAATGAGTTTTAGAAGTTTTAGAGATCCTTTTTCCAAAAACTTTGAAATTAACCCATTCATAAAAACTTAAATCTTCTGGAAAGTCAAAAAAAACTCTTCCCAGTAAATTTCAAGTTCTTCTTTTGAAAACATTTGACGAAGATTTCTTCAAAATGCTTTAACAACAGGAGTTTGATCATTTTTTAACTCAATTCTTCTAAATCATATTGTTCACAAAGAAATTCAAGTTCTTTCTTTGAACCAAATTGTTCAGATTTGAATTTGGCTTTAAGTTTAAGATCATTACAAAGAGAGAGTCCCTCTTTGTTAATGAAACTTATAATCTCACCAAAAGTAAGATTACAAAAAGGAATGGTGTCATTATTTTGAGATCAAATTGAATTTCGAACTTTTTCTGCAAAGAGTTTTGGAAGTTCAAGAATAAATCTTTCTTTTTAGAATTCATTATGTAGTCATCTCGGATCATGACTCTAGATAGAAAAATATTTTTATATCATCTAAAGTCGTGAAGTTTAGGACATGAAATATTCATTAATATTTCAGATTACCTATCTTGAATAATTTGAGTTCCAATAAAATGTTTAATTATTGAATAAATGAGAGTGGTAAAGCAGTCACAAACTGTATTACCATTTTCAACTTTGACAGACTGAAGTATTTCTTGACGATTTTCTTCAGAAAGATAATTGATCCACCATCCTTTCAGTTGGCCAGTAAAACCAACAATAAGGTTATTGCAGGAAGAAAAATTATCTATATTTCTACTAGTATAAGCAGCCATACAAACAAGCATTTTTTCCATATTTTGAAATTCAATCATCCGATCGATATTCCACTTGATTATATCATTGTCGGACTAAGTTTCAGAAAATTGTTGAAAAGATTTTTCTTCGAGGAGAAGATCAGGATGTGAAGGTTTTGGGTAAAAAGTTGGAAGATTTGAAAATTTAAAATTGTTTAATTTATTGATTTGAAAAGGGTCTATATATCAATTTAGTAAAATTGCATTCATATTTTTTTGTTGGAGATATGTTTTTTACATTCTCGATATTTATATCCAAATTTTAGAATACCCTAATCTAGCAAGAACTAGATGCAACATAGTTCCGATTCGGAATTTAGCCTCTGAATAACCCATCTAAACATTTGAATTGAAATTCAAGTCAAAATCAAAGTCAATATTAATTTTAACCACGTGTTGTATGAGATTCACAACTTTTCAACCACAAAATTTATCAACTTTTTATCAAAATCAACAAAGACTTAATATACTTCACTTTCATCTTTCTAAATGCAATCAAATAAAAGATTATATAAAACAAATGAAAATCCATATACAAAGTTAAAATTGAAGTATTTTAGAATACCTCTACTTTTTACTCTTTCTTTTCTCATCATATGTTACAAGTCTCAAACCCTAGACCTTGAGGGTGGATGTAAAAAATCATGTTTGACCCTCATTAGATTATAATTTTCCACACAAACACTATTTCAACCATTAAAATTTCAAATAACAGGAGCCAAACGAGAACAAAATTCTTTATCCAACAAGACAAGGAAGATTGGTGATGTCATCTATTCTTGTTCAATATGAATAGGTTTAGGTCGTAATCTCCAATTGAGATGAAAACAATGAAGATCAACATTTAGAGCTAAAAAATGATTGAACAATCTGAATTTACACATTAACAATCATAACACAATACGATATAAAGTAAGAGCAATCGTGCTAAATTTATATTTGTGTATAACAAATCTACAACAACTAATTACAAAAAAATTAATGTATACTAGGACTATGATAAAAAATAAAATAAAAAAATAAGTTGAGATATGTAGAATTTTATATCTAAATCATGTTTGATTAAAATCAATTTTTAGTAAATTTTGATACAAGTTAATGAAATGTGATTAAAAGTTGTGGGACCCATAAAATATGTGGTTAAAATTAATAAGTTCTATCGAACTTCTCACACTCACAGCTCGAAACTCGAATTTGTCCTACTAGCTGCTTGGATCTTAAAGAGAGGTGGATTTAGTTAATGGAGAATGATGATAACAAGGAAGAATTTCGACTTCTTTCGATCATTGAACAAATACTTGAAATTGAAGATTAAAATTTCGTCAGAAGCTTAGATCGCTGAAAATTGACGGAGATTTCATATGGAGTTGGAACATGCTTGGTGACTAAAAAGTGAAAAAAAAGAAAAAATATTAATTCGAGTGCAAAATTATTTATTCCAGGCAATCATTTTTTTCATAATTCTTTTTTTCTCGTACTCATTTGCGATCACATATTTTTTCAATAAAATATTCTTCACTTAAATTCAAAAAAATTTCTTAGTCATTGTTTGATCTCTATTTCTTTTAAAATACATTTATCTCTTTGTTTTTCAATCACACATATTCAATAAAATAATATTATACGTAATTCGAATTTTATTTTTTATTTTTAACCATCTGTCTGCCAATTTACTATTCGAGAATATATTCTACACCAAAAATATGCTCAAAGATTACATTTTAACCACATGTTTTCAAATAAAAAGAACAAATGATTCTCCTCAAAATCAGAATTAGTTGGACAAAGTTTGGACATTTGAGTCATAAAAAATATAATTAAAAAGAGAACAGAAAGAAGGAAAAAGCCGTTGAAGCTCGTCCCTCCGACTCACCACCCTACTCCGCCTCTGCCGCCGCCGCGTCGATCGTTTCGCGTCAACCCATTTTCCTTCATCTACTTTTCTTATATTAACAACATCTGAATTTTCTTCTTCTGTTTCATTATCAGCCAATTATTAATGCAGATACACTTTCATCCAGTGCGAGACATCTGGTGCTTATAAGAAGGCGCAAGTGGTGAATAGTGTTTATAGTTTTTCGTGGACATTGTGTTATTAAGGAAGAACTTTATTTTCAGAAAATTCGAAATCCTCTTTGTTGCAGGTTCGTGAAGTATTTTAATTAATGACGGTTTAAAGTTTTCTAAAATCTTGACAGTTATGTACCTTGGTTTTCAAGAGAAAAGAGCTAGGAATATATGAATGGAAAAATGTTAATCTTACTTATTTGGTTTTCAATATTTGTACACTCTTTTAGACGTTTATATACAAAAGTACAAGAGAGTATTCCTAAACTAGCAATCCACATCAATAGGCGTAGACAAACTTACAAAGAAATAGAGTGAAAAATTGATGCTGGAATTAAGGGTTGATCTCAGATTTTTCTTCAATATGGGAGTGAATAGTGAGTTGTGATTATTTCCTAATATGCTTGTGCGATAAGGCGCTTCCATATGAAATGCCGACCTTGGGACAAAAATGGAGTAAAAAGTTTGAACCATCACTGAAGTTATCACTTTGTCATGTTATGGTCACTGAACTTTATTTGGCTTCCCAACAGTCACTGAACTTGCACGCCATTCCCTCCATCCATCACCCACCTTCTCCACCGTTTGAATCCGGCCAACGTGGCTTGACGGTCGTCGACGTCGCAGTCGACGGCGTGAATTACGCCCAGGTCGGACGTGACTCTTCCTGTAAAACACGCCATTTCTCCCTAAAACCATTGTCACAAAATCGAAATCCCTAAAAAAATTCTCCCCAAAATCAAAACAAGCCCTAGTTCTTCGTCGCCTCCAATTCCTTCCCTCAAATTGACGACCCATTCGTCGCCTTCGCAGCAATACCAGTCGAAGGCGACGAAGATTATTCCCCAAGATTTCAATTCCAGTCGAGCCCAATTATATAAGCTTCATAGCCGTGATTTTTGCTTGCAGCCATGGTTTGCGTGATTTCGTCTCAATGAGTATGGATTATGGGATTAAAGGTGGAATTGAGCATCATAGTTGCATGGTTGACCTCGCAAATACAAATGCTGGAATTGGCCGGGCTGGGGAGATAGAAGAAGCTGGAATTATGGGATTAAAAGCTGAAGATAAAAGAATGAGTATGGGTTATGGGATTAAAGCTGGAATTAGCCGAGCTGGGGAGATAGAAGAAGCTGCGAATTTGATAAAAAAATTCGCAATTCTGGGGAGATAGAAGAGCAGACTGTGGATGATGCTCAAAAAATTTGGAGAAATGTACAATGCTGAGAAAAGCAATTCTTTTAATTAAATTATGTTGTTGATTATTGCTGAGTTACATTTTGATTTATGATGTGAGTGTTACTGGGGATGGAGAGCTGGTGACCTTGATGAACTGGTGTTAGTTCGACTGAGCAATGGGGGTGACATCAAGGCTCACTAGAATTGAGCCACCAGAAGTGCTTATAAATGGGCAAATTGTTTAGTATTTAGGATTCTATGCTGTAGTTTGAGCCACTCTGTCTGAAGTTTGAGCAACTGTTGTTTCTTTGAATACAATTATGTGTAAATTATGTTTAAGGATATGGCTATTCACCATGTTGATTATATAAATCTGTGTGTGTGGTGTATTGCTTGGAAAACTGCAACATTAACATCAATAATTCATTGTAAGAAAACAGAAAGTGTAGTGAGAAACATGATCATATATTTGCTCAAATGCAGGCTTCAGAACTCAAAAATCTGACACTCAAAAATTTTACAAATTATGGTAGCCATGAGTTAAGTAATTAACTTCCAACAGCTAAGAGTTTGACAAGCTTTCTCCAAATGGCTTGCATTACGAGCCTAACAAAAACAAAATATTTTTTCAAGCTCGGTCAATTACAAAATAACAAAAAAACAAATTTTCCAAGCTCGGTCCATTCTTGAAGCCAAATTTCCAGCTCGTTGGATTGCAAACTAACACATTTTTCCAGTACTTCTTGATGGGCCTCCTCTTCCACTATCGAAGGGAGTTTGTCTAGGAACCACGGGGGTTGGAATGAAACGCATGGGCTCTTCATCGTTTGGATTTTGGGTCGATGACAATCCCCGACCTCGCAATGACACCAACTTACCCTGTATGCACAACAAATAAGAATTGTGCTTATAATGGAGAACATACGGAGAAAATTACGAAAGATTAAAATGAATATCAGATGTATTCACATCAATCTATATAAGGGAAAAGCTTTTCTTAAGTTCCAGAGCAAGTATCTTTGCATTTGTATTTGTACTAATTCAATAAAACGTCTGCAATTGATGCTAGTAGTTTGGTAATGCAGTGAATGTGAAATACTAAAACTACTGATAGATAAATGATACATGATAATTCACGTCTATCACTCCAAAATCTCCTTTCACTGTGTCATCTCCCTCCTGCTGTGCATTTTTCGCAACCCACATATTGAACACCACATGAAAGTTTTTAAATACATGTCTCATAAACGGGCAGAGTTTAATCCATGTAACAATTAAAAATACATTGCATCAACGATTTTACCTCCTTCTGCTTCTGCCTTGCGTGTGATTCTAACTTCAGTGACGGGTACTGCTGCGAAGGCGAGTAATCTTGGGGAATAATCTTCGTCGCCTTTGACTGGTATTGCTGCGAAGGCGACGAATGGGTCGTCAATTTAAGGGAAGGAATTGGAGGCGACGAAGAACTAGGGCTTGTTTTGATTTTGGGGAGAATTTTTTTAGGGATTTCGATTTTGTGACAATGGTTTTAGGGAAACATGGCGTGTTTTACAGGAAGAGTCGCATCCGACCTGGGCGTAATTCACGCCGTCAACTGCCACGTCGACGACCGTCAAGCCACGTTGGCCGGATTCAAACGGTGGAGAAGGTGGGTGATGAATGGAGGGAATGGCGTGCAAGTTCAGTGACTGTTGGGAAGCCAAATAAAGTTCAGTGACCATAACATGACAAAATGATAACTTCAGTGATGGTTCAAACTTTTTACTTGACAAAAATGATAGTAGATTGCTGCGTGTTTCATCTAGGAGTAGAATATTTGGTTGGCACAAAGCTAGGTAGCATCAAGATGTCACAAAGAAATCGAGATGGTTTCAGGAGTGGGATGTCTAGTTTAATCGCAATGTCTGTAAGCTATGACAATTAAACAACACTGGAAGCAACATTCTGGTACTTGGCCTCTATGGATGTCCCTCCCTGCTTCTCGAACACTGGGTGTAAAGAAATGGCACAATGATGGGCCTTGGCAAAAATGGGCTGAAATGTTGGGCTATTGGGCTGAACAACTTAATATTTGGTGGCCCGGTTACATGTCCTCTTATATACACTAGGGCTGGATCAATTGGCAGTAACCTTTCATCATTCTCTCGCCATTCTCTCTCCACGACTCTCTGTTCAGTTTTGTGCCCTTCGTGTTTGCATAAAAAATTGAAGTCTCTTGTAATTCTTTGATAGTATAGATGCTGTACAATTCTTGAGTGAATTGTAGTGAGGTTATTGTGTTTCCTTGTGTGGATTCCATTCGGATTTGAGAAGGGACTTTTGATGTTTGTGATGATTCTTGTGTGATTCTCACTGAGTGCCTTGGTGTATTGATGAACGGTTCTTGATCCTTGTTCAATAGAGTGATTTCTTCCGGTTGGCGGAAGCTCAAAAGGGGATTAGGGTTTTAAACCCGAACCTCTTGCCTTAGGGCGAAATTCCTTGTGTTCATTTCTCTTTTCAGTTTTCTTGCACTTTATTTTCTGTTGTTGGTTGATTGATTTGGCTAATTTGGAGTCGTTGTGTCTCTACAGTGGTATCAGAGCTTTTGGTCGTGATTCTTGGGTCTCAGGCAGACAGTAATTGATTTCTTTCTCTGATTCAAGTGGTGATTTAATTTCTTGAAATCCTAACTTAGGACCTTTGGTGAGTTCGTTCCAATTTACATATTGAGTACACTGGTTTGTTGCTTATACCAATATAGTAAATCTGAAAAAAATGTTCCTGTATATGTTTTTTCAGTACTGTATATTGCAACTGTGATTATTAGTGCTATATCTTGTAAATTGTTAAATAAATTGTTGAGGATCTTGCATGAAATTAAATCCTTAAATCCCTGAACTGAGAATATACATTCTGCTGGTTGTACAATTCATGTTTTTTGTCTTTGAAGTGTTGACATTTGATTAATTACCCACTATGTATATTGCTGATATGCTCAGCCTGACCTGCGTTGATTAGCCATACATTCAAACTTTCATTATGCCTTCTTCTAAATTTGAATTGGAAGTTTTTAATGGCAAATGAGACTTTAGTCTTTGGCGCCAGAAAATGAAAGCTCTTTTACTTCAACAAAAATGTGCAAAAGCCATTGATGAGTCATGGCCTACTGATATGGATTCTAGTAAAGTTACTGAACAAGATGAAATTGCATGGAGTTCGATTTTTCTGCA
The DNA here is from genome assembly GCA_019097785.1 of Fraxinus excelsior. Classification (NCBI taxonomy): domain Eukaryota; kingdom Viridiplantae; phylum Streptophyta; class Magnoliopsida; order Lamiales; family Oleaceae; genus Fraxinus; species Fraxinus excelsior. The sequence goes on from CM032624.1 coordinate 8,627,794, forward strand.
TTTGTCTGATAATGTGCTTAGAGAAGTAGGAGAAACAAAAACTGCTGCTGAGTTGTGGAAAAAATTGGAGACTACTTATTTGAATAAAACTATGCCAAATAAGGTTTATCTCCTAAAACAATTTTTTGGTTTTAAACTTGATCCATCACTTGACCTTGAATCTAATATTGATAGATTCAACCGATTAACCCGCGACCTAGCCAACTGTGACGAGAAACTCTCAAGTGGACAGATGGCTGTGGTTCTATTAAATTCAATAGGTGATAAGTATAAAGATGTTAAAAATGCTATTGAATATGGTAGATACACTCTAACTACTGATGTTATCATTAATGCCCTTAGAACTAAAGAGTTAGAGTTAAAATCTGATCGGAAAGAGTCTTCTAGTGGTCTAAATTTGATGGCTAAGTCTAAGTTTAATCCTAGAAACAATTTCAATAAGAAATTTGGACATAAGAAAATAGGAAATCAAAAGGATAAAATGAATATCAAAGGTAAAAAAATGTTTTTACTGTCAAGAGGAAGGTCATTTTATCAAGGATTGTCCTAAGAGGCTTAGTGACAATAGGAACAAGACTAAAATGAATGGGAATGCAGCATTAGCCTGCAATAATGAAATTGATATAGATGAACTCTATGTTGCTGCTGTCCATCAACCTGGCCAAGAGTGGATTCTTGACTCAGGTTGTACCTATCACATGTGTCCTAACAAAGAATGGTTTTGTGATTTTGAAAATGTAAATGGTGGTCAAGTTTTAATGGGTAATCATATGGCATGTCAAGTTAAGGGCATAGGAACCATCACTTTAAGAGTAAATGATAATAAGGTGTTTGTCTTAGAAAAGACTAGATATGTTCCTGACCTATAAAGAAATTTGATTTCTTTAGGTGTGTTAGATGACCTAAACTATGACATTATGATTAATGCGAGATACATTAAAATCTTGAGGAATTCACACTTGATAGTGGAAGCTCCCAAGAGACATGGACTTTACATTTTGCAAACTCAAAACATTTTTTACTCCACTTCAGCAGCACTTTCTGTTTCTAATGATAAGTCACAAATATGGCACAAGAGATTGGGTCATATTAGTGATAAAGGGTTGCAGATTTTGAAAAAACAATGTGCCTTTGGAAAAGATAACATTGAAAAACTCAATTTTTGTGATTATTGCATCCTAGGAAAGCATAATAGATTACCATTTTTGCCTGGAATGCATAAATCTGTGTCTATTCTTGAATACTTACATGCTGATCTCTGGGGACCAGCTAATGTGCCTACTCATACTCGTTTTAAATATTTCTTGTTAATCATTGATGATTTTTCTAGAAAGAATTGGTTGTTTCTGTTGAAATCTAAATCTGATACATTTACTGCCTTTAAAGATTGGATGACTTTGATTGAAAACCAAACTGATAAAAGAGTAAAAGTATTAAGAACAGATAATGGACTTGAATTTTGCAATTATGAGTTTGATGATTTATGTAAATTGCATGGTATATTGAGACACAGAACTATTACACACACTCCACAGCAAAATGGCTTGGCTGAAAGAATTAATAGAACTTTACTTGAAAAAGTTAGATGCATGCTTTTAAGTTCTGGTCTTCCCAAGCTATTTCCGGAAGAAGCTGCAAAGACTGCCAGTTATCTTATTAATAGAAGTCTTGCTAGTGCTATACATTTTAAGACCCCTGAAGAAGTGTGGAATGGTAGACCTGTTGACCTTAGCAATTTAAAAGTGTTTGGGTGTGCAGCCTTTGCACATCAATATGAAGGGAAATTAGATCCTAGGGCTCTTAAATGTGTTTTCTTGGGTTATGGTGAAGGGGTAAAAGGGTATAGACTATGAGTGAGAGAAACCAAAGGGTACAAGATCATAATAAGTAGAAATGTGGTGTTCAATGAAGATGATCTACCTTGTTTGAAAAATGATAGTAGTTCTGGACCTTTAAATCAGACTGATAGCATAGAGAGAGAGAGACTGACATTGAGGTGGAGCAAGTTGATGATGATAGTCAATCACCTAATATTCAAACTGGAGAGGTTGAAGTTGAGGTTGAGGTTGATGTTGAATCACATAGGAATGATGAGATTGAACATTTTGATAATGATTTAGAGACAAATCAAACTTTAGGTGATTATCAACTAACTCGTGATAGGCAAAGAAGACAAATTAGACCACCTGCGAGGTTTGATGATGAAGTGTCTTTGCTTACTGTTCAAAGTTTTATTGAGAGTGAACCTGTTTCATATGGTGAGACTATAAGTAGCAAAGATTTCAAGTATTGGCTTGAAGCAATGCAAGATGAGATGGAATCCCTTAAGAAGAATAAAACATAGGTGTTGACTAGTAGACCTAAAGGGAAAAGGGTTGTGGATTGTAAATGGATCTTTAAGATAAAAAGGGGGGGAACAAAGTGAGAATGACATTAGATACAAAGCTAGACTTGTGGCTAAGGGCTTTACTCAAAAGGAGGGAATAGATTTTAATGAAATCTTTTCTCCAGTTGTAAAATTTACAACTGTTAGAGTGATTCTAGCCTTAGCAGCTCAGTTTAATTGGGAATTGGATCAATTGGATGTCAAAACTGCCTTTTTAAATGGAGATCTTGATGAAACTATTTACATGGAACAACCAAAAGGTTTTGAAATGAATAAAAATTCTGACCTAGTATGCCTTCTTAAGAAATCCCTATATGGTTTAAAACAAGCTCCAAGACAATGGTACAAGAGATTTGATACATTTGTACTTGGACTTGATTTTAAAAGAAGTAATTTTGATACCTGTCTTTATTGCAAAGGAAATGGTGGTGAAAATTCACTCTACCTTCTTCTTTATGTTGATGACATGATTTTAGCTAGTCATGACATAAAAGAAATAGAGTTAATTAAAACCAAATTGAAATCTGAATTTGAAATGAAGGACTTAGGTCCTGTTCGAAAAATTTTGGGTATCAAAATTAAAAGGAATAGAAAGGAAGACACACTTAGTCTAAGTCTAAAATCCTATGTTGTGAAATTGTTGGAAAAATTTTCTATGAATGATACTAAAAGTGTGAGTTTACCTTTAGCAAATCACTTTAAACTTTCAAGTGATCAATCTCCCAAATCTGAAACTGAGTTCAAAAGAATGGCAAGAGTGCCTTATTCTAATGCAGTTGGGTCTGTTATGTATCTAATGGTTTGTTCTAGACCTAATTTGTCTTTCTCTATAAGTGTATTGAGTAGATTTATGTCAAATCCTGGTAAACTCATTGGGAAGCTATGAAGTGGCTTCTTAGATACATTAAGGGAACTTGTGACTTGGGGATTCATTACAAGAAACAATCTGATGGTGTTATCTTGAGGGGTTACACTGATTCTGACTATGCAGGCGATAGGGATAATAGGAAGTCTACTTCTGCTTATGTGTTTACTTTGTGTAATTCATGCATTAGTTGGAAATCTCAATTACAGAAAATTGTTGCATTATCTTCAACTGAGGCTGAATACATAGCTGCAACTGATGCTATAAAAGAAGGTATTTGGTTGAAGGGACTTTTAAATGAATTTGGCTTTGTGAAAGAAGTTGTTTTATTTTCTGATAGTCAATCTGCTATATATTTGAGTAGAAATCCTGTTTTGCATAATAGATCTAAACATGTTGATGTGAAATTTCATTTTATTAGAGATGTTATCTCACAAGGTGTTGTGAAACTTGAGAAAATCTCTACTCATTATAATCCTGCTGATGTTGGAACTAAAGTGCTGCCTTTAAATAAATTTTTGAACTGTTTAAAGCTGCTTAACATTGATACTTGTTGATTTGTGTATCAGGTAATAAGAGCAAATGATGTCATAATGGAGAAATCACTTTAGATGAAGTTGGGATCATTGTACCAATGTGGAGATTGTAAAGAAATGGCACAATGATGGGCCTTGGCAAAAATGGGCTGAAATGTTGGGCTATTGGGCTGAACAACTTAATATTTGGTGGCCCGGTTACATGTCCTCTTATATACACTAGGGCTGGATCAATTGGCAGTAACCTTTCATCAGTCTCTCGCCATTCTCTCTCCACGACTCTCTATTCAGTTTTGTGCCCTTCGTGTTTGCATCAAAAATTGAAGTCTCTTGTAATTCTTTGATAGTATAGATGTTGTACAATTCTTGAGTGAATTGTAGTGAAGTTATTGTGTTTCCTTGTGTGGATTCCATTCGGATTTGAGAAGGGACTTTTGATGTTTGTGATGATTCTTGTGTGATTCTCACTGAGTGCCTTGGTGTATTGATGAACGGTTCTTGATCCTTGTTCAATAGAGTGATTTCTTCGGTTGGCGGAAGCTCAAAAGGGGATTAGGGTTTTAAACCCGAACCTCTTGCCTTAGGGCGAAATTCCTTGTGTTCATTTCTCTTTTCAGTTTTCTTGCACTTTATTTTCTGTTGTTGGTTGATTGATTTGGCTAATTTGGAGTCGTTGTGTCTCTACACTGGGAAATAGGGTTTCCTCCAAGACAGGTAGTGAAGGCAGAGAGCATTGATCCATGGCTTGTTAACTGAAGAGGCAATGTGAGGAGGAGCGTGGGGTAGACATTCAATGCCACCAAGAGGGAATGGGTAGGTCTTTTTATTAAATTTTTGCATGTGTTAGGTCGTTGATGGGAAAAATGAAACTGGCCTACAGGTGAGAGGGCATGTTGAAGGCACGATTGAAATGATATACACTCTCTAAAGCTTTTAGAACAAATGGTTCAACATTTTTCCTATTTGTTTGGCCTATTACATTTATTTCAAATAGATTTTGAGTATAATGCTTGATTATGGGTAGAAAAAAGAAAAAAGGAAAAAAAGAATGCCCTTTACTTCATTGGCTAGTTAAATGACAATGAATTACATGCTGGTTATTGATGTTGTAAGAATAAATTCATTGCTTCAAGAAATTTCTATGGGAGGGGGAAGGGATGGGGTGGGGTGCCTATCGGAATCACATGCAGTTCTTCCAGGCATGGAAATTCAGAAGAGAATCAGTTATTTGAGAATTCCCAGAATCAAATGGTACATACAACTTTACGATTGTATTAATGCATGCCAAACTCAGGCATTTATTAAAAAAATTCATTTTACGGTTTATATGCATTCTTCAAGTTATGAGATAAAACTTGACTGCAAAGAATTTTTCTATAATTATATTCACAACATAAAAGGAAGGCAAATCAATCTGCCAATATCATCCTTAGAGTGCACCCGATCAAAGCTCCTTGTTCTTTACAACCAAACTCTTGTACCAGCTCATGAATTTCGCAATGAACTCTGCAGAAAGATGCTGAAAGTGAATCATGTAGCACACTTAAATTCATTGTACTATTATTATTTATATTTTATGCACATGGAAGAAGAGCATGTACGAGTACTTGAAGTCTGTGACTAAATGATTGTAATACACAGCTTTTTTTCCCCTTTCTACACGATATATTAGTCAGTAGGAAATGGTAATAGCTATTCATTTTTGTATTAGTAAAAATGTAAGAAGAGCTGAAAGCCACATGTAAGAGTGGCATGTTTACAAGGACCTGCTAACAAATAAACAAAACACTCAACTATTTAATAGAAGTCCCCATTCTACTGATAGAATAGCAGTGAAGTTAGTGCTAATTAGAATAGCGTCCAAGAAAAATGCATGAAAATACGGGATATTATGATATTCAGGAGGAGAAAGATAATTCTCCTTGCTTCTTGAATTTCTTCTTCTCTTTCTATTTTTCTTTGCCTCTCTTTTAGGTGGCAACTAACACTTGCAACCATCTTCCTGAATGATTTCTTTGTTCCTAAAATACTGATTCCTCAAACCCAAACTGATTTTTCTTAAGCACGTAATCTTAGCAAAATACATCCCCAAATTTGCTAAACCATTCTTTGATTTTTCCTTTCTCTAATTTAGTTATTGTTGATCAAGTTAAAAAGTACCATGCTTCTAGTGACCTTCTGTTTATATGTAGCAGGCAAAAAATATGTCCCTCTTTAGCTCATGAAATGGCAATATTAGGCACCAAAATCTAGATCAAAGCTATAATTAGGTTCAGATATTTAGATGTTTAGAGTACTCGGTATTTTAATGTTTAAATTAATTACTAAATACTGCTCAAATTTTGATGTTCAGATGGATGCTATTGAACGAAAGACTGAATCTTGGAGCCACTTGAGAAGCATGCAATGTTTCTCAGCAAAAATCATAAGCGTTTTAGCATTTTGTCATACCTTTCAGAATCAAGATTTTGAATGCAAGTACTTTGTATCCAACCTTGAAGTAAGTGTATAGTTGTGGAGAATGTCATGTCAAGTTAAACTCAAGTATTCTCCAGGTCCTTGTGACTTTTACACATGCTTAAAACATTATCCAAATCCTTTCTTGGATAATTAATTTCTTGCCTTTATACGTGTAAAGTGGTAAAACATAAAAATAAAATTCTTTTCTGTCCTGTTGTTGGTATCATGAATTCTCATCTTACCTTCAATCATCATAAATTGTTCCACATTCTTTCGAGAATCGGTTTCTCTTTTACCAAGTTCTGCTTGTTGATCCTGTGCACGTGCAGAGGCCATAAGCTTCTTAGCTTCATGATTTCTCTGGTCAAAAGAAAAAATGGTTATTTCTCATGCTATGTTTATGTATCAACAATAAAATATCTTGGAATTTGAAATGTATTATTTGATTTGCTGGATTTCATACACTGTATTCATCACACATATTGCAAAATAGTGGCTGCAAGCACTCATCGTGATTCTTCAATTCTTCAACAAGGGTCTGCACAGGAGAGCTAGATTAATAGAAATTTAAGTACTTAGGTAAGACAAAGGACTAGGATGCTCTTACTTTTAATATGAACTCAGGCGTTACAGAATGCTCTATTAGAATTTGTAGTTCTCCTCGGATAATATAAAGCCTATGGAAGTAAATGATTCTCACTGTTAGATCTGTACTGGGCGTAGACAGTTTCTATGAGTAGTTAAATAGAGCATGATTTGGATTCTAAATAAAATTTTGTATGAACATGTTTAGATAGGTTACTTGTTGTCTTATAGTAAAAAAATGTTAACTTACTTGACAGTAAGATTGGAGTTGGTGAGTTACTTTAAAAATAAGTAACTTAATTTGAAATTTGATCAACGGAAAAATTAGTTATTTTAAAATTTATTTACTTGTATGTAAATTTTTTAAGCTTAGACAAACATGCACATATATAAAATTAATGAGGAGACAGTGATATTTTCCACGTCTGAGAATTACAAAGCTTTAGAATTGACACGTACTGCTTTGGGGTTTGCTCTTGTATTATATTTCTAGCAAGATTTGCAATTTTATCTTCCCACCCAGTCTTAATAGCTTGATCTTCAGTCAAGGATGAACTGAAACCACATCATCACGTAAATAAGGTTAGGGGAAAAAATTAACCAAGAAAAACAGAACATTGACTTCAAGAATACACAAACACGTGTAAGTAGCTGAGCATTACTTGAAGTGCCAGGTAGCTTCAAATGAGCGTATGGCTTGTCTCAGGTTATTGTTGGAGCTGTTAGCAAACTTAACCGCCAACCGGTGAGGTAAATGTATTTCTTCTTTTTTTGCAATGAATTTCAAAACTTCTACAATCTAGAAAAGAGAGAAGTAAGAGTGAAGGTAAGAGTCGGAGTGAGAAGTAAGTCGAAGGTAAGAGTGATTGCTGAATTTGAGACATAAAGGGCTTATTTACGACAAATGTAGACAGGTCTCGACAATATGATAGAGAAGATTTTAGCTTCCTCCTTTTTTTCTTATATTGTCCAATCCACCTTACCAAATATGCCTAAAACATATGAGCTTGCTACCTCTTCAATGGAAGGTGGGAGGAGTTGAACCACAGTGCATAGTGACTTTACAGGCTCCAGCTTTGAGACATCACTGCTGCAAAAGAATACTTTATTACACCCCTTAGACTTCTCTAATATCCACTTGATATATGTCAGGGTATCAGTAGATATCTTGTCTGCGTCATGTACAATGATTGCTGCAAAATTATGTGGACGGAATAATTTGTCATTTTCTCAGCATTTTTTCAAGTAAAAATAGTTTCTCTTAAAAAATTATTTCACGTGTATTACCTCTGCATTCCTCGTGATTTCTCTGGAAATCTTTGTTGGACAACTTGGTACTTTTCTCTTTAATAAGTTCAACAAGGATGTGCTTCTCGTATCCTTTTAGTTCAGAGGAATTGACTTCAATGTGTTGTTGTGACACCATTAAATTTACCAGGACACTGCCCACTCCTTCTCCCTGTGATGAATACACCGTCAACATTTATCGAATTCATATGCCTGTTGAGAAATTGAATAGTCTTGCTAAGCAATTAGGATGTTGTCCTGCTTCTATCTTATTTTAAATTTTGGCAGGTCTACTTTTGACAGTGAGAAGTATGTGCAATGTGGTAGAGTTCATGAGCAGCAAGCACATTCTGGGGGTATACAAGCTCTGATAGAATCTCGTGATGAGTTTCGAGCCGTTGAATCTTTAAGAGTATGGACTTTGCTATTTGCTTTGAAAGCTCATTAAGTTCTAGGCATCTCAAGCACACAAAATCGAAATTGTTAACCGGCAAAATGCTACTTCTCCTGTACTCATAAATGAGGTGAAGGACAAAGCCGCTATGTAGCACAGACACTTCAATTAGGGTAGCGCGTTCGTATCCGATACGTGTCGGACACGAGTCGATACTGACACTTCTCGGACACTCTACCGTAATCATTTTTCTCTTTATATTAGAAATATTATATATTGTTAATTCAAAATTATTAGCAAGTAACAAATATGTACATGTTTAAAAGATTTTAACAAGAAAAATTAATAACAAGTATAAAATTAAATTTATATTATATAAATGAAGAATTTTTAAGAATTTAATCAACGTATCGTGTTTGTACTTTTTTTTTAAAAATCGCGTGTCAGCGTATCCAACACGTATCGTGTCGGACACATGTGTCCGTGTCGGTGCATTATAGTGAAAAAGGTATTGACTTTTTTATTCTGTTGTGAATTTGTATTCTCCAAGGAATTCAACTCTGGATATTTCACTATGCTAGCCTAGTTGCTGGTCTAACTCTATTGACAGACTGACAAAGAAAGGAAAGAAGAAATGATAACGAAAAGATGTCATGTTTTTGCATGCCATTTATAAAAAAAAAAGGTTGAACCCCAACCTTGAGGGCCCCCACCGACCCTGCCCTGAGCCATCGTGGAGGAGGTAAATTGCAGAATGTGCCTCCCAGGAGCCAGGGTGGAGAGCTTATGGATAGGCCTGGGCTATTAACCCTATGGTAACTCCCGCTTGCAACAAAGCCAATTCCACCTTGCGGAGAATCGAACTTTGCACACTACCGCGCTGAGCCCTAACTGCCCTCCCCTCTGCCACTGGGAGATTTGCCCTGGGGGCTGCATGCCATTTATATATTGATTTGGAGAAGAGAATAGTGTAGTTTCTATCCATGCACTTAATTATGTAAATATAAACATGGAGTTCACCTTCAAATAAAATTCCTTGCACTCCTCCCTTGCCTGTTGATCATAAATAAAAAGATATCAATCTCTAAAATTCATGTGGAAAGTGTTGCTTGGACATCAATCCAGGATACTCAAAGAATTTTACTGAGTTTTACGGCACCTGAAGACACTTTGGATTACAAAGTCCATTCCTGTATGATAAGATTATATAATATATAATATCAATGTATAAGAAATGATAAACGTGGGAAGGACTTCTACCTTTGACACACTAATGCCCATATTGATATTTTACCAGTTCATTATTCAAGGCAAATACATATCTGGCTATAACTTAATTTTGTGACTTCTTCTATGTGTCTTCTATGTTAATGAAGAGCAACTTGATTTTAGCTACCTAATTTTGAGTTATATAACAGAATAATTAAACTTGACCTTATGTTGATGGATTTCTATGCAATAGTGTCGGTGAATGGTATAGTGAGTATTTGGTGTTGGCTACATTTTTATGGTCGATGGTAAATAGATGATGACAAATAGAAATTTTTAAGAATTATCTTTATGCTAGAAATTTTCAACACTTGCTATCAATCCTAAATTTGATTCTATTAGATGCATATTATTTCTGCAAATTACAATAATCAAGATCACTATATTATTCATTTATTAGTATATAATTTTTTAGAATTCACCTGTACGTTGTCGGCTCCAAAGGCTTCTCTAAGCAAAGCCCAAATCATAGTTTTCTTTCCCACTCCTGGCAGGCCTTCAAAAATGAAGTGACCGCATTCTTCTGCTTGAACCTGCCGTAGTGCAAAAATACCACTACAGGAACCCTTTTTGTTGTAGCGAAAAAGGTCAAAAACACAAGGAAGGAGAGAAATTTGCTTACCACATCTTGTAGCCAAAGTGCTGTTCTTCGATTGCATAGAAAATCTTGCAAATAAAAGGGCCTATAGTTGTCTGCCCATACATATTTTCTATCATTTTCCGTTCTCTTCGTTTCCTCATTTTTTAGGATGACCTCTTCAGTTTCTGAAGTTTGAGCTACTGCTATAGGTGGTGTTTGTGCAAGTGGTGGTGGAGATGGTGGCAAAAGCAAGTCTTCTGTATTTTTTAATGATATTTGTGGTGGGGCATCTGCAGTTGCTGGAGTTTGCACTTCTTCCATAGGTGGTGTTTTTGCAGATGGTGGTGGTATTTGTAGTGGTGGAGATGGTGGCAAAAGCAGGTCTTGTGTAGTTTGTGATGATATTTGTGGTTGTGAAGTTGGCGAGGGAACGTTGGGTGGTATTTCTTGTTCTCTCTCACTCAATGGCTTCTTATTTGATAAACCAGTAGCAACTTCGTTCCCGTTGGCAGTAAAACTGACTTTTTCCCGCTCTGATTCTGAATCGTTTGTTGTTTTAGTTCTAATCTTTGTTAGTATCACACCTTTAGCAGTTGCTTTCAAGGATGATGAATCGGAAGTCACAGCACGATTGTGTCTGGAGCTCTTACTCCAGAAAGAACTTGACGATGAAGAGGTTTTTTCATGGTTTTTCGTGGAATAGCAAGATGTACTCCATTTTCGCACCTGGACTACGAAACTTGATTTGGATGCAGAACTTACAAAAGTTGCTGCATGGCTTTCTCTTCCAGGACTGGACCCTGACAGCTTTTCTCTATTGATAACAAGTGAAAAATCTGTTAGGCCCTTGTAATAAGGGCTGCTTGTAGAGTACCTTGTCTCAAGAATTGCGTTTCTTCTATTGAGCTCTTGTAGATTCTCTTCAGTCAGCCCTGCATTCTTGGATGTCGGACTGCCTTTTATTTTGATAAAGTCGCCTAGTTTCTTCGGCCAGGCCGTCGCCAGGGAGTCGGCTGAGCGCACGGACTTGTGCACATCAGAGCGGGAAAGTGCGTGTCGACCAGGAGCAGAATTGGAAAGCGGAATTGGAGAGCTCGGCATTGAAGAACCAAATATCACGAGTGTTTGGTCTTGATCTTCCTACGCGAGGAGAAGAAAATTACAGATATGTCCGTAATATCATGTCAAGAGATTGTTCTTACGGACATTACTAAGATGGGAATATGAAAATATTTGACGTTGTGTACAATGATTTTGCAATTTCTTTAAGGGCCAATTGGTTTCACATTAAGGAGACAATGTTAATATTGCAGGCTGTCACAACTTGATTAAACTACTCGACAATGTATCAAGAATAGACTTATTAGGCTTGCCTTTCCCTACTGCCAATTCCTTCACTATAATATGTTGATTAAGAGACAAGTTGATTGTATTATTCTTTAAATTACGTGATGATCATGATGTTTTTTAAGAATATATTCGACCCCACCATGTGCAAATTGGTTATTCGTAAACTTATCTCAAGATACAATAGAGCGCGGTTAAACTGTCAATTATCTGCAAAAACAGGTGTGTATTCGTCTTTATCATTATGGAGCGAACCATTTGTCCATCATCACCCATTGTCTACTGGTAAATATACAAAGTTATTTATCAAAATGATGTTTCATTTTATGAAGTATCATATGTATTTCTTTGGACTATGGGTATGCTTTATCTCCCCGACGAAATTCAAAAACCACACCCATCCAATTCAATTTAGCTGCATCCAGGATTTTTCACTCTTTTCCTCACCTGGAATGTATCTCTCCATTTCTTTTCAGACGCATAAATATTTGACAAGAGTACGTACGCACCATCTTCTTCTGGTTCTACCTTTACAGGCTTCTTCATTACTCTTTCTGCAAGGTTATGTTTCCCACGGATCCTGCGAGCTCCAAGCAACGATCCCAAATCTACACATCAGGCTTGATAGGCATGTTTTTGACAGACTCAGCATCAACCCTGCTCGACCCAAAAGGTTGTCCATGCAGCCATGGCGTTCGGTTTTAAGTTTTATGTTTTACAAATTAGACATTTCTGGAAAATGCTTATGGCCTTCGTCTACAAGTCCTGCAAAGACTGCATGCAGTCAGAACACCAATAAATGTCGAATTCACAACATCGCAGAGAATAGTTTAAGCACCATTTCCCCTTTCCTGTGCATGCTAACCCTCCAATGAAAGTGGTATATGTATAAAATTCTTTACGGGTGTCATCTATGCTTCCGCACTTCGCATACATGATACATATCGATAAGAGCATTGGCAATAAACCTGTCAACTTCAATTAGATTTTTTTATTTTTTTTGATAGGCATACAACTATTCCAAACATACCTGGGCTAATCAAAAGAAGAGATGTACAAACGATAGGAACTAAAGTCCCAAAGCCAAATACTCATAATGAATCCAAAACATGCGGGTATAAACCAAACATAACCTTGTACACGTATTTTAATTCGTCTTGCTATGCTATCTACTTGTGGACAAAGTTCCTCAAAAATCTTTCTATTACTTGCCGTCCAAATATGATATGTGATGCTAGCAAGCGCAATTCTTTTTGATTTACTTCGCCAAGATGTACCTCAGGTTTCTTTTTTGATCCACTTCAAAGCACTCAGGATTGTAGTCATTGATCTCCTAATCCCCATCCAAGCTTTTATCTTCATCCATATGCTAGATGTGAATGAGCATTGAAAAAATAGATGCTGTCCCGTTTCCACATGTGACCCACCACAAAAAAAAAAAAAAAAACACATTTTTTGTCTATGTTAAGGTGCGGCAACCTATCCTTAGCAAGTAGCTTCGACTAGGAGCCCAACCATAAGATAAAAGAATGTTTTAGAGGTCATAAAAGATCTCCAAACCTCCCTCGTCCAGAATCTTTTCTCTCCCTTCGGCCGTGTTAAACAATTCAAAGAAAAAGAAGAGAAAAAGGGAGGCTAGGGTTTCATTAATAATGCATAATGAAAAAGTAAGTCCAAAACCTAAATATAGAGAGACTATATCTAAAATAAGGGAAACTAAAAAGACTATTCTACCCTTAATAAACAATAAAATAAAATAATATTATATTTCTTAACCGGCCGAAAGTGCTCATAGGCCACCGAGACACAAAATTGCCCAGCACAATTCCAGTTTGATAGCACGTTCCTGGCAGCTTGGCCATTTCGATCATTCCAGCAATAATGTCCCTGATTTCAAACATTCTTTTGAGCAGCGAAGAATCGCTATTTCTTGCCGTGCACTCCAAAATATCCTTCCCTTGAAAGTATACTTGGTTAACCCATTTAACTCATAGTGTGTCCTTCTTTGCATGAATATTCCAAAGGGCTTTGGCAAGAAGGGCTGAATTCCAATTTTTGATATCTCTGAAACCAAGGCCTCCCTCCTCTTTCGGTAAGCAAATGGAACTCCATGCAACCAACGGTTTTTTAGCACCCCAAAGAAAATTTCGGCAGAGTTTAATAATCCTTGAAGCTACTGTAGATGGAATGGAGAATATAGAGAGCCAAAAACACTCCACACCTTATAGTACGGCACTAACAAGTTCCGCCCTACCCCGCATAAGATAGTGGAGATCTTGTCCATGCACAAATGTAAGCTGTAAATTTATCAAGGAGCACTTCATATGAGCTAATTTTCAGTTTTTCGCCCGCAAGTGGAATTCCTAAATACCGAAACGGCATAGATCCTTTAGGAATATCGGTCATTGCAACAATATCCTCTAATTCTTGCCCATGAATACCCGCTGTATACAAGCTTGATTTGCTAGTATTCATTCTAAGTCCCGACGCATCTCCAAACTTTGAAAGACAATTCATTAAAATACTAACTGAAATAAAATCACCCCTTGCAAAAAGCATCTAATCGTCGACGAATGCCAAATGAGTAATCTTTAACGGGCAACAGTAGAAATGCATTCCATAATCCAACCAATGAACTTGGTAGGAAAATCCAAACCTTGGAGCACACTTTTGAGAAAATCCCAATTCACCGAATCAAATGCTTTCCTTAGATAGATTTTAAGAAAGCATCTCGGGGCAACTCTTTTTCGATTGTATTGTCTCAAAAGCTCTTGGGTTAGATGAATATTCTCGGCCATGCTTCTTTCCTCCAAAAATGCTACTTGTGCTTGATCAACAATAGATCCAAGTATAGGCCCCAATCAAGATGCTAGAATCTTGGTAACCACCTTATAAAAATATATTACAACATGCAATTGGCCTATAGTCTCCCACGGAAGAAGAGTGATTTGTCTTAGGCACCAAGGTAATCACCATATGATTTATTTGCTCAAGTAGAGCGGAAGAGTTGAAAAACTCTTTGATAGTCCTCTTAAACTTGCATCCAACAATTTCCCATGCCTTGAGAAACAAGATATCCATCCGGGCCCGGCAATTTGTCATCCCCAATACTAAACAAAGTCCCTTTAGTCTCTTGATCCATAACTTCATGAATGAGTAATGAAGCATGCTATTCCGTTAGAACGGGTCCATTCTTCACAACCTCAGCTTCAATAGGTTGAACAAGGCAACATTTTCCCAATAAGTCACTATAAAAGTAGATGAATTCATCAACCACTTTCTTTTGAGAAGAAGTATAGGTCCCATCCCCTTTCAAAACGGTTGCAATATAGTTCCTCTTGTTATTTCTTTTTACCACCGAATGAAAGAACTTTGTGCACTTCTCACTATTTTTTTAGATAAGTACACTTAGCTTTTTGGTAGTATAACTTGTCTCCGCTTCACCAAGAATCATGGCCTCTTTCTGTTGTCGAAAATTCGACTAACGCAATCAAAAGAACAAAATAACAGAAAAATAAAATTAGAAGATGAAGCGAGGTATGTCAAAACAAATCTCCTTAAGACAGATTTCGCCCCCCCAACAAAGTGCAAACGGGATTATGGACGTCTTGTCTCCCAAGATACAACGCTTCTTCCAAAGTCGATACTGCACACTACCAACCTTGTCGGTCGAACCAAAGAATGAACGTAATTGAACGGAATAACGATGAATATTTTAGAGAGTTTTGGAAACAGAATATGGAGAAAAGAGAATTTATAAATCAATGGAATTGTAATTGATTTGGTGTATCCAAAACGAATTTGGAGGTCTCTATTTATAGAGATTGAAGTGTCTCTTTAAATGGGTGTGTGACATTTCATGAACTAGTGCACCACTTGGTCTGATTTGTCTTGGCCATTGGATCACACTACTTCATAATCTGACGACTCAGATTAAACATTGAAGTATAGTGTCCATTCATCAAGTCTATACACCAATTTCGAATAGTCACCAACCATACAGATGCCACGCGTACGTCCAACTGTACCTGACATGTGTGTACCACCTAGGATGCCAACTCATCGAGCCCCCCGTCGCCATGTCATTGATCCATGAATCCATTTCTGAAAACTATAAGGCTCCCCAGCTCCTCGCGACAATGCGTACGTGCGAAGTGCAAAGTGCGCCTCTAAAGCGCCCAATGCGTACTTTGCGACGTGCGCGGGTCGGGTCCGAGACCGGGACTCGGTGCGGAGTGGCGCGAGTGGTGCGAAGCACCACTCTAGTGGTAGCTAGTTTGCTAGCCTTTGGCTAGTTAAAGGTAGCCAAGTTGTAAGTCACTTATTAAATTATAACTTATACACACATCTCACTATATAAACAAGTATTTTTTCTTGTAAACTTTCGATGTGGGATTCCTTACCATATATAAGACACTTAAAATGGGCTTATCAACTTATGGGCCTATATTAGAGACTTTTTCAATTCACCCAAATTAATTGTAATGGCCCACTCATTAAATACACATTTAATGAAACTCAATTAATTAATTAATTCCAACACTTTCCTCAATCTAGTCACTTCGCATTAAAGATGAACATAAGTAAGATTACCTTGCAATTCCACTTGCATCTCTTTCAAAATTCTAGATGCCGATATGTGAGAAATGCTTACCATTGAGCCTCCTAAGTACTCCTTTAGGACTTTGCAACTTTTTACAAAGAGCAAATTGCTTCATACCAACCATGTCTTCGTTCAAACAATCTTGTACAAGGCCAAGGAAATTTTCATGGTCCACCCACACTGAGACAACAATCCTCAAAGTCCTAGTCTCATATGGGTAACATCCACTCCATTACACTTTTCATTGAACTTAAGCACGTTGTTAAAATCACCCATAATCAACCACGACAATAAGCAATTGGCCCCAAGCTCCTTAATATTATTCCAAAAAGACCTACGAGCAACAATAATATGGAATGCATATACAAAGCTAACGTGAAAGGAAATGGAAGTTACCTTGCATGTAATAATGCAATGGATGACTTGTGCCGTCATCTCCAATTCTGTCACGTCCACCTTCAAGGGATCCCACAAGATCAAGATCCTACCGGCACAATGCATGATGAAATTATTCACTTACAAATGTCCCGCAAACTTATTTCTAACACTCTTTTCAACTTAGTTGGCCCAAGTTTTGTCTCCAAATTTCCCATTACACCAATATTATGTGTTTTCAACTTTTCATCAACTGTCGAACCCCACTTAGCTTGAGGGGACGGTTAAATCCCCTAATGTTCCAAAAATCGATCTTCACGACGACGAAGCAAGGGAAATTCCATTCTTTTTATCTATCACCATCACACCCTTCCTTTGCTCCTCTAGCTTTCCTTTAGGTTTTTCATTGCTTGTTGCCTTCAAAGTACTCCCATGGGAGTTAGTAGAACAATCTGCCCTTGAGACATCCAAGTAAGTGTTCACCTTTGTTGACACTAGAACTGGTGTTATTCATCTCATCTTCTTCCCTTGCTGCATCCCCTTCTTCTTATTGACTACCTCAATGAATGGGACCTCATCCTGATCCATTAGGTGCCCTATATAGTTAGTATTCTGCTCTGTATGCAACGCGTGTTGAGAATTGGCAACCTACCGGTCTATCAATTCACCTGACTTAACTAGAATTTCCCCAGTACATTGTCGGGCATTCTGTCCAGCCAAGCCTGCCTGAACCAACCTGTCTCCTACAATCAATCTAGCCGTGTCTGCCTGAACCGGATAGTCCCCAGCAACCTGTCCAGTTGTGTCTACCTGAACCAAGCTATCCCCTATAATCTGTCCAGCCGTGTCTACCTTACCTGACTTTTTTTCCTAGCCACCAGTCCATGAGCACGAATCCACTTCCCCAATTTAAGTACCCCAATATTAGCACATGGATTGAGTAACCTCGTCTAGCTCAATCCATATTCTCTTCATTTTGTGGAACACCCATAATGCTTCATCATAATCTCCACTCTCTACCTGCCCCGAAATCATAGCATTCCAAGAAACCACATTTCGCATTGGCATTTGATTAAAAACCTTGCGAGCAAATTCAATATCACTTCATTTGAAATACATAAACATCAAAACTGACTTCTTAATTGCATATATGCTCGTGCAACTTCCTCCCCAAGCTCAAATCCCCAATTTTGTGCACACAAAAATCACGATAGCCATCATCTCCTAATCGGATCGATATCCCTCTTCACACATATCAAAGAACACTTTAACCCATTCCTACCATAACCCGCTATCCACATACAATTGAATCAAAATAGTCTGGACACCAAGTCCCAATGAGGACATTCATCATACACATTCTTAACATCTCAACGTGTTCACCACACACAAATCCATCACATACCTATTTATTTTCACGTTGGCATGAAGTATTTTCCTCTCTCACCGCACAACTGGGCACATGCTTAGAGAACAAAAGGGTACATGTAGTTATCACCAAACACCTTTTTCAACCAATTCACAATACAAAATCAACACAATTAAATAACTTTTCTTACTAAAAGGGTATAAATATAGCTGAAGTCTGTAAATTGTAATGTACAAGAGAGATGGCCATCGGCTTGTTTTGATAATAAAACAGTGGATTTGTTTGAGCTTTTAAGTAGATTTGCAGGAGTTCTGGAAAAATGAAAAAATATTGGGAACCATTACATAAATGGATGTGCAATTGTGTGAAACATGAAAGCATGCATATCAATTATCATCATATGTGAAGAACGACCTTGCTACGAGTACGTGTTTGTTTACTCGACCCCACCCTCTCCCTCACATGGGTTGGGTTGGATCTCATGTACCTCACCCCTCCATCACATGGGGTCAGGTCCCACGTACCCCATCCCCTGCCTCACATGGACGTCAGGTCCCACACATGGGGTGGGATTAGGTTCCACGTACCCCACCCCTCCCTCACATGGGGTCGGGTCCCACGTACGTGGAACCCGACCTCCATGTGAGGGGAAGGGTGAGGTTGGGTAATGGAACCCGACCCCATGTGAGGGAGGGGGTGGAGTTGGGTAAATCAAAGTGTACCCCAAATGGTACAAATAACATAATTCATGTGAAGAATTTCACATAAAACGATGACAATGGAATTATAATTTATAACTTATAAGCCTATAGTAACTTTTTATTGCTTTTAAATAATTTCGTAAAGAAAAAATACATAATTATCGTGATTTCAATTTACACCTTCAAATTTAAGAACTCGTTAAATTCTTTAAAAAATCATACGATCACATTTGTGACCATTAGTGACCGTTTATTAATTAAATTGGTACAGGTCACAATAGCGTACAATTTATGTCACGATTACATACTAATCAAAAATTATACAACTCCATAGTCACCAAGACACAAAATGTAATTACAATTACAAATTTGAGTAAAGCTACAAGTACAGGGAATATTTGCCAGGAAAATTACAGAAATTTGAAAAAGCTGAGGTGGCAGTTGAAAGTCAAAACTAACAATTAAAGAATGGAAAGAAAATGATGAAACAAAGATGAAAAACAATAAAGAAATGGAAAGGCTTTATTGGGGCTCAAAATGGCAACCCTCACCATTCCCCACAAATAATTCCCACCATTCCGCCACTCTCCATCTCCGGCCAACATACCCTATTTTTTCCGACCCAATAAAACCTCCGATCAATTATTTTAAGGAAAATAAGAGCCTGACATTTCCTTTTCCTTTCCCATTCTTGCACCTCCGTCCTTTGATCATAAGCTCCGACCCGAACTCAAATCGCAAGATGTCATAAATGCTGTTAAGTTTAAACCACAGGGGTTTGAGGTGAGCTCACAGGAGCAGATAGAGGTAAAGTTGGCTGAGGAAGTCGCAGAAACTTTGGATTGTAAAGCCTCTTGTCACAAATTCTGCACATTTGGATTCCAATAGCCCAAGTAATAACACAGAGAAGCAGGTTGGGGAAGTGAGCTCGCAGCAGCAAATATAGTTAAAGTCAGAAGGAGAAATTGCGGAAACTGTGGCATGTAAAGTCCCTGCAACAACTTCTATGCATTTGGATTCCGAGCACAATGCAATTAATAGTGAGGAGGAGAATACCAAGACAAAGTTGGATTCTGATGAAATGGAAAATCAGAAGTGTAACACCACACTGAGCAACAAATTAGAAATTCTTCCGGTGATATTGAGAAAGATATTAGTGGTCTGAAAAAATTGAGAAAGATCTTCTCAATGACCACAAGTTTTTGCTGTCGTTTGAACCGTAGCTTTTAGATGGCATAGAATGTGTACGAAGGTGTTTGCGCAATTCTTGTTCAGCATCTCATTCAACTGAAAAAATGATTAAAAATTTCGGCCGGAGATGGCGTTAAAATGAGTGGCGGAATGGTGGGAATTATTTGAGGGAAATGGTGAGGGACTGAGGGTTGCCAGGTTTTGAGCCCCAATAAAGCCATTTTCATTTCTTTATTGTTTTTCATCTTTGTTTCGTCCTTTTTTTTCCACTATTTCATTATTAGTTTTGACTTTGAATTGCCAGCTCAGCTTTTTCAAATTCCTGTAAGATTCCTGGCAAATGTTCCTGTACTCGTAGCTTTACTCTACAAATTTAGTCTCAAATCACACATTTTTTATGAGTCACAATTTATCAATTGGTCACAGTGTATCCATTTTATTGGTCAAAGTTATAAATAATTGGTCACAAACGCTCCTCATATCACATAACCTAACTCCACCGCCATTGCCAGCACCACCCAAATGCCACGCCACCTCACACCACCACCATCTTCTCCAACAACAACCACCACCACCACCACCTTCTCAAATCCATTATCACCTCCACCACAACACCACCCCTAGGGGTGGGCAAAAACCGACCGAACCCGACCAGGTGGGTCAATTTTTTTCCATTTTTTTACTTGGTTCGATTTTTGGCAAGTTTAAGCGGGTCGGGTCGGGTTATGGGTTAACCCACCCAACCCGACAAAAATCGATCCAACCCAATCCGCCAATTTAAAAAAAAATTATCCGAGTATCATTTATTTATATCAATTTGGTGATATATTTTGACACAAAACAAGAATAAAATGTAGAAGAAAGACTCCTCTTTTGTCTTCATATTAAATAGAATTTTATGATGATAAAGCTCCATGAAAGTCCTATTTCTTTCTTGAAGTCTTCTTGGAGAATTACATGCCAAATATATTATTATTATAGTTAATAGTTATCAATATCTTGTGATTATTAGTCTACTTGGGATCCATTGGTCTCCTTCATAGTGAAAGAACAGTATTTTCACAATTTTTTTTAAATCCTATTCTCTATTGATGCTTATGAAGAATAAGTACAAATTAGTATTACATTTTTGCTGTTACCTGTAATTTTATTTGTAATATATATACAAATTTGAAACTCTTCATGTTTATCCTTTAATGAGTTTTTCATATGAATGAAGTTTTTCCTTATTGTGAAATGTATATATCCTTTTTATACGTAAATGACATAAAGATTGATAGAGAATAATTGATTTATTTTCGGACCAATCCGACCTAACCCGACCGACACATAATTGGATTAGGTTGGGTTGGGTTTCAACATTTACATGGGTTAGATTGGATTTCGAACAAATCGATAATATTGGCTTGTGTTTAGGTTGGGGCAAAAACCGACCCGACCCAACTTATGGCCACCCCTAACCACCACCACATTCATCTTCAACTCCATCTCCAACTAACCGCACTTGTAGCACCACAACACCTGCACTACCACCTCACAACCAAAAATGCAGCTCTATCACCACAACACCATTACCACGCAAATCTGCAATCCACTAACTCCACCACAACACATCAGCACCAGCGATATAACACCACCACATAGATCCACAACTCACCACACACAAACAACATCTCGCCAAAATTGATTCTAGCCTCTACTAATATTGTAACACCCCGAAAATTTTTAGAATAGAATTTAATTAGTTTACATGTCATATTTTTATTTTTGAAAAGTCGATGGACTAAAATGATATATGTATTAACTTCGATTTTGGTCCAAGTTTTTAGATATTGTTAAAGTGACTAAAAGTATATCAATATGGGTCTCGTTGGATAGCTCGTAATTAATCATGTAAATTATGCTGGAGAAAAAGTTAATTCGGATACGTTAGTATCAAGATATTGAAGTTCAAAGAAATTGTAATTTTTTATTTTATTTTAAAATCAAAGTAAATTGGGATGAAGATAGCCACGTGAATGGATGTGGGATGATTATTATTATTATTAGAATTATATTTAAAGTCAAGTTATCATCACTATCATGTATTACTATTAGAACCACATTGTTGTTATAATAAGTATTTTGTAAACATGTAACATTGTGAATGGTTTACTAGAAATTCATTTTTTATCGAATGTGATAAATACGATTTTCCATCAGAATTGCATCATAATTCAATCACTATATTTTTCAACTATAAATAGTGTGCAATTGTCCTACAATTCACCACCAAAGAAATTTTACATAGCAACTTTCATATAAAGCAATTGTAAATTTCTAGTATATTTTTTTTTTTTTATCAAAAACTCGTTTGATCAATCAAGACAATATACTTTTTTGTGCAAGTGAATATACTTTTTTGTGCAAGTGATATGTTTCCACATATTTTTATATTCAATAATTTATGCATGAATTGTGAGTGAACCTTCGTAATGTGAACTCTTTTGGGTTCTTTATAATGAAATGTGAAATCTTTCGAGAATTCAAAATGAGAAATGATGGGTATCTCATTTGATCACCGATATACTCTATAAAGAGAAATGTAGTATGAATTGTCTATGTTATCGTTATATAATTGCATATGGAAACTACAAGTATCTTACTTGGTGTTTTTTTTTTAAATACTCACTCTTACAAATTTTTACAGGCTAGATCAGGTTGATTGGAGCTGTGGCGGGATGATATAGCGGACTGCTAAGAAATTTCGACATACGAAAATATTAAGTTTTATTACCTTTAAATTTAGTAGTTTGTTTTTTTCATTAACACTAATATTGAATTTATTAGTTGAGAATGTTTGAATATTTTTTAAAGACATGATTTTATTATCCTAATTTAAATTTATAGATGTTCCAATATTTTGTTTATTAAATGATTTTATTATTCCGCATTTTAAGTAGATAAAAGTAAATGAAATTTTTTGTAACACCTCAAGATGTATGAAAACTTGGGGCGTTACAACTATCACAGCGACGGAAAAATATTTCGCCCATATCCATCGTCCCTACAACGCCATCTCTACCACAGCCACAACTTCTTCTTTGGTGTCCTCTTATTCCCCTTCCAGTAACATATTTTGTAAATCAATAATGATGAATCCAAAGTTGAACCACCACTGGTTGTGAGATTGGAAGGTGATGGCTGATTTTTCGTGACAGTAACCGAAGCTAGCATGTGGTGATCAGATAAATTAAGAGAAATAATAAAGAGAGGGGATGAGATAGAGAGAGTCACATATTCTAGTTTTTGGTGTGGGCGCATGGGATTAAGGGAAGGGTGGGGATGGGGATGGGGTGTTGTGTTGTGGGTGCACCTGATTTTTGAAAGAAAAAAACTTTGTACTTGATTATTGAAATGAGATGTTAAAAAGCAAGTTTGTATGTATTTTCCTCTTTCACAAACTATAAGTGCATCAAATGCTAAAATATATGGATTGTCCTCAACCTTTTTCACTTTGACCCTTTTTCTTGACGTAATTGTTCTCGAATTTCTTATTTTGAGTTATTGGATCTTTCTCAACACTCTATGTCGTCACAATGCACTTCAACGTTCTCGACCTAGTTAGATAAGGATAATTTTAAACAACACCATTGATTGCATTTTATTGATCCTGGCTAAATTGTTGATCGACCAAATAATCTATTATTCAATTATAATAAATATATGTTTTTTACTTATTGTTTTCAACAAGACGTGTCATTTCATTTGTACATCATAAACTACCACGCATTCTCAGTGGTTGAGCCAAATGAAGTCCAGTGCTGGCTTGAACTTTTGGACCCAACCCAATGGCCCATTTTTTTAAATGAATATCACAGCTCAAAAGTAAGCCCAAAACCATCCAATACCCAGACAGCCAAAAATTAGGCACAATCGAATCCATTTCATTCAAAAATCTAGACGGCCAGACCAATACATATATCAGTTCATCGCCTCCGCTTCCAGCCTCCGCCTTCGAGTCCTGTCTGCTCTTCTCTTCCTCACAACTCATACCCATTACCCATTCCTTCAACCCGAATGGCTAAACCTCATTTTAAAGGAGAATTCATATACCTTTTACATTTACTGTTTTGCTCATTAACTCCAATTAGCTCTTGTAGCTGCTGCAAAGAAGAATATTCATATTACTAATTCTTTTTGTGTTGTGGTGATGTGATAAATACTGTTGGAGTATCTTCTAAACGTTGTGATCTTCGAAAGATCAAACTTTATTGTTGAAGCATCGGAGAAAGATGAGATTTTAAGTGGACGAAGACTTAATCAAGAAACAATCCTTCAACGTTCTGGTAATACACGATGGGGTTCACATTATAATTCTTTGGCCAGCTTACTTGTCATGTTCTCTTCTGTTAGTGATGTACTTATAGTGATTGCTGAAGATGACTCTTATTCTTGTGATCAAAGATCTGATGCGATAAGTTTATTGGAATCAATACAACATTTGATTTTACATTTAATCTACAGTTGATGAGAAGTATCTTGAGGGTTTCAAATGAACTGTCAAAGGCATTGCAAAGGAAAGATCAAAATATAGTGAATGCAATGCAATTAGTGAAGTTGCGCAAACGTTGACTTCAAATAATAGGGTGGGACTCCTTTTTGGAAGAAATATGTTATTTCTGTCAACAACATTATATTGATGTACCCGACATAGAGGATATGTTTGTACGATGTGCACTTCGTGGTCGCCCACAACGTAATCCTTCAAAAATTACAAATTTACATTATTATCAGGTAGATTTGTTATACTCTGCCATCGATATACAACTTCAAGAATTGAATGATTGTTTCTCAGAGGTAAATACAGAGTTACTCCTTTGTTTAGCTTGTTTATGTTGACAAGTTTCGTTTTCTTATTTTGACAAGAAAAAACTTGATTCAACTTATTGAGCTTTATCTATTAGATTTTTCTGTAGTAGATATTGTTGTACTTCATAATCAACTTGAAACTTATATTTTTGACATGCGCTCTAACAAAGAGTTTGAAGGATTGAATGACCTTGGTGATCTTGTAGAAAAGTTAGATCTGACAAAGTAAAATGTAGTATATTCATTGATTTACAAACTTTTGACTTTAACATTGATTCTACCAGTTGTTACCACTACTATGGAGAGTCTTTTCTGCAACGAGCATTGTAAATGATAGATTGCGTAATTGGATGGGTAATCAGTGGATGAATGATAACACAATTTCTTAGTATTGTCGTAATATTGTTTTATATTTTTATCATAATTAAATCTATAACCAAAAATTCGACGTTCACCATCGATGCCCACACTGAGTTACTTTCCTGGCTACGCCCTTGCCTATTCTCGAGTTTTTGTTTTTTCATTCTTGTAAAGGCATGCATAAAGAGTAAAATATTCTTGAATAGATGCATCTCAAATCACAAAAAAAAAAGGAGAAGAATAAGAAAGAAGAGATAATATATAGGTTTCCTCTAATATCTTCCCTTCTTTGCCTTTGTGTAATAACTGCTGGAATTTTTCTCGTTGTCTATGTTTTCTTGCCAAACATTTCCAAGCCTTGGTTTCCCGTTGTGGCATTGATTTTGATTGGCTCCACATGGATATTTTGGTTAATCACCTACCTCTACACATGCATGAACGGTTACGACAATCTAGTTTCGAGGCAGTATAGTGGATCAATGAGGATAGCCACGATAGTGAGGAGTGCATCCGTTGTCCGTATGACTTCTTCTTCTCAGTGTGATAGAAACCACAATCAATTTGGTGTGGTTGTACATTTGTAAGAGATGGTGAGGATAGAATAGGCTACAAGAGCCACCGGAACACGGAAAATTCTTTGACCATCTCGTCCCAAGAATATGAGGTGCCATTGACTTGTTTGCTCTCATCTCGACAATATGAGAAATGGTTAACTAATTACTCATTGTATATGCAATTGTTACATTAGCAATGGATAAATGAGTTGACGTAAACCCTCGAGATAAAGCTCCAAACAAATGCAAAATCCTTGAAACACTTGAATATGAGATGATGATTAATAGAGTAATTTTGTTTGGACCAGGTAGGTCAATTTACAAATATGTAATTTGTTTTTCAACTCCATCTGGTATTCTTTCGTCCAGTACTATACAAATTATAAACATGATCTAACAATTCTCGATTTTGGTCCCGTTTTCTACGGTTCTAGTTCGATTTGGATTAGAAACTGAAAGATTGGATTCAAATTAAACTCTCCACTTCTAAAAGTTGTGATGCCTGAACTCTTGCCTCACTTCATTTCTAACTCTTACCTCCTCATATGGAGTAACTACCAGGATGTAAAGTGCAATCTTACCGACAAATATCACCTACCTCCTATTTATTATTTGTCTCGAGAAACGTGCGAATTACTTAAAATATGATTGCAAATCTGAACTGACAAACAAAGAAAGATTCTTTTTCTTTTAGAAAAAAATAAAACAAAAAATCATTAATTCAAAATAAAATAAAAAATGTAACAAAACACCACATACCTTAACCTACCGATTAATCTTGAGTAGCCAACCTCTACTCTTCAAGATCAAATTTCTGGCTTTTTACTTTTCAGTTGCAGTCTCTCTGAGGAATCCTCACTCCTCTCTTTCTGTGTAAAAATGTTGTCTTTGAATCTTCTTCCTTCCTCAAATGCCACTTTCTCTAATACCAGTCGTAAATGTCCCATAAATGCTTCACTTTTGGATCCAAATCTTGTGAACAGACACAGAAATTCACAGTTTCCCTTTCATACATTAAAAAAACCCACTTCAAAAATTAATAATAGAGTCTTGTTTAGGCATTCTGAAGAAACGTTGTCCCAGATCTCCAAATCAAGATTAGATTTTGGAAAAATATTGACAACCCCTTTTGGGTTTTCTTCAAGATTTTTAGCCAGAGCAGCCTCTGGAGCCCCACAAGAAGCCAGCCCAGACGGTGAAATTGAAGTGTCAAAGCCAAACAAGAATCTGAAGCTAGCTCTAATTTTTGGTCTATGGTACTTTCAGAACATTGTTTTTAACATTTATAATAAGAAGGCGTTGAATATTTTCCCATATCCATGGTTTCTTGCATCATTTCAATTGCTTTGTGGATCTGTTTGGATGTTTTTTCTTTGGTCTCTAAAGCTTCAGCCTTGCCCGAAAATCAACAAGTCGTTTATTGCTGCACTTCTTGGACCTGCACTTTTCCACACAATAGGCCACATTTCAGCATGTGTTTCATTCTCAAAAGTGGCTGTTTCTTTCACTCATGTAATTAAATCAGCAGAGCCTGTTTTTTCAGTGGTGTTTTCGTCGTTTATTGGTGAATCATATCCATTAAAAGTGTGGCTATCAATTCTCCCAATTGTTTTTGGTTGCTCATTGGCTGCTGTCACTGAAGTTTCCTTCAATTTTGGGGGCTTGTGGGGTGCTATGATAAGCAATGTTGGATTTGTACTTCGTAACATTTACTCGAAAAAGAGCTTGCAGAATTTCAAGGAAGTTGATGGGTTGAATTTGTATGGTTGTATTAGTGTTATCTCATTGCTCTATCTATTTCCAGTGGCTGTTTTTGTGGAAGGGTCTCAATGGGTTGCAGGGTATCATAAAGCTATTGCAACTATTGGAAACCCGTCAACATTTTACCTATGGGTGATGTTATCTGGACTGTTTTACCATCTCTATAATCAATCGTCCTACCAAGCACTTGATGACATTAGCCCGCTTACATTCTCAGTAGGGAACACCATGAAGAGAGTGGTTGTAATCATTGCTACTGTTTTGGTCTTCAGGAATCCGGTTAGGCCATTGAATGCACTTGGATCGGCTGTTGCAATATTCGGCACATTCTTGTATTCACAGGCTACGGCTAAAAAACAGAAAGTACAGGCGGGTGAAAAGAAGGATTAAAAGATGGTTCTTGTTATGGCTTTTCTTTTTTACAGAACTTGAACTGCTATCTTTTATCCCCAAGGTAAAAATTTTATGGATGCT